>WHYT01017948.1:1102497-1185978 GCA_009806455.1 Tetrax tetrax
TAACGCTACTGTAAAATGACTAAAGAAGTAAATAATAGCAACATTCATTCTCTGACAGCCGCTGTGAGACTTCCCATTAAATGAAGAGCTCAAGAGGCAATTGCATCTAATTGTCAAAGCAGGGACCAGGAAACTGAATTTCTGGTTGTTACTCACGGCGCGGGGTCAGGATGCACTGTAGGTTTCTTCTGCCTGAAGTATCAGTTCGCAGCTCCCTCTGCGAACGGGACACTGGCCTAAGAAACTGTGAGCCTGACACAAGTATTTCCTTGAGTACGTGGCAAAAGATGCTAGTTTGAATTACATTTATTGTGGGTTGGCCTATAAAAGCCGCAGGGCAATCAGCAATGATCAGCAGTGTGCCAACTGATTGTAAGAGCTCAGCCTTCAATCCTGTCTGAGATTTGCTTTTCCCAGTGCCACTAAAACAAATCTTAAATCTCCTTGCTTGTCTTCCTTTTGCATGAGATTAATTTTCAGAAAAGCCAGGGAATTTTAGCAAACCATAACAGATGTGTGTGCAGGTTTGTGTGTGTGTGTATATATATACACACACACACACACATATACACACATGTATATATATACACACACAGTTCCAAATACTTCTTTTTCTCTTTATCTTTTCTGTTTCTTTGGCGCCTCTGTTACCTTTGTCTCCCTGCGCACCCTTCTCATCATATTCACTGTCCTTGCCTTTCCCATCTCTTTCTCCCTTCCAATTCTTCCTCTCACTCCAGAATTTCACCAGTTTGTGAAATTATCTGAGTGTTCCTTCCTGGCCCTACTAACATCACACATTTTTGTCCAGGTAGCACCCTTTTCTCCTTTTACAAAGCTTTCTTATAGTGTTCTCACTTGAAATTCAGAAGATAGTTTGACAAGAGCAAGGAACACTTTTGCAAGGAACAACAAAATTAAGGGAATCTAAAGATTAAATGGTCCAATGTTCAGAAGGTAAGCAAAAAGATACAACCGAGAGTAAAGCAAAATTGTGGTTTCCAAAGCAAACTGGAAAAGTTTGGGCTAAGTCCTAGCCCTTATTCTGATTATAGCTTAATTGGACACCCTGGTGTTTGAAGGGGCTCGGTGGAAAATAAAACAAATGTGCCTATTGTTCTTAGAATGAGTATTATAATAGCAATCATTCTTTAAGCATCAGTAGTGCCTTTCATCTAAGGACCATAAAGCACAGTGCAAACAATAATGAACCAAGCCTCTCAGTGCTCCTATAAACAAGGTAGATATTTTAGACCCATTTTTCAGCATAAGAGTGAGGCCCAGGGAAGACAATAGCAATTTGGTTTTTACGTTTGCAGTTAGTTACTTAATTCTGTGTATATTTAGGCCCAGGACTAAGTATTGCCTGATTTTCAGCAGGGATAAGTATACCCAGTTCCAATGGCTCTTACCATGTAGCATCTCTAAAACTTAAGTCCTACTTTAGTCAAAAGTATGTGCTTAAATCGCTCTCTCAAGCACTCTACCAGAATCAGACCACAAGTTTGTGCAAGAACTGAAAGAATTGAAGGCTCCTAGTTCCTAGTCCCTTCATCTACACAGTAGTCTACCATGATTTTCATAGTGTAGGTAATGTCCTATAAAAATTTAAGCATAGTCTTCACTTTCAGCACGGGCAATTCTATTGAATACGATATTGAACACAGCAAATATAGTTGATTCAATGTCTAGAGGTTTTACAGGATTGTGCCTCACATATTTCCTTTCTAGTCTTTAGAAACTCTCAGATGGCTTCATATATCCAACCAAGAATTTAAAATACAAAATGGAGCTAATTCCCCACAAAATCTTGGTTTATAAACCTTTGCTAACTCTTCGGTGATTGGTTAAGAAATTTATAAGCAGCGTTTCCCCAGGCATTGGCTTAATAAGAAGCTTTCAGCCTTGCTTTCAGCCAATCCAAGTGCTAAACAGAACACTGCCCAATTTATTTTTTAACAAGGTTCTCTACTATTGAAATCAGTATGAAGTGCAATTATGGGCTTAACATTCAACTGTTAAATTATCCTCCCAACATCTTTCCAGGCCACTTTTAGCTCTTCAGAAGAATATTTTATTGGAAAGGGTAAATGTATAAAAATCTACTGTTAAAACACTTAACAAATCTCCCCTGTCAGGCCAGTAAACTGTAGTCCATCCACTCTGATCTGAGATTGCTCTTTCTCTGCTCCCCCTTCCCCACCTCCCTTTTTCTTTGTTTAAAATATGCTGACCACACAGTGACCTCTCGTAACCCATTGGTCGAAAATTACAACCAGCCACACAAACAAGCAGCTCGAGGTCAGAAAGAGCAGGGTCTGCTAAAAGTTAGTAATCATACATTAATTCCCTGACATAATTAATCAAAATGAACCACCGTTATCTAGCGCGGAACCTTTAACCTATTACAAAGGGGTCAATTTGCAAACCACTTGAGCATGGGAGTTTGGTACAAATAGCATACTCCCTTCATCTGGGATGCCCTGTGTAGGCAAAAATGCCTTTGAAGTCCCAAATCTACCAGATTTAGATATAATTTCATCAATCAAGTTAAAAGGCTGCCTTCCCTCCAAAAAGGATTTCATGTAGATCTGTCATCTAGCTCTGTTCAGTGGGTGACTGAAAATCCATTTGTTAGGCTCTTTTTGTCAGGATGGAGTAGGCTGCAGTTGGCTCTACATGTCAAAATAGCTGAAAGTTTATCAAATTGAAGGCTAAGAGGCATGATTTGTGTTAAAACCTGCGCTGGTCTGGTGAAGGAAGCAGTAAATCTCAGCTTTGTTATGCCAATCAGCTCCAATTCTGGAACTTAATTGTGTTTTCATTTGATATGACTATAATTATATCTATATAGTGCATGCAGCTATTCACAGGGAATCAGAGACAGGACTTCACACATCCGTACAGCTCCCAGGACCATGCTGCCTTATGATCCTTTACGCTCTCACCCAAGCAAAATCCCTCTGAATTAGTAGTATCTCCATCTTAAAAGTAGGGAACTGAAGCCCAGAGAAACATAGCTCTGGCCTTTCAAGGGATTTTAGTCCTCAGTTCCTTTTTGGATTTTAAATTCCCACTGAAATCAGCATGAATCAAGCATCTTGACAGGAATCAGGAGCACTTTTAAGATTTGGGTTTAAACAGTGGGTTTAAACAGGAACTTGCAGCAGAGAGGGGAGCAGAATCCAGGTCTCTGAAGTCCACTGAATCAACATTCCTTCATCAGATTTAAGATCCCTATAGTCCATGGAGTCTCCCTTGAGTGTTATCTAATCTGCTTTCATATGTACCAATACAAACACTCCTTCGTATGTATATTTAATGTACTTATTTATTGCATGCTAGAATGGATGAGTCGTAGAGTTTTAGAAGAATATCTTCTTATCTGGTGACAGCATATATCACACACGTGAATCTCAAAGGGTTTATGATGTTACCAAGATCCCAAAATAGAATTAATTTTAAGCCATTCACTGCATCTCATTTTCTGTGTCATATAACATATGACCACAACAAAGGTGTCAAAAATATTTTAAATTACTTTATATTAGTATTAGTGCAACAACTGCATTTGGAAAGTATCACACCTACTTAAAAAGTTTCTGGGAAATGTAAAACAAAGTCATTGTTAAGGTCAGTGCTTTAGCAGAGGTCACTTGAACTACAATTCCCAATATGCACATGGAGTTGACATGTCTGGCTTTTAAAACAAAATCACAATTCATCATCTGAATGTCAGATCTGTGGCTTATGAGTTCCTGGTGTCTGAATGATTATGACACTTATAAAGTATATTTTATTATTACAGCCCACTCATTGCCACTCTCCATATGTGCAGTGATGGATATTTTAAATGTAATTCTACTTATTTATATTTATATCTTACTAGTGACAGGTAAAAAGCATCAACAAATCACTGCAATTTTTAACTAGTCAGAGACAAGATTTATTTTTAGTATAGTTAGCATGCACACTGCGGTTATTAGAAAGAATGATTCCCACCCAGAGAATCATTGTTTAGTCATGTTTAATTAAAATAAACCCAAAACAAAAGCAACCTCAAAACATTCAGAAATGTCACACAAAGGCAAAAGGGACAATGGTAAAGATGCATATCGCAATAAGTCTTTGAATAGAAACTAGGGCCCAGATTGTGCTCTCCTCTGCTGGGAAGGCTGGTCTGATGCAGTGGTCTACTAGCCAAGAGCCATGAACCACACGTTAACCGCAACATCTCCCAGCACTGGAAGTGGCTGCTGGAAATTAAAAGGCTAAAGCTTTCTTTAACAAGAAGAGATGAGATTGCCTGCTACATAGTACTTCTTCAGATTGTTACCTTTTCATACTAATTAAGTACATAATTAATTTATTAATACTTTAATTGTTCAAAAAGTTAAGACTATGAGGGGCTTATTTAAAAGATCGAGTCCTAGATGGAAGTGGAGCAGTTCTGGCTCAGATTCCTCCCCTGCCACTTCATTTTCTGTACAACTGTGAGTAATCAGCCTTTGCTGTAAGAGATGGGTAATGACAAAAAGGTGTTTACCCTTTTGAGGTAAAGGAGGTGAGCAGGACCACATAAGTTCCTGGACAGAACAGGGGTTGGGCAGAGCATCTCACCTACGTCCTTTCACTATGATGATATCGTCACCAAGACGAGTTAGCTTTGTACAGGCTGTAGGACACCTTTGTCGTTGCTGCAGAGACCTTCAAGAAGTGCAATGCTTCCTCTCCAGCCCAACAACCCTTCCAGTCCGTAAGGAGAGCTGGCATCACTTCCCAGGGTAGCTGGACAGCATGCCAGACAAAATGAGGGATGCTGCAGTTCTACAACTATTCTCCTTTGAGAAGGGCTAAAAACAGTGACCCAGCACCCAAACTGCAAATCATACTGGGCCTGCTTCATCATTCTCATTTCAAAGATCCTTTTGCATGCAAGTTTTGCAGCTGCTCCTGGCCACAGCTCTGTGCATCCTCTCAAAAAAGAGCAGTGATGGACATGTACTGTAGGGTGGGATCAAGGGCCAAGAGGGGAATGCCCTCTTCCAGTTCTGAGCAACTCCATGCCATGGAGTACAGCTCTAGGATGCTGAGAAATTGTTGGCTGTCTCTTCCAGGAAAATTGGTGCTTTGCTCCATGCCCAATCCCCAAGCGCATGAGCTGAAAGGCTGACATCAGGAGGTTTGTAGGGGGATTTTGTAGACTGGCAGAAAACTTCAGCTCTCGTCTCTACTTCACTCCATGCACTGTACCAAGTCACCGCATGCTCTAGCGCAAACTACTGAAACCCTCACTTAGGATATGTGTAAAATGGATATAACTATAATTAATGACCTCCAGGGTCTCTGGTAAAGCCATTTAGCATTTGTCAGGCACTTTGTGGGCTTTTGGGTCAAAACCAGTAAGTGCAAGGTAGCATTATGAAGAGTTTCATCCTCAAGTTATAATAATGTATATTAACAGGATCTTCGAGTTACAAATAAAATCGCATTGCAGAAATGTGTAACAAAGAAAATGCAACCGGACACGTCTCACGTTCAAATTGACTTAAGGATGTATAGCATGTAGATGTATTCTGGACGTGGGCATTCCCACAGTGATAAACTTGTTCTTGCATAGGTAACTTCTGTTGCTGTTAACAGATGCGAAACAAGTGTGAAAACACCAATTGCAGCAACTGTACTTACAATGGTAGGTTGCTTTAAGGTGTGAGTTACCTTGAGCATGTTCAATAGTGTCGCAGGAAGGACAAAGAGGTTGCTGGTAGCTCATTCTGCAAAACTGTCTGAGCTGCAAAGACTCGTGAGTCACACTCCAGAGCATCTGCAAGGAAAAACACATTACATTTTCCAGGCCACCAAAACTCCTGCTCAAAGTGGGAAACTCGCACATGTTCAGTCCATTCCCTCCCCCACACACCCTGCCTCCACTCCCACGGGATAGGGAGTTTATTAGTTAATACTTGAGCTTAAATCTTCATCTCAGGAAGTGATGAGCATCTAAGTCTCTCCTCCCTTCTCGCACAGAGATGAAAGTTCCTTAGCTGGCCTGTTCACTCCAAACTCCCCCTTCCTGGAAAAGATGAATCCCTGCTGAAGAAATCTGAAACCTCTGGCCACCCAGCATATCCTTCAGAAATAAAAGCATCTTCTCTGAGAAAATGCATGCACGGAACGAAGCACAATGCAAGGCAAGCTCTGCTTGCATAGAGCTGTAGGAAATGAAAGGTAAAAGCCAAAAAAGCCAAACGGAGTGGTGTTAAGATAACAACAGGACATTGTTTTGATCCCAGGAGATCCTGTGGTTTTTCTTTTTAATAGTGTCACATAGAGTAACTTATAAGGGAGGCAGGGAAGGTGACACAATTTTATAACTCCACAGGGGCTTCTCACCATGGGACAAGATTCCTATTGTACTGAGGAGTATTGGAAAGAAAAGGGGGAAAAGAAAAAAAAACCAGCTTGCAAAGCAGATCTAAAATTACACCTATTCTCAAGGAAGATACAAATCTAGGCCAGAAGGATTGCTCATTACAATGAACTCCTAGGAACTTTTCTAGCAAATGCTTCACAGGTATTTATCAACCTAGCTGAGGGCAGGTGAGTAGGAGCAGGAAAAAAAAAAAAAATCAGTCTGCTTTCTCCCCACAAAACCCTCAACTGATTAGGTTTTGTTTTCCATCTCCCCAGTATAAGATTTGTTCAAGAAGCCCCCTGATCATTGGAAAGGGTATGGCAGGCAAGTGATAGAAAGACAGTAAATTTCAGACATAACTGATTCTCCTGATTTTCCCACCAAAGATCACGTAAGGCAAACACAAAAAGACCCTTTTAGCCAACGGGGACAAAGTAGATACAGAAGACAGGATTTGCAGGGTCTGTCTGTGCATTATGCTCAGGGCTGGATCCTTCCTCTGAGGTGCAGCCCCTGTGCACTCCTCCCAAGTCAGATCTCTGGGTTTCACACTGCTCACTGCAGTCTCTGCTTGATGCATTTTTCACTTGGCCATTTTTCACTTTACCCAGCTGCACCACACATGGAGGCAGGACACTTCTAGTGAGTCCTGCCAGGGTTTTCTTTATTTCAGAAATACAAAATTGTGTACTAAACAGCAGCTTTTTGTCTGTCTCCTTTCCCCAGTCCCATCAATGGCAGAGGAAGTGGGCACGATCCGTAACACCAACGAGCTCTGGACCACTTGAGGTAGCTGGTGTGCCCCATACAGGCACAGACCACAGGTTCAGAACCCAGCAGCAACAAATCTGTGGCAAATTTCAAGCCACAAAGTTGGAAGAAAGCAAAGACGCTGCCACCCTCTTACAGGAGAAAAATCTTAAACAGTTAAACTCAAAATAACAGAAAACAGGCAGATTGAGAGGGAGAAACAAAAAATGCAACAAAACTATGTGGGCATCTGTGATTTTTAAATGATAATATAAATCCATGACAACAATTACAGTCGGATGGCCCCCAGTGTCCCACTATTATTACCGGGAGGCAAGGTCTTCAAAGATCTTTATCTGAGCTAATTTCAGCTGTTTGGTACAGAACTTCTTTTATTCCCTTCCCACTCTGCATCACACAATGCTCTTTTTGGTGTTTCTGTTCACACAGCGGGCACTGATCCCTGCTAGGAGAGGTGTCAAAACTTCTAATAAAATGACTGCTCACGCAGAAAGTCTCACAGCTAAAATTTTGGAGTTGTACAAACTCCCACACAAAGCAGGGCTGTCAGATCAGATTGCAAGGTGTCAGTTTACCCAATTCAAACCTGGAATTCTATTTAAAAAAAAATGCACAACAACCCCCCTACACACAAACAGACAAATGGAAAATGTCAATCAAAAGTAATTAATAATTTTCCTTCCTCTTCTGCACTCTAAAGAATTCCAGGAGACAAAATTCTCTGAACTTGAACGACTGATAAATAACATTTGTTCGAAAATCAGATGCATGGTAAAATATTCAGAGACATCATCAGTGCTACCTGAAGACTGTGCTTCAGACACAGGACTATCCCAAATTCCTCTGCCCTGCCTGTGCTTAAATGTGCTGCGCATTGTAAAGTTTCGGAGGTGACAGAAGGCGTCAGTACAGATGGGGAGGACAGATGTGGGGTTAAGCCAGATGTGAGGGAAAGAGCTTGAGGCCAGATTTGAGCCTTCAGCACCCACCACTTACGTCAAGCAACTGTGAATGATCTCATTTCCCAAGTCATCTAGGGCAAAATATGGCTTTGTGTAGAGGAGCCAATACTTATGGGAACTCATAAAAAATAAAGAATCCTATTTAGCTTCACTGAGAGCTGCAGAGATGTAAACCAAGCTCCTCCTGCAAGCTGAAGGCCAGTGTTTTCCATTCATTCTGCAATATCTGCAGTATCACAGTTCGTTGGCTCTCCAACTCAGTATCAGACATGTCTCAAGTGCTAGAGTGCTACTTTATTCATTGTTTTCAATAATTAGGTGTGGATTTACCCACAGAAGGATATGGAGGGACTAAGAAGGCTGTAGTCCCATGCCCTTTCTCACTCATTAGCCCACTGATTCCCATCCAGGTTTGCATCTAGCCATGTCACGGATCTCAGCTGTCTATCTCTCCTCCTAACACACCCGTGGATGAGTTGGATCCAGGCTACGTAGATGGAAATACATTAGTAGGCAAGCAAATATGAATCCAGTAAAGAAAAATCCTCCCATTTCCTTCATATTCCTTGCTCTGGGGAGGAATACCCATGCTTTGGTGCAGCTTTCCTCTACCTAACCAGGGATTTTGAGGAGACAGACAGCCCTGGCTGGCAAAGACAGCTCTTTCCAGTCGCACATCACCCTCACATGGGAGCTTCCCTAACTCCCTTCAGCCAAACTGGTCTAGCTTAGCCAAGAAAGGCTATTAAAACTATTGTGCAATTTTTTTTATTGCTATTTCCCATTCAGTTCCTTATGTAAAAGCATGATCCTGCAAAGATTTATGTTTAAGCATTACTTACCCAAGTAATCTCCTTAAAGTCAATTGAAGAGCAGAGGAGTTTCTCAACATACATGCTGAAGTCCTGGCATGGTTATGGGCAGTAAATAACTCTACAGCATCCCCTTTCACCATCTGACACCTGCATTGTTTTTATGGACAGGCGCCAAATATATATGTTCCATTTTTTTCCCAATTTTTTTTTTCTTCCCTCCACATTTTTGAACATATCTGCAATACTCTTCATATATCCTTTATCTACTATGAATGGCAAGAAGAATGTGATACAGGTAGCTTCCCCCAGCTTACTTGCAGGCAATCTAATGGAAAGAGGACCACTACTCTGGATATCTTTAAAGTGCTAGGCCTGTAAGTTGTGGCTGCTGTTGTAACCCCATAAAGCTCTTTTCTTTTGTTCTTTTCTTGAAGCTGGTTCCTAGTACCCTTCAGACATTTTATTGATCTTTCTCCCCCTCTAGCTCATACATGCTAATTGTACCTCTGTAGCAAAACAATCTTATTATCATGTTAATTAGTGGGAGGGTTGTTGAGGGTTTCCAGTTCATTACCTGCTAATTTCAAGATAAATGAATCCACAGGTTACTAAGTAAATAAGGTCACCTATCAAGTACTTGTAAACGTGTTTGTAAACAAGGAGGAGAGATGGGGAGGGAGAGAAAGGGAAGTATGTTTGGCTTGGATGGTGGGAAGTAGCTTTGGATACGGATTTGGCATCCCATGCTGGGGTGACTCCATTTCCCTTGAACTCATTTGTAATGGAAAGTGAATGTTTGCCGTCCACCTGGTTCCCCAGTGGGACATTTCCTCCCTGCAACCACTTTGTGCGCTCAAAGGGCTCTTTGTGAGCAGATTACTCATTCGGAGGTTGGGTTGATTGTTGCTGCCTTTTGTGGTGGGAGCCAGGAGTGAGGACATGCACTAGGCAATGCAGCACCAAAAGGGGAACAAAAAAGCATGGCAGTGTGAGTCACAGTAACCTCCCCCTCCACATGGCTCGGGGTTATTCATATTGCCTTTCTACACAGGGCAACAGGACAAAGGAATTCAACGGGAGAGGGGAAATAAACAGTCAGATCCTCTGCTGGGGTAAAATGACATATTGCTTTGAAATCTGTGCCTTCACACCGGGCCCTGCATCTCCAGGAAAGTGACTCTCGGGGACAAGTGAATAAAAGGACCGTGTAGAAAAGCATATCTAAACCAGGGGGATTGCGGAGGTAAGTTATCAGAGGTCAAAAAGGAAAGCGACACCGAGCAGGCTCCTTTGGGCCCTGTCCTCAGACCGTGTTCGTTAAAGCTGGTGAAATAAAGAATATGTGTATTAAATGTTCAGAGCACCAAGCTGAGCAGGGGGGCCAGCTCAATGAAAGGAAGGAGAGCAATTCAAAGAGATCTTGATAAATTGGAAAAATGGTCTGGAAAAAAATAATGTACCAGTCCCTAAGGACGATTTCAGAGTCCAAGTCTGAGTAGGAGTAAGGTAGGTGAACACAAGGTGAGCCTAGCAAGGTGGTGATATGTCGTTAAAAGACATGAAGAAACGAACAGATCTCAAGTTAAAGAAGAGGGAATACTGTCATGATGTTGTGGAAAAAGCAAACACGGTATGAGCATGTACAAGCAAGAGTACTGCCTGCCAGGCTCCTGAATGACCTCCAGCCCATGCAGTGCTGGCTGGGGCCAGGCTTAGAGGGAGAGCAGAAAGATCAGAGCTCCAGGGAGTTTGGCCTGTGAAAAAAGAGACTGAATGAGCGCAATTGTTTTAACTGAGGGTCTTCAGAAATGTAAGATGAAAGAAGGGAATAATCTGCCCTCCAGAGCCATACTGCCTAGGCCAGAAAGTAAAAAGTTTGCTTTAGAGCAAGGAGGATTAGGGGAAAAACTCGGGTGCCTATCTATAAATATTTAGTCTCAATTTACGGGCTCAAGGATATCAAAGACAGCCTTGCAAATATAAGAAGGAACCTGTGGGAAGCTTGTACCCTTGCAATGCGGCTGTAGACTTGGCAAGATACCATAAGAGACTTGAAAAGGCAGTAGAGACCTGTGTTCAGACATTTGAATCATTCCCTAGGTAAAACCTCTTAACACTATGGGCAGTGAAACACCGGAGGAGCAGTTTGCTTGAGGATGCTATAAAATCTCTATCTTTGGAAGAAGATGGGACAGTCTGCCTGCCTCGAAGCACTGGGATCCAGCCAATTCCCACCCAAAACCACCTCAGGTCCTTCTCATATTATATCTAGGTGAGAATTTACCAGCTAACTTATTCTTCCAACTGCATTGCTCATGGATTCATCTTTCTATTTAGTCTTGAGTTTGTTTCAGAGGCCTGGAATGGTTCAAAGTTGAACCCAAAATCTGGTATTCAACCAGGGTGGTCCAGTGGGTTGGACCTGTGGAAACTGCAATTTTCCCAGCTCTTGTGTGAGTAATTCATCTGCCTCATCCCGCCTTTTTCTCAGAGGGAGATGTTTGAAAACACTCTTCCAGTTTGCCAGATTTGATTCAAATTCTATTTAAAAGAGACACTTATGGTAAATTTCCTTTTTGTTCCCTAGTTGCTTTTAAAATTTGTTCTTTGTGCCAGGAGCTGTCCTACGAGTCACCTGATCTTCTTCCACCAGCCGGATGAGCATACAGCAACTTGTATCAGCAGCTTCCAAGGGTGAATGATCATGAGAAACAAATTTCAAAATGAGTTTTGTGAGCATGCAAGACAGAAATCACTATTTGAACGTTTGCTAAAAACAAGTGCAAAAGCACCACAAAAAAAAAGGACAGGCAAATCCATTTAGTTTTCCTCCACCCCACCCCAGCCCCCCCCTCCATTTTATCTGAAATGCTATGGATTTGTGTATTTTACATGCATTAGAAAGTAGAAATAGCCTCTTTTTTGAGTAGTGGTTGATATCAAACGGCTGTGAAACACAGCAAGCCCCTCTCTGAACTCTGAATTGCTTGTGCATTTATTTGGCTACCAGCAACTCAGGGATTTTAAATTTCAAGAACAGCAGTTATGAGGAATATTCATCATGATCTTATTATCGTAACTAACAGCTAAAATATATGCGTGAAACATAATCAAAGGAGGTTCTGTGTATGTATTTATTTCATTTTCACCTGCTTGCCATATAGGATCAAAACAGACTTTGAGAAGCAATGTTTTCAGTGTTAATTTTTTTAGTGTGCTTGGAAATTTTGGGGTTGTTTTTCTGAGGTTAACTGGGTAATTAATCCAAAGCTTATTAAGACAGACTCAAACGTTTGCATCATCTGGTTTTGGCTTCCCTTTCAGAACACCTTTAAAGTTTCTAACTTTGTAAAATGTAGATACTCCAGAAGCATCGTGTTTTAGCAGTCCAACTGGCATCTGAAACACTGAATTCTCCCTTCTTCTTTTTTTTTTAATTAAGATAATAAATTGGTCTTAAATTATCCCTGAAATCAGACCAGTGTTGATTACAATGGGTCTCATGCTGTGACAGCTCAAGATGATGTTATTTTTATTCCTTTTCAACGAGATCTTAATCTCTCCCTGCGTGTAAACAAATTGTCACAGTAACCTTGTTCTTTAATCTCCCAGCTGAAGACCTTTAAAGCATTGGGAGATAACAGATCTAACTGAGATTTCATCAGCTTTCAGGCTTTTACAGATACGCCGCATGCCTCTCCCACTGCTGCAGCCTTTAAATGTTGAAGGAGAGAAGTGCACATTACACTCAAAAGCTTCGCTTAAGTGTTTGAAAATAGTATCCGCCTAGCAACCTGCGATCCGGGGCTCGAATCCACAGAGGGAATTTGGAGGCAGGCACAGCAAGGCCAATTGCTACCTGTTGTAGCTGGTGCAGAACTGTCCCACTGCCTCTCGCGTATCGGTCTGGCTCTACCCAGGTCAACCTTGCTAAAAAGGTCAAGGGCGTTTGAAGAACTTCCTATGTCGAGGAGAAACACCAGCTTGCATTTCTTATTCTTCTCCTAGCAAAGAGAAATTATTTTAAGGGGCAGCTGGCAAAAAGAGGAATGGAAAGACCAGAGGTAACTTGCTTCTTTTTTTCCCCTCCACCTGCCTTGCAAATATGAACTAATTTATCTTCTAAAGCAACAGATACGTAATTACACCTAGTCAGCTATTACAAATGGGAAAAAGAGGCAACAGGCAGCCGTTACTCACCCGAGGCCCTGCAGCCTGTCTCTGACCTGGCTCACCCTAGGGAGTCCAAACCTTCAGCCCCGCTGCTCTCCCCCAAATACTTTGGAGCAAACTCTCAGGATTAGCTGACACTGATAATTGGTTTTCTGCTAAGTTCCCAAAACTCCTCCTTCCACTGGTGCAGGGCAGGGATAACACTGTCAGCTCCATCTGTGAATACTTCTCTTAAAAATAATGTCAACGATCTGTACATCAGGCTACTTCAGTGCATTCAGATGAGCATTTTTCATGTTTGAGGGCATGTAAGCATCATTATTCATAGTGGTAGGACTGGGAATACTCAATAGCATCCATAAACCTGGTGTGCATTTCCTTACAGGTGAACATTATTTGTGAGTAGACATATGGGTACATTTTCCAAACACTATACAGGAGCCACTGCACACACACACACACAAAAAAAAAAACCTGTTCCTGTTAAAATGGCTTTTTCCCAGGCATCTATTGATGTTTGGAAAATGTACTCCATTTATTTACTGGCATACCAGTTATTTGTCTATATAACAATGTTTTCTGTCAAGTCAAAAAATTTATTGTTCCTACAGTTTAAACTCTTTCATTGAAAATTCAGCCAAAACTATTCTAAGTCTGACAGAGAGGCCTCTCTGCAAACAACACAGATATCTGCATCAGGTTTTCAATAATATTGTCCCGGATTTACTACTGAGTTTCATTTGTTTTAATATGCTTCCACATCAAATTTAAAAGCACTTCATATATTTCAGAGTAGTTTAAAGTTGTAGCAGATCTGTGTTAACAGCATGTAAGTACCAAATAAATATATATACATACATAAATATATATACAATGCAAATTGTTTTTTATTAACATTACCATTGACTTGAGCACTGTTTCTTTACTTCTGGATGTTTGGCTTCCTGAGAAATCTGAGTAAATAAGCAGCTTTCAGAAGGAAAACAGGCAAAGCTCAGGTGGAGAATCTTAAGGTGATGAGACACATTACACTCAAAATTTCTTCAGAAAGAATAACAAAATGATTCAACAGTAACAAAAAAAAAAAATGAAGTTTCTCAATATCACATTATTCTGCAAATATCTTCCAAGTTTGTCAAACTATTGACTGAGAGAAAAGCCACAGAGAAATTAATCCAAGGATACAAAAAGTTGCACTCAATAGGTTTGGAAGACTGACTTGTGTTCAGAATGATTTTTTATTCTGAAAATCCTTCAACTTTGTTTTTATTACTTTCTGCCATTGAAAATTTAGGCAACTGGCCATAATCAGCTCAGGACTGTTTTCAGAGAGTTATGATTACTTGTAGTTTTCTGAAAATATTTTAAATAGATAATAGGAAATATTTACTTACCCCGTTGTTTGCCAGCAGGCTGGTGAAGTGACAACACACAGAGCAGAGTTTGGAAATATTTACTAGCTGAAGTTTGAAACTGAAGAGCAGTAAGCACTGCTTGCAACATGAGGGGGAAAAAAGCTGCTATTGATTATTCTCTATTTTTGTCTTTCACTATTTTACTAAGTTAAAAAAAAACAACCACCACAAACTTTGCCCATGGTTCAGAGAGGTTTGATGGCTCTAGATGCATATTCTCCCTGTGACTATATTCTTCTGACCACATGCCAAACTCAATTACCAAGCCTCCCTGATATCTCCATTTTCTCCAGTGACAAGAGAAGAGACAGCCGTCAGCAAAACTTGCTCGATGTGAAGCCCGGGCAGAAATTCCACCCTTCACAGCTCTTAGAGAAGACAATTAAGTTATCCTGTTGCAGCAGAGCAAACTATACCTTCCTCCGTTGTTTTGCCAAGGATAATTCCTACCTGTCTCAGACATATATGTGAAAAAAAGTACTTCAGATACTTGCATTGTCACACGAGGCTCCCTCACCACTTCTATCCTTACAACACCCACAGGTTACAGTCCATGATAAGAGAAATACACAGCTTTTCCTCTGCTCTGGAACTAGTGCCCGAGTCACTAAACATCCATCCTTTCTCCCTTTAATCTTCCCAGAAAGAAGACCTTCCTGATAAAACATCATTAAAAATGTAGAGTGGTTTTTAAGAGCTAAAGGGAATGAATGGCTTAAAATGTAAATAACAGTGGGACTCTTCTGCAGCTGCAGTTCAAGTCTACGTACTCAGTATTCTCTATTTCTCATCCTAGCATGGCCTAGCAAACCACCACAGCCTGAACGAAGCATAACTTGTCTTGCAACTTCTGTAAGAGCAAAGATCATTTTTCCCCCTGAGCAACACACTAATTCATCCGCAGAGTAGGGACTAAAACATGGCAAGAACAAATAGCAGAGGAGAGATACCAAGAGAGAAAAAGGGAAGGGAGAGGAGGGAAAATAAAGTGATTTGATAACCAGTGCAACCTGATGGAGACCCCGGTTTTGTGTCATCTTGGAGGAAAGAGGCTGCACCTGAGTGCAACCAGCTGTTACCACCTGCATAGAAGTAAGCCGCAGGAGCAGTGCAACTAGTAGGGGTTGTTGTGATAGGACAAGGGGTAATAGTTCTAAAATGGAGGGGTAGATTTAGATTAGATATTAGGAAAAAAAATTTTACTATGAGGGTGGTAGAACACTGGAACAGGTTACCCAGAGAGGTGGTTGATGCCCCATCCCTGGAAACATTCAAGGCCAGGTTGGACAGGGCTCTGAGCAACCTGATCTGGTTGGAGATGTCCCTGCTCCTTGCAGGGGGGTTGGACTGGATGGCCTTGAAAGGTCCCTTCCAACCCAAACCATTCTATGATTCTAACTGCCAACCAGGGACTGGCTATGGGGCAAGGCTGTGCGACCTGTCGCCCACTAAACCCTTGGCCTTTGTTTGCCTTTCTCATCTGAAGGGATACTCTGCTCTCATTAGCGTGCTTCGAGCCTCCTGAAATGACGAGAGCCTGGTATCTCTGTCCGCCGTGCCGAACTGACTTCCCTGCAGTGCTGCCAACATAATTTTAAAGCAGATAGTGTAGATGATTACTTAAGTGAATTTACACATGATGGCAAATAACTATGCTTAATAAAACTGAGAGAGCCTTAATGATTTCATTTTGGTAATTTAATTTATAAAAGCAAAGCTTAATCATTTAATAGCATCATTAAGAAAACACCACAGGAAGTTTAGAAATAAAGAATCATCCATATCTCCTGAGAAATGAGTTTTCTTCTAACATTCAGCTCATGACAAAATAAAATGGAAAGCTTACAGCTTCTTAAATAATTGCACTTGAAATATAAGCAATCCCTAAAGAATCCATTCAGCCTCATCTTCTGCAGCACAGAATTGCATTTCTGTTCACCACAGTGTGAAAGAGGCTTCACAAGTAAGAGACACCATTGGTGATGGGAATGCTGGTATAGTTTTTCGGTTAAAGAATGCCTTGTGAACAAAATGCGAATGTCAGAACGATTAAAAAGAAATGTTTGTTTCAAAAGCAGCAGTTTAAAACAAAATCATATTCTGTCCCCACGTTTGGCAAAATGACAATGGAAGCATCCCTTACCAGCCCATGCACAGCATGTGTGTCCGTGCGTGCATGTCCGCACACGAGTGTGCCCGAGTTCCAAAAGGAAATCTCCAAGGACTGGATTAACCAAGAGTTTGCATTGGGGTAATGGAAAATATGACCTCATTAGCACCAGGTTTGTCATTTGCTCCATAATACAAAAGTAAATTACAATGTATTAATGCAGTTAGTGTTGTTTTTAATGTGCACTGGGATACAATAAAAGTTTTTATTGGGGAAGTGTGATGGCATGTTTTCACTACAGCATTAGCACTGGTCTTCTGATAGGGCGGCCAGTCATATTACCCAGTGGAACACTCCTATAATGATGTAGTAAAATTTGACTCTGATATAGTAAAATCTGTTTATGGCAAAGTTGCTTTTTCACACAATCAGGCTGGGACAGGGAGCAGAAAGGATATAGCTAAAAGAATTATTTTCTAGCTTTATTTTCCTAGAAAATGCTTCAAAACAAACAAACAAATATTCCTAGACTTCAGGCCTGCCTAAAGGAATTACCATGTCCTACTCTCCATTTTCTTTTGCGTAGTTCCTGTGCTGCCTCAATTCGTCTACAGATTTGTCATCCCGCAGCTGCCGTAAATTAGTGTCCACATCTTGGTGAAGTAGCCTAAACAGGAGTATTGTAATTTAACACACTTTTAATAGGCTTGTCGAAGAGTTTTGCATGTACAACCCAGCCCGTGTAAAACAACCTCAGGCACATTTGTGGCTTTAGAGAGGGAAGGAGATGGTGGAGAGCAGGGGGTGGGGGGGGATCCTTTCCTTATTGAACACAGAGCTTGCTGTGTTTGTCGTGGTGCTGGCAGCCGGCACCCCCCTGCCCATGCTGCTTTATTAAGTTACCAAGAACAGGTTTGTGGTACTAATGAAGGCTTGCAGGTGCTATTTGTAAGCCATGATTTTGCCTTTCTCTCTTTCCTAACTGGACAAAGAAAGTTTCACACATTTAAACTTGGTTTCATTGGCTTTCATAGGTAGTGAGCAGCGATGGCCATCTCATCATCACACCCTGACCAGACTTCAAGTAACACCAGTCACAGCTGCCTATCCAGCTCCCCATGGCCAACAAGCCACACTCCACAATTGCACTGATTTCCAAACTCTTCTTTCTTTTCTTTGCTTGTTTAAAAACTGAGGCTGATTCAAGACTTCTGTAGCAGTAACAGAGTACAAGCTGAGCCTGGGCTAAGGTACCAACTTGCACCACCCCTGATGGCTGTTTTGCCTTCAGAGCCCTAGAAAGCCATGCTCACTGCTGATGTGAGCAGATGATGTGTTGGTGTCTGCACTGGAAGCTATCACGGGGGAGGAAGGTGGCACATCGCAGTATCAGTAATCATCGTTCCTACTCCTCCCCCAAAAAGTAGCAAAAGACTTAAGCCAAGAGCCCAGCTCCCATTCACTGTCTCTCTGTTCTTTCTCTTTTCTCCTTCACTCACCTAGATCCAACCTTTCATTTTGGGGGATGCTAAACTGGATTTTGCTTCTGATGTGCATTGAAGCAGCTCGAATATCCCTTTGGAGGGATGTATAAAAACAAGAGCTGGAGAGCAATATTTGCTAGGACAAAGCTGTGAGGGCCATTCATTACAGGAAAAAGAAAAAGAGAGTCAAGAAGTCCTGAATAAGGCTTTGTAATGAATGGACCCAACTAGCCTGTGCCTGTGGCTTTCTTGCTAAGTCTAGTGACAGTAGCTGAAAGTTATTTATTTGTTTGTAATACACTTTTCCACTGGAACACTTTAGTAATAAAGAGACATGAGGGGAGACACATTAGAAAGTGTGCCATACATCAAAATGAAAAGTACCACATAAGCTCCATGATAAACGTAGGATAAAATGTATTTCGTTTTCCACAAGACAAAGCAATAACGAAAATGCTGTGTCTGGAGTAGTTCTGAGCTTAGAACTTCTGCTGGTTATTTATTTTTATTAAGCAAATATACAACCCTGTAAACATACCTGGTGCTAACTAAACAAGAACAGCATACAGTCCCAGTTCTGAGAAGTTCATAGCCCAGCATGGACAAGACACTGTGCAAGACAGACAAAACAAAAGCCTGTGGTTCACGGAAGTGTTGAGATGTTTTAGGTGAAAATAAGCAGAATTTATAAAAGAAGGAAATAATGAGGCTGTTCAAGCTCCACAAAATCATTAACAGGTATAAACATATCTCCTCTCCTTCCCATTTATTGATTGATTTCCCAGTGGCATATTGTCTAAATCCTACGTGGTAAGCCCCGAAGCAAGGACATCCTTTGTGTTATTTGTACAGTGCTTAGCACCCCTCGGCCTCGATCTTTCACCAGGATCTTTTCCATTTCTTTTTCCAGCATTGCCAATATGAGTAGATCTGAAGACGACAGTGAGGGAAGACAAGCATCTGCAAGATGAGTGTCAACGAAATCTGAGTGTGACACCGGAGGACTCTGGCTGGGAAGTTAGAGAAGAGGAACGGAGAGTTAAAGCGAGGGCAGGGGCAGTGATTATCTGCTTCTCTTTCTTATTTGCTCAGGAGCTTTCACAGTTTTACTTCAAAAAGCACAAGGAGAAAAGAAAAAAAAAAAGTTATTTTGACTTACAAAAGCTAGGAAAGGTCATTAGGAAGACTTGAGAACCAATAAAGCTCTTTAAATCCTTCCTACTTGTAATGCATAGAGCAAAGCTTACAGGAAAGCTGCAGCTAAGAAAATTACAAATGGTAATGCTATTATTTGGCATATAGTTGCCAAAGGCATTCAATATAAAGATTTTACAGAGGTGTCAACTGATATATAGCAAACACACAAACAGTCTCCAGCACTGTAACATATGCAAGGAGAGCTGAGGCTAAATATTAAGCATATGAATTATATATTCTTGCAATGCAAGGCTGAGAAAATGCTTGCTGTGCACCATAGCTAAAATGAGCAATAAATACCAGGGTTAATGCTGGCAATGTCTTGTTGTGGAAGGTTCCCCGAAGCCCCCCTCTCCCAAGTTTGGGTTTCAAACCATTTTCTGCTGTGTTGGATAATGAAGTGATTAGACTGCTCCTTTCCAAGGCTGTTACATATTTAAAACAGGTTCCACCGCTGCCTCATTTTAAACATCAGAACCTGTTTTGGGCGCCAGAAATGTGAAACATGAACATCAATAGCTTTCTCCTGCCAAGATAAGAGCTTGCTGTGGAGGCCAAACATATGTCTGTCTTTCTTTCCCCGAGGAGGTTTCTGGATAAGGAAGAGGTGTGTCTGTACCTGAGCTGCTTAAAATGACTCAGCCACATATGGGCCTTTTGTAAACTTCCCTTTGCTTTTTCTCCGCAGGGCAGCAAGAGATTTGGGTCTCAAAGTTATTGCCATCTGGGTTTAAAAGGATGGGTCCACTCAAAATCGGCCTCCCCAGGAATGGCGGTTTTAGCTGCTCGGGCCTGGCCCCCTGGTAGGTGCAAGCCCTTATGGAGGCTGCTCTGCATGCCGCGTCGCTTTCTCGGGAAGGGTTGCGGTGAGGCTCGCCCTTTGGAAGGAGCAGCAGGACGCCCGCGATAAAACACACCACACTTCGCCACGGTCCACGTAGGTGCCAGCGAAATTCAGGTGAGGGAGATGATAGCAATGCAAATGCAAAATGCCGCTGTGTTTAAAAAAATATATAAAAAAAGCTCTTACACCAGGCCAGGAAAACTGGGATCTCGCTTTGCTCAACGGCCAAATCGATGCCTTTGCAGCCTCCAAAGTGCTGGAAGTGCTGCCCGTGCCTGACGCGCTGGGCGAGCGCCCACACAGATGGGTCGTGCGAGCGGGACAACATGCAGCTTTGTATTCAACAGGCTTGCCCAAAAGGCAAATTAGTTCTTGCAGCTCAAGTTTAATGAACAAAAGTGCTCGTAGTAACCAGACTCTTGCCTCTCTCAAACAAGGTGGGGTAGTGTCAGGGCAAACTTAGCTGGAGACCTGAAGAAAGATTTTCCTTGTGTTTCGCTCCACTTGACCGACTCGGTGCAATCAAAGGCAGGTCTGATCCGCCCCTGGCTGCCTTCCCCATTGCCTCTGAAGAGAAGAGACACCTGAGACAGCCACTCAGCTAGTAGACCAGGATGTGTGCCCTCCTGCAGGGACTGCCACCCTGTTTCCCTCCTTTCCAGCACAGAAAGCATTGATTTCATGTCGTGCCCTCACAAGACAACAGTGATGCAGTCCACTGGCTCCCCACCCCAGGCTGCTGGCTCTCAGCCCTGAGACACTCTCCAGAGAGAGAATTGCAGCCCCTAACCGATGTTTCCCAGCCAAGCCAGGAGCTGAGATTTCTTCTGATCCTTTACACTTTACCCCGTGGTGTACGCAGAGCTCTGCCCCTTCCAGAGTCAGCCCTGCACGCTAGATGCTTGCTCATGCCTTAGATGTGCAGCCCGAAAAAGCACCAGGAAATACAGTTCAGGTAAAATAGAGTGAGGTAGATTCAGATTAGACATTAGGAAAACATTTTTTACACTAAAGGTGGTAGAACACTGGCACGAGTTGCCCAGAGAAGTGGTGGATTCCCCATCCCTGGAAACATTCAAGGCCAGGTTGGACAGGGCTCTGAGCAACCTGATCTGGTTGGAGATGTGCCTGCTCCTTGCAGGGGGGTTGGACTGGATGGGCTTTGAAGGTCCCTTCCAAACCTAATGATTCTATGATTCTAAACCCAGGAGCTCCATCCAACTGTAAAAAGTGACAGTATTTCATTTTTACGTCTTCAAACATATGTCATCAAAATCAGCACCCCATCCAGCCACCCTTAGTGCAGTGACTCCTAGGGATTCACATCTGTGCTGAGGGATGGTGGACACGCAGCCGCAAGGTGACTTCAGCTTCACACCTTCTTTTACATTTAAAAGGCCTTAAGCATGGTCTGGCCATGTGTACACAGGAAACCGCTCCACAAGCCCTAAAATACAGCCGCATTTAAAGTGGGAACAGTAGTAAGAGAATGCAGACCTGGATAGACATGGGAAATGGCCCCAAAAATACAGGGAGTTTTGAACAGTGAGAATGATTACTGTTTCATGGAATTTTGGCTCCGGTGAAGAGCCAGGGCTCCTAAATCTTCAAAGTCAGCATCATCCAATTTTTAAGCAGTTAGGCACTGACAAATAAATGCACCATTTAACTGCCTCTTATTGAAATTAATAGGAATGAATCATTCTGGCATTTTTGAAAAATCTTTCTGAAACAGCTTAGGTGCCTAAATATCTTTAGCAGCATAGACCTAAGCAACTTTTCAAGTACTAGTTAGCTGCTGCTTCCTAATGTGTCTCATAGCACTAAATCACATGGAATAAATGGGGTTTTTAATGAATGTGAGAGGATGGGGCTTCAGCTGCCAAATTCCTCTTCGCCTTGTGCAAGGACTGGCAGTAGCTGTGAAGCTGATCTCCCCTTAGCCAGCTGAAAGTTGGGCAAAATTATTGCACCCAAATTCTTCCAGCCTGTTTGCCAGGGTAGCATACACATCCACTTTATTGCAGTACTCGTCTTGTTGACCTTAATTCACACAGTTTCCTGATGCTTTTTTGATTTTTCCTAGGCCTCTGAGCATGCAATACCCCCAGCTGCTTCGCGGGGGGGTCACACTGATGTCTGACATCCTTTCTCCTGTACCACAGCAGCACACAGCAAACCACAGCACCGCCTGCCCCCGAAAACCCTGACAAACGAGGCCCTTCTTCACACAGGCTTCCTCCTATTCCTCCCTGAAGCTCCTGATGAGCTTGAAATAGCCCGTTAGCTCCATGATAAAGAGAGAGGCAGAAACTGCGTGGCTCTCTCAGAGACATCTAGCCACCAAAAATCCAAACTGCAGCAAGCAGAGGGGTTGAGGGGTGATGGAGAAGGGCTGCCGGAGTGAGAAAGAGCAGCTAAAATGCTGCTGTGACCATGAGCTTGTTCTCAGCCGAAGGCTTTAGTCCATCAGAGTTGCTGTGAGAAGAGAAGTGAAGGGAAGGCATTTGGGAATGCTTTGCATCCTTTTGTGTTTGATTTTGGATGGCTTGGGAGGCACAGCACATTCAGATCCCAATGTCATTGTTTAAGGGGTTGTTTGTTTTCATTCCCCTCCTCCCTACACAGAAAATTAAATTTGACACACAGAGACCGGGCACTGATGACTCTTCAGGGATAGATTTTTATTACATTTAGGAGACAGTCAAAATAGTTTTTGACATTATTTTATTCTAGGAATTATATCTGAGACCCTCAGGGACGGAGATTTGCAAAGCCCACAGTAAAGCATTGGGAGATGCTGATTGCCCAAGGCTCCTTTGAAATCCCAGGTTATGTTATGGATATAGTCACACAATTGAAAGTGATCCACTTACCACAATTTAACCAGTTACTGCCTGCCAGATGAGGTGTGGGAACCACTTTCATGGTCTAAGCAAACATGTTAACTTACAAGTCGTGGTACTTTAGGAACACGTGTGCGGTTGCTGTGGTTCGGTGGATGGGCAGCTGCTGGTGAAGCCACAGTAGTTCAACCACCTCAGTCATGTGCCTGTACCTCGTGGAAAGGATGTATTTCTTGTATCTGAACAGCACTTCTAAGCTTCAAGCATGTGGTGGCCCCAGTGCATCTGGGCCTGCGTGTACGGCTCACGATGCTGAAAATGATCTATAAAGGACAAATGAAACAAATCAATGGGTGAAGGGCAGAAGGCAGTAAGGACACTAGGTAGAATGAATAATGGGTAAGTAACACATGTTTTCTACAACCACTGGATATCCAGAATTGCAATTCTTTACCAAATTTGAGGAAGAGGAAGAATTGTCCCATTGTGGACTTACAAATATTTGTTATTGCAGGATTGCTCATTCAAATTCATTGCGGTTTTACTTTGGGGACAAAAGTGGCACATGCTCTGTTTGCACACACTCTGCCTGTGCAAAAAATCTCTGTATGTAAAAAATTTGAACAACTTGAAAAAACATGAAGATATCTTTCTTTGAGAAACTTGCATGTAACATTTGGAAAATCTAAAACAAACTCTCCATATTTTTGGACTGGGAACCTCAGCTGGCTACTTGAATTAAACTGGCCAGCTACATCTTTTCCACAGCTCCGTATGCAGTTAATAATAGTACTACTTTGAAGTAGTACCAATTCCTTCCCTCTGACGGTCTCACAGTGCTTTTGAAATGTAGCTAGATGTTATTATTCCCATATAGTGGCTCAGAATAAACCGTGAAGAAAGTAAATGATTTGCTGAAGGCTACTGAGTAAAGTAGTAGATCTAGTAGATAAACTAGATCCCAAGTTTTCTGTGACCTAGCCTGTTCCTGTAGATCAGTGACATCCAATTTGGGGGTTCTAGAGTGCTATGTATTCCTTAAGGAGTCATTTGAAGACTATTCACACTGGCCCTTCCTTTATCGCATGGTTATTATGGGATTGAACTGGAGGCATCCCCATCTCATATGGCCACATGGTAGATGCGTGGCCCACGTCATATCAGACAGGAGCTGCTGTGAGACTCAGGAAAAAAGCAGCAGGAATTCACCTCAGCATCACAAAATTTGGCCAACAGCTCACTCCCTGCCCACATCAAAATATCAGCCAGAAACGAGGGCTGCAGAGGGCAGGCTCTGAGCGGGATGAATTGCTGTGATGGGCTGGGAGATACGGGTATGACAGTTCTGTTCTTACTAATACACCTGCCATCATTCACTGTGTTCATTATCACAACGGTTCTTGTATTTTTATTCATCAGCGAGAGCAAAATGACCGAGCCTCTTGATGCCTTTGTCTGTGAAACACTTTTGTCTGCTGTTTTTGTATCACCTTTGCCATCGCAGCTATAACAAATCACCTTGTTAATGTTACAGTGCTTGTTCTCGTGGCCCGGGGTGATCCCTTGTAGACTGGTGGGCAATACTCACATAACTACAATCCGCCACATTTTCATGCAATTAGTATGCCGCAGAATTGTTCTCTGATACTCACACACATACAAAAAAGATTAAATAAGACCCATTTAATGTCATGAATTGTCCTGTTAGGAGTTAATGAGGTCTGGTAGGTTGCCAAAGTCCAATGCACAGAAAGCTCAGGCAGGCCAGGAGGGAGAAAGGGAGGAGTTGCCGGGTTCAGCCAGATAGACCTTGAAGTGCAACAGCTGTGCCTTGTCTTTGAGAAGAGGATCAAGTAGAGAATATGAGATAGGCAAACGTTGGCTTAAACTTTCTTCTCTCTTTGATTGTCCTTGGACATCTGCCTCATCTCCTGTCAAGAATGTTTGGCAGCTGTGAGCCCAGAATAACACTGCTGCTCAGCCAGGACGCTATCGCAGTCGTCTAATACTTTAAGCCAACTAGTCTCTGCTGTGTGCCTTGACCGATACTGAACTATGCTAATGCCTTGAGCTAACTAGGCTTTCTAACAGCCCATGAAATACATAGAAGTGGAGTCTGCACTTTATTTTCCTCACGTGCTAATTGGCTTTAATTGTTGGCCAATTGGATTTCAAGTTTAGAAAAGGGTGCCCCAGACAAAAGGAAAAGTGTTAACTTAAGACCGTGGGAGAGACGGGCCATTCTGTTCAGTTTCTAATGTAGTAGACTTTATGCAGATGCATAAGTCTCAGGGCAATGGCTGTCCTAGAAAGATTTCTCAAGCATAACCAATGTGGTTTCCTATAAAATATATGCTTCCATACAGGCTGAATGTCATTAATGTTCAGCTATTTGCTGGAGTGTAAATTCCCATCTTTCAGAACCAAAGTTGTAGTGCTATTTTTGCCTCAAAAATACGGGGGTAAGATGAATACCAGATTAATTCTGATATTTCTGTTGTTTTAGGCAATGGCTTTATAAGTAGAAGTGCTTCTGCAAAAGTCAGCTTTCATGTTGTCGCCACAGTCATGGTCAGAGAGTAGGAAGAAGGGCGTCCATCCTATATGTACCTCAACATTTCTCTAACAGAAAAAAAGCCCTCTCTGAATAAGAAGGACACTCAGGTTCTGTACCCATTCAGCCTCTGAACGGGATATCACATTATAAGATTCATTCTCTGGTGACACCACTTTTATTACCACTGCACTTCCATTTATTTCAAACAAGTTAACAGGAAGAGCATCAGGCCACGTAAATACACCTGTGAGATCAACCAGCCTAAACGACTTCTGTGTAATCTTTAATGTATGTATCCTCCTAACATCTCTGGTAGATAGGGTAGTGCTATTATCCATCTTTTGCTGGGGGCACAGAAGGGGAAATCCACAGAGGTAGTTGGTATCATAAGTATCAATTAAAATGTGTGCTAGAGAGACCAAAGGACAGCTTTCCAAAACTAAACTAAGAGGATTTGGGCACTTAGCCTGCTTAAAGCAGTTACAAGAACTTGCTGAAGAACTACTGAAAATCTGGTCAGAAGTGATTTGCCTAGGTCATATCAGCTGCTTTTGCAGTGCAGGAATCCCTGTCCTAAAATCCTATGATAGGACTTTAGAACCCAACCAAGCTCCGGAGTAAAACCTCAAACAAATCCTCATCATTATCACTACATCAACCATCTAGAAATAGGAACAGATTATGGCATTGTGAAGATCTGCTGATTGGCAGTAAAGTTTTCTGTCTTCCCTTCATTTTGTGAAGTACATCCCTTTAAAAAAGCTTGGTTCAAGCCGTTTTCCCTTGCCTATCCCGATGCTGTTACATTAAAGCAGCACGTTATTTTCAAAGCTATGCAACATTCATTACCAGTTGTTTATTAATCAAGCCTCAACCTTTCTCTTTGACACAATTTTTCAAATTGTTTTGGAGATACAGTAAAGGCCCAGATTTTCTTCCATTGCTTCTGGTTATTTAGCACTACGAAGGTGCTACAAAAAGATAGTGTTAGACCCTAACAAGCTGATGGAGAATTCTGTCTGGTAAGAGGAGTTTTAGCAAAGGTTGGGATTATTTGGCATGGTACGATAACCTACGTTATTCCAATTTACAAGTAATCTTTGAAGGGCTGTAACTAGTGATACTACATTTGTCAGGTTGCCTAATTTACAGTGGTAAGTTGAGGTTAATGCACATGCATAACAAGGATTTTAACAAAAAAACAACTTTTTTTTTTTTTTTTCTGAAGATCCATGCATTTTTGTGCAAGTTACACCAAGAACAAGGATAGGTAATAAAGGTGTTCCGGCCTGTGCTCATTCCCTTAAAAACCTGAAGTTTTCTCTGCTCTTTGAGTTCTAGGGCAGCAGGTATGTCTCTTCTGGCATGTTTATCCTGGTAGTCTAGGACTTTCTTTATTGGAGCAAATACAAAATAATTCTTCAAGCCTAGGCCTGATCACATGAACCTTTAGGTCTCAATCTCTGATGTTGTTCTTAAAAAGTTCAGCTAAGTGTTTCCCACTCAGGTGCATTTTACTCAGTCGCTCCAGATGGGATCAGAGCTGAGAATGCCAGAGCAGCACACAAAAATGTTCTAACGGTAGTTCCAGCTGGGATGAGAAATAGGAGCATTATAAATCTCATGACTCATTGTCCTAACAGAAGTACGGGTAATTTGGATAAATTCAGACAGTGGGCTGCTTTGTCCAAATGAACCTCGAGCTATGAACATCTTGACCTCTTTCCTTGTAAAAAAGGTTTTCAACAACAACAAAAAAAAAGGATTTTAGTTCCATCCTATCTCCTTACCCTATGTAAACTGCTATAACAAAAGCAAAAACAGAGGAACTATGCAGGGGAGTGACAAATTCACCAAATTCCTCTTTGTTAAATCTAATGCCTGGTGATAATATCATGCTCTTCTCCATGAAACACAATATTCTCTCCTCATTTACAAAGCACCAGGGGGGAATATACTTGCAAAAATTTTCAGCTGCAGTGAATCTGACCTAGACCACTTGTCTTCAGGGGCAAGACCCGAGATCAGCCTCCTCAGCAGTTCAGAGACACCATGGGATTAGCACGAAGGGGGTCCGCTGGCTTCTTCGCAGCCACATGCGAAACACTGGGTCAATGCTCCTCCCTGCTGCCCAGTGGCATTTCGCCCCCTCTGTCAGCATTCATGGGAGGTAGGAACAAACTGCCCAAACCGAACTCTTTGCTTCTCTTTCAAGCCATATCTTCTGCCTCCAAGAGCATCTCAGCATCCACAATGTGAGGAAAAAGCAGTTGATAGCAGCTCTGGAGATGAGAGTATCACAACGTGCTTCCCCCACCTACTTCTTTTCACTTGGGATAGTCCCAGTTTGGCTCCCGTTGTGTCCTACGCTGCAAGAGATCATACGGCCAACACCGAGGAAAGCTGGACACTAGACACTTTCTGCAGCTAGTCAACACGTCTCTGGGGTTTGTCAGGAGGGTTAACTGAGGGCTGATGCCAGTCACCTGCTCTCCCGCGGCAGTGAAGTGCGCTGCTTTCTAGTGCTCAGCGGTTCCCGAGAAGCTGCAAGTGGATGCGAGTGGCAGATGCTAACAGACGCCAGAGAGCCTGAACCGCCAGCCCTGCCTCTCACTGACAAATTGCACCCTTTCCGCAAACATTTCAGCGTGTAACTTATCTCCCAATCGGTCCGCTGGCCGCCCTGCTTTGCGAAGGCAGTGTCCTTCCAGGTGGATTATTTTCCACTCAAAGACTGATGCCTGCAACAGCAATCTTGAAAGTCTCCTGCTATCTGCTTCTCACTCTTCACAAGACAAGACAAGACCACCCAGCGATTCGCCTGAAGAAATATTACACCAGACCGTGGGCCGGCATGCCTGAAATTGGCCCAGGGAGCATATCGACAACGAGTTACCCAGCTTAGAAAACACAAGGGGATTAATAACTTGGACGATGCGCTGGATAAAACTAAACTCAGAAACAATTCCCCATCCAAACCCCATCAGAATTTTAATCTTTACAGACTTTTAGCTGCGTAGCCCAATAAATCCTTTCCATAGTGACTCATTGTTACCCTGATCTTCCTTATAAAACACACGGTGGAAACAGGGTAACATTTTCCTTTCTTATTGCTCTCCTTTGTAAAACCATCTTTCCTTGTATCTTGCTGCCATTTGCCTGTTAGTCATGGGCTTCACTCCTGAATGAGCCACTTAAGAAACGTTACACTGATGTCAAATTGATACATGTCTGGTGAATACTTTATACTTTCTCTTTATTTAATGTGAAAGGACAGCATTCGGACCTGATCAAAAATTGGGGGTGAAGTTTCAGCCAAAATGCAATTTTTCTATTGAAAAATAAAAAACCTTTAGTAGAAAATAGAATATAACAGCTCACCCAAGGCCACAAACATTTCATGTTTTAGATTTTTCTTTTCTTTTGTCCCTCTTGGAAAAATGTAAATTCGTCATAGAGGACATTATTCACATTTTTTAAGAATCCCTCGAAACACGTTTTCAAAATAATTCTGTTGCCAGATCTGGTAAGCTGCAACTGCAAATCAGTGGGTTTTTCTCCTGTGAACTCCAGCCTAGTAAATTGTTTTCCCAGATATTTCAAATCTGGAAAGCCCCGATATATAAATCAGCCCCCGAGGAAGACCTACCAGATTTTATACGAGTTCTGAGCAGGCAGAGCGACAATGACAGCAATGAAGAACAAAAATAATATTGTCCCGTGAATTAGCTGTCTATCTCAGGGTGTTCCCTTCCCTTCCACAGGATAACAATAGGAGTAGCAGCATCCATAGAGGACCTCAAGCCCCCTTCTCTAGTATACATTGCCTTTTCAGGATTAACATGCCGTTTATGATGATGTCATAGTAAGTGAAGCTCAGATTCATTCACGTTTCCAATATTTTAATTGAGTGAGAACATGAAGACACCATTACAGTGCCCCAGGAGCAATGCAGGGAAGAAACCAAAGTCCTCATTGAAGCTGTGCAGCCCTGAGCAGATGGGCAGCCTTATGAACTACTGTATCATTCCCCATCAGCTTCAAGTAGTCAGCTTATGTTTTGAAATTCAGCCTTCAACACATAACAGAGTCCTTGACCACCCTCCTATAGAAAATAAAATCCTGCTTATTTTGGCAGATGTTCATTTTTCCTTTAAAGAACAATATTCTATCTTCTTTCTGACTGTTTAGGGTATTTTTCCTAAGCACAATATTATTGTGGGTTTAGCCTGAGACGTGAGTCAATCCCCTCCTTTAAAGCAAACTGATTTCTCCCCTCCTTTCCCTGTGATATCTATTTTGGAGGCTCTCAACTCCCCGGTGGGCCAGTGGGACATCCCGCAGCCTCTTTATGGCTGGTGGTCTGCAGGAGGGAAGAGGATTACATCTCTCAGCAGCCAATGGTGTTGCCTGTGGGTTCAATAAACGGGCTTAAAAGAAAAAACAAAACCACACACACACAGCATGTCCTTCGTACTTCACTTTGCGTGGTGTGACTGAACCTGCAGAGCCAGTGGGAGCAAGTTCTATAGCGATAACGGTAACCGTTGACTTTCCCTTTCCCGATTTCACCTCTTTCATTATGTTGGAGAGCTTTGTTCCAGACTAGGAGATTATGCAACGGGCTGAGGAGATGTGACTTCAGTGAGATATAGCACACAAAAAAGTGTGACAAATTGCAATGACAGGGGCTCCGATGGTAGCTTGTGATGGAGTGAAATTAAATCCCTAACCAAACAATGCAGCATTATGCTATATTCTATAGGCACCCTTGTTGAAGGTAGATTGAGAGAAAAAGAGATGGGCAAAAAGAAAGATGCACACATACTTTCCCCGTCCATGTTCCCAGCTAGCCCTTTCCCCCAGTGTCAGCTTGGGAGTAAACAAAACAAAAGAAAAAAAAAATCCTGAATGCTTAGGCCCAGATAGAGGAGATGTGTGACTCAGGGAGAAGCGTAACAGATGGAAGAGATGCCCAGCAAACACCCACTGATTGCAGTGCCATCCCCTGCTCCATTCGGCCGGCACCGCTGCCTCTGGGGAGCGCCTGTCTCCATACCTTCACACACAGCAACCCAAGTCATCCGCCCTCCTTCCTAATTAAAGTGCTCCCTGAGGAGCACTGGAGGATGTGTGTACACCTTTGTACTCAGCTGTTCCAAACTTCCTTGGGCAATACCAGGGGGGTGATCCTGATGGCTTTTTTTCATGCTAAATAACTGACCTAGATGGCCTTACTGCCCCATTCATCTCTTCTACATAAACAAACTATTCATTCCCTAAGGAATAGGTGCATCTGTTCGCTCAGGCCCAGCTCCTGAGGGAAACCAACAAGAGATTTGCCACTATTTAAGGAAGAAGGGAGCACAACATGCTGTTAGAGTATCTTTGCTGTCCTGGGGCCATCCAGGTGTTAAATCGTTCAGTGGCCTCTGAAAAGTCCGGGGCCAAGCACTGAAACAAAAGGCCAAGACAGGGAAGGAGAGCGCCAGATATCGCAGCTCACGATCCTCGCGTTTCTCTTTCGCTTGCAAGGGTTTTCAGGAGCAGTATACTGATGGGACGGAAAATGAGGTTGACTCTAGGAGGCTAGGAGCACTCAACACGGCTGCAAACTTTACGAGCTGGTCAGCATTACTAATGTTCTCAGAATAACACTGCTGCAGGACTCCTGAGCCTTAGTTTTCACTGGAAAGAAACAATAGTTCAAGCTGTGAAATGTTTTACATTCAACTTCCACCTCTTACCCCCCCTCTTCAGTGGAGTTGCCATGAGCCCAGACTTTAAAAACATTTCAGACTTAAAAGGTTAAGATTTAAGTGCTGCTGATTTTATCTGGGCTTTTAACTAACATAGGCAGGTGGATTAGAGATATGTGTACAATCTCCACTCTAGACACTTGGGTAAATATGCACAAGTGCTGAGTGAGCCAAGGAAGGAATCTGATGTTATTGTCTATTAATTTGAAAGCAGAGATTAAAGAAAGTGCAGAAATCAGTAGTGTAAATATCAAAAAGGATTTCCATTTATATGTAAGAACATTACTCTAGCAGTCTGGCTATTTCAAATAACATGAAAGCTTTTTTTTCTGAGGAAAAAGAACTGTGAATTTGTTTAAATTTACATATTTTCCTCTCTCTTTGTTTGCAGGAATGGTCGCCATGCTTGCAGCTAGGAAGCAGTTTGCTCAGCGGGGCTGGGTTTTGTTCAGAGCCTGCATTTGGCTGGAGGACCTAAAAACGGCGAAACTATTTCACAAAGTTACATGACGGGCAACCGGGCCAGGATTTCCTCCTCCTTGCATTCTTTTTTTTCTAGTAATATTTGTGATTATTTTTTCCTTTCTTATTTTCACTGTACAACAGCTTGAACACAAATTCTGATTTTCTACAAACGTTTTTGTTATTCAGAAATATTCATGAAAACTTGGCAGAAATAATACACAGGTGATGGGGCATTCAAAACCATTTCGGCTGTGGCCGTTGGTCGAGTCAGTGATGTGACTGCCTATCCAGCTCATATGATACCACTTCTGTCTTATCCTTAGATGCCTACAACCTATTTTTTAATGAATTATGATAATCAATAGTGAACATTCTCAAAATAAATCAAGTGCTTGCACTTTCTCCTAGGGAAAAAAAAAATGTATCTACCTACTAATATAACTCATATTAGCAGGTAGATACTGGAAGAAACAATATTTTCTCTAGAATTAGAATTAAGTTGAGTCTGAATGTGATAGGTGCTCTTTAAAAGCATACTTTGGGCTAAAATATCAAGAAATTCTCAACTTTTATGAAAGCTTTACAAATTCCTGGAGGTCATCTGAATACTCAAAAATAATGCATAATATGACCCCATGAATCAAATAGGCCAAGCTCAGCACTTTTTATTAGCAGAAATATTCATGAATCTTTTATCCTCCTCCTTAGTCCACCAGCTCTTATTTTCACCCTGTTCTCTCCTTAATGCAACATTTCATAGGAATGCCAAGAAAAAGGAACCCAGCTTCAGGTTTAATTGCTAATATTTCTAAATTTAGTCAGCGTAAAATCCATCTGAGGCTTCAAAGATTTTCCCTGTAATCTGCAGAACCTGAGTTTGAATCTAGCCCAAGAGAGCACCACAGCAAATAAATACCATCTGATCTCCACAGAAATCTGACAAGAGTTCAACTGTTTTCCACCTTGCTACAAGTATATCAGAGTTGATTTCCCAATGCAATGCTGTAGGGGAAAAAGTCAATTAAAATGCAACTGTCCCAATTTCAGTGAAAGTTCCTGGTGAGCAGGAATCACTATACACATGGTTACTCTATCTTTTTTTCTTTTGTGTTACACAGGCCAATGCTATGTTCTTATGCTGGCTCGGTTTACGACTCACATAACACTGGACAAGCAGCAGTGACTCTGAGCCAAATGACCCCAGTTTTCCACACAACGATACGGCAGTTGCTGGACTCGGCTCATTCCTCCCATCTTTCTCACCTGCTTCTGTGACCATTATGGATATCACTGCTAAACTCTGCTATATTTGGCTGAAGGCACACAGTATGGGATTGCCAGTTTTGTTACGTACCAGCACGTTCCCTATCAGTGCAGCCGAAAGGGAATTAGGCTAGACAGAAAGGAACCAATTCTCAATGCTGGAAACTGTCCAGATTTGGTTGTCATTTCATTCTTTACTTTGGACTATGTAAGCATCTTATGGAATATTTAAAGTTTTAACAACCAAAGAAAAAGGGAAGCTTTTCCAGTTCTCTTTCTCTAGCAGCTGGTGTCACAGGTCTGACGATGTGCATTATTAGCCTCAGTAAGTTGTCTCAACTATTGTCAGCGTTAGATAAATGTAGACAATATTATCCGATTGAAGACTGGATTTGCATGTTTTTATGCAGCAGCTATTTGCTTTAAATAGAAAGTTTTCAATATTTCAGTGAGAAAGCCTCAAATCCAACAATGATTCTGTATGGAGTGGCTTTTGCTCAAGATTACAAATTTTTGTCAGATCGTTTTGCAACAAACATTTGGGAAATTTTAACATAAAAAAAAGCTCTAGTTTCTACCCAGTTCTAATGTGAAATGTCCATAAAACAGAGAGGAATCTCCCCAGCGAAGGTACCAGGTCCTCCTAATCCAGTAAGATTAATTATCATGTATAAGTAAATAGGAATTGTTTTTAATTCATTTCCAGATGTAGGAAGATTAGGCCTGCAAATTAGTTTGCTCCAATACTGAATATTGAGACTATATCAACAATTACTGAATAAAAAGCTGAGCCCTGGGTTTTGGGCTCCCCTGAATGGTTTGGATCAAGAGTTCATTCAGATTATGTTACGGATAACAGCTCTGCACAACATTTGGCTCAGGTTCAGTTTCTCTGAGTCTAAGGCCAGGATAGACCTTCAGTTCATCTCCTTCGACTCTCTTTCTAGTCCACACAATTATATTTCACTCACATACTTCTAGGCTGAGCCCAGTGACATTAATTAAATGAGAGTGTTTCAGAAATCAAGAGACAAAATTGTTGTCTGCTCTAAGCAGAGAGCAGGAGAGAGAAGCGACACAAGGCCTTTGCCGTGGCCAAGAGCTGATAAAGGTGACTGCGCCTGGGATTTGTCTCATGTAACTTTACATGTCTATGAGGTAGTGTCTACATCTGATGGCATCGTGCTTATACTCCACTGCAGTCAGCAGAGAGAAAGGGCATTTCCAGTGCACGGTTCATCTGCTCTGCCTGCTTCAGGAGGAGATCTAGTGCCTCATTTCTGTTCACTGAAGGGTGACCACCTCAGGTGTGGACAGCTGTGATACAGGTATCTGAGAGTCATGTAAGAACATCTCACCTTTCGTGACCACACCACAAGCTCTAAAAAAAAAAAGAGCTGCTTTCAGGCCCTTAAGGATGGATACCTGTTGGTTTAACCAAGTGAAGTTTCAAACTATCATTCCCTCCAAATGAAGGAGAGCATACAGGTTGGTGTTTCTAGTTTGGGTTTGCATCACGCAACATCATCTTCAAGGCTAAGATGGGGCTGACTGCATTCTCTCTCTTTATGAAAGCGAGAATTGATATTATTGTCCTTTCATTCTCATGAGAGATGCTTAATTTGAACAAAGGTCTTGAATTTTGTTAAACATTCTCAGTTCCTGCTTTATTCTAGATTATTACATAGATTAGGCAATGCCTGACACTGAAAATTGAATATGAACAACACAAAATAAGAATAAATTAAAAGATTGCAAGATGTCCTGGCTTACTCTAGCTTTTATTGTAATATTCCCAATACTACATGACTAGAGGCACTGGTTAGAAGAATTCAGTTTGATCCCTACAGAAATGTGTTAAGGAGGAAAATAAACAATATAAAGTGTTAATTTAGGAATTAAAAGTCCTATAAACCATAGTCTTCTGCTTATTTAGCCAGGATTAGAACATACAGACTAGTGCGGTGCAATCTTTTCCAACATTTCATCTCAGCCATCACGTGTTTCTACTCTCTTCTAAAAGAATAGCCTCTAGGAAGAGGGCTGAGTGCAAAATTCACAGCACATAAATTAGCCTCTTTCTCCAGCTAGTGGGGTATTGAGAGGAGATTGAAATTGCTTTGTTACTCAAATGTATTTGACATACTCTTTCACCATTTTTTTAAACTCTCTTGGCTATTAAATGTTTTGCCCTGAGTAGCTGTGATCCTTATTTAAAGGTGAATTGCTTTCCTTATATATATATAAAGTGTAATGAGCAACTTGGCTTGTCTGAGCAAACGTAGCGGTTTTCACAAGAACTTGTATCTGCACTGGTGATATTGCTGTTCAAAAGCAAAAATATGAGCAATCACACAAAATTAATGGAAAATTAGAACAAAAGAGGGGCAGGCAGGGTGAAAGTGAATTCTGTAGAAAATCTGAATATCTGTGGATTACTTAAGCTTAACTCTCCACCTTCACATAGGCACAACTCATCCTGCAGCCCGCTGCAGAATCTCAACGTGCTACACATACAGCATGTGAGGCACATTAAGAAACCTGATATTAGGTTTCCCACTGATTTCTGAGGGAGTGGATGTGAGGTTGACTGTCTGCCTTTTCCCTTTTCCCAGCACGCCTGGATACCTAGTTATGCTGTCATCGGTCCAAACACATGCTCTATTTTCCCCTCTTTCTAAGCAAAATCCTTGCTCCCCCTCTTCCCTCTCAATACATTACTCTTTCCTGTCTCATGTAGCTCCAAAGCAGTAGTCCCTGCCAGGAATCAGAGATTCAATGAGTGTATAGAGCAGCCTGGGAAAGGGGCAGACAGGACAGAATTGCCCAGCTTTGGTCAAAACGTGACGTTTTCAAACTCTTAGTCCCTTGAAAAACCATAAATAGGAGGAGCAGAAGTGGCTTGCTCGGCTAGTGCATGTGTCAGTGCGTGTATACATGTGCGTGCTCTAACCTAGAATCTATACCGGTGATTAAATGATCTTTAAATCAAAGCCAATAGATAAATAAGGGAACTATTCCAAAACCAAGGGGGTTAAAAAACACTCTGCGTGCACCTGCTGGAGACGCTGTGCTGCTGGCTCTACATTTCAACTCTAACCTGTATTTGATATGGTGTTGTTGCAGCTGTGGGTTGGGGTGGTTTATTTAAGTGGCTCCAAATGCTTGTCAGTGTGGCAACCAGCTGAATACATAAAACAGGCTCTCCAAACCCTTTATGGCCCAGGGTCAGAGTAAATGGAATAATAAAATCCAAATGCTTTTGTCTCATTTTCCATCACCCAAGCCTTCCGCATAAATCTACAGCTTTGCAATGACCTTCGCATTCAGTGTCGGGGATGAGGCCGCAGGTCTGAGATACATTTGGTCTTCATCTTAGGTCTTTAAAAGCTTTTTCCAATTAATTTTAACTGACTTCCATAAGGATCAAGTACAGTTTCCTCCTCCCAGCCCCCTCACTCCACAACCCACTCCCTTTCTCTCCTGCCCGGCATCTTCCTCAACCAGTCAATTGGGGGAACACTAGAGAATAACACTATTGATCACATTATATGTGGTAGCATCAACAGCAAAGACATTTACAGAATGAGTGATTTAGCAAATAGGAAGTGAGAGATTTCTTTAAGGAGTTCTAATTTGATGTCTTCCTCACTGCTGGGTGTCTGGTTTTCTTTATTCCTCTAGTGCCACATTATCCCTGCTCAGATGTCATTGTGGGGACCCACAGTCTCCTGTACATGTGTTTACAAAGGGTAGGTCACTATTAAACTAAAATATATATGTTTGAGTTTAGTGAATCAAAAATCACCTTGTCTCAAATTAACCGCTGAGGGCTGCTCCTTCCCCCCCTCCCCATCTGATCTAAATTAGATGTAAAGTCATTTCTACGTGCTTCAATTATAGTGATGAGCAACACAAATATCTATCAGAAAGAAGTCCTCAGGATACTTCCAAATGTCCTGACTTTAAGAACCCATGGATCTCCCCTCCAAGTTCCCAAATGGGATTTTAACAACCAGCTAATAAACTGGCGCCTAAAAAAAAATGCTTGTTCCTAGTTTTACACTTAGTGAAGCTGGGCCAGACTTTGAGAGCTGTAGTGAGTGTTAGGGGACACATTCACAGCCCAGAGTTTCCACATTTATTGTGGCTCCGTTGACTTCTGTAGAACTGAATAGATCTACATCATCAGAAAACTTGGCCCAGACTGTACAGATACAGTCAATAAAACCAACAGTCAGGTACCTCACTACCGCGGATTTGGGCTCAAATAATCTTAGACAAAACAAGGGACAAAAATATCCATAAAATAGCTGCTTTCTTGTGGCCTGTCCAAAGGAAAACAACAACTAACATCTATCTCCAAAGAAAATCCATATTTCTTCAGATTTCCTGACCAAAATTTTAAATATTTTAAAAATTAAGGCAGTGCTGATCATGTTGGAGCAGCTTCAAATGAAGCACTCCTACCTGATGTTTTATGAGATTTATCCATCACTAATGAGAACTTCTCTTTCAGGTCTGACAGGAACATCATCAAAGTTTTGAGACACGAGACTTAAAATAATAAAATCCTTCACTACACGATGATGTACAGCAAGGAGGCACTCCTTCTCGTTAGAGCTGATTGTGTTATTAATGACAATATGAGTCAGTAAGGCCTCTAACCATTGATGTTCATGGAGTTACACCTCTCAATGGGTTGAGAAAATGAGGCTCTTTGGCTGGAGTCAGCTTCCCCAATTTTTTCTTGCTCAGTGAAATTGCTTCCAAGCAACAAATAGGCCAGCAGATAACAGAAGTAGGGTGTCTTGGTTTCCCATGACATCAAAGGCTGTCCTCGGGATCTCTGGTGTCCAAGAAGCTGGAAATATCAGCGGAAGCTTTGTCTGTAAGTAAAGCATTGTCAGTGTTTCTCTGATATGGATTCTCTGGTACATGAGTACTGACCATAGGTGATGGTCTTTCCCTCAATGAGTGCATTATCAGAGCCTCTCATCTCTGTCCAGCTGTTCTCACCAAACTTGCATGAATTTAATAATTTGCTCTTTGGAATCTGGCTGAAATTTCCTGACAAATTCAGAATTACCACAAGTGGACAGGCAGAGGAGTAGGAATGCCCATCCCTCTGTACACAGAGGGAGATCAGGTGAAAGTCACTCCTGCAGGAAACCAAGCTAAGAACGAAAAGCGAACTATTAATTCTTTTCTCCTCCATAAATGAGAAGAGAGGATATCATACACCTGATCATGGAAGTGAGACAAGAAAGGACAGAAACATTCCTTCTTGAAGACAATGGGATTAAATGCATACTACTAAAGGTTCACTTCTGTAGCCTGAAAATGGGATCTTTATGTTCATTAATTTGAATGTATGGATTAGAGACCCTGATTTTTCCATCCCAACTCAAGTTAAGTGAGTCCACAAATGTCCCACTTTATATTTGCATGTATGAAAACTATTTATGGTCCTGTCAAAAAGGCTTGAATGGATTAGAAAGAAAGAAAGAAAGTAAAAGAAAGAAAGAAAGAAAGAAAAGAAAGAAAAAGAAAGAAAGAAAGAAAGAAAGAAAGAAAGAAAGAAAAAAGAAAGAAAGAAAGAAAGAAAGAAAGAAAGAAAGAAAGAAAGAGAAAACTCATGCAGTTAAACAGAAAACTGCAAGCAAAAAAGGGAAGGAAAAAACAAACAAACACAGAGCAGGTGTTTAGCCAGTCAATTAATTTATATGGCTTCTAGCACAGCACAAGGCATTAACACCACCCCGGCACTGCACACAGGTGGCAGGGTGCATGTCTGGGAGGCGGGCAGGCAGCAAGACATACTGTGAATTTTCTCCCTGAGCAATGTCATCACAGAAACAACTGCAAATAACTTTGTGCTGATCCCCAGCGATGCATTCAGTAGTCCCTAATCTTCCAAATGTCTGCCTATGTGATGGTATGAAAACTATGGCATTCCTTCAGCCCTCACCTATGGAGACACATCTGGGCTTCTCTATTGATTCCTTATTTATGGGTTTCCGTTTGAGCACGTTGAATAAAGATCATTAATACAACCCTGAGAAGGCAAGAAGATACAGAAGCACTGGCAGAAAGTACAAACAAAAGGCACACTACACATATTTGCACCTTGAGTTTTTAAAAGTTATTTTCCGGCATGCACATTTATAAGAAAAGGAAACTGAGGCATGGGGTGAAACAATTTGAGCACGTAGCAGGGACAACAATCAAACTCAGATCTCCTGCCTCAGTTCTCCCCTTGAGCTCCAGCAGCCTCCACGCCTTGGTTTCACATGTGAAATTCTAAAAGCTTAATTGAGAGGCTACATTTCCCCTGGAGTGGAATCAAATGAAACACTCAAGCTAGACACTCAAGTAGGCTTACTGGTTTAATTTAAAAGCAAGGGGGACTGGTAGCAGGGAGCTCCCGGTCAGGGGTCATTTGTTGTGGAATATACTTCTCACCTTTGTGTTCCTCAGGGCTGGGTTCTGGCAAACTTAATGACATTTGGCATGTTCACCTGCTCTATCAGTTTATTCTTGAATCAGACAGCTCAGCCTAGAGTGGCTTGAGAGCTTCTTTGGATCTTGAGATTTATTATTTTTAGGGTTTTTTTAAAAGAAATCTTTGGCTTTTTAGGGTTACATTAGTAGTAACAGTAATAGCAGTAGGAGGAGGAAGACCTCACGACGTAGAAGGGGAAAAATCAATGTAACACATGATGTAGTTTGCCTGGAGGAATGACGTTAATTTGAGCACTCAGCTTTTATCCTGGCGTCTGCTTTGTGATTATACAAAAATAGGAATTTCACAGGATCCTGATCCAGGAGATGAAGCTGACTTCATTCCTTTTTGAGACTTAGGATTTCAGACCAAACATCTGTTTGAAACTCGAGATGAAATTCACATGATTTAGACACAAAGCCATGAGTCAATTAGATGTCCAGCATGCATGGTCAAGATCCTTGGCTCTGATCCTCTGAAAAATTAGCACATAAGTAATTTTATACACATAAGAAGGCCCAGTACATTCAATGGGATTACTCTGGGTTATTAAGTGTTTTCCCAGGGCACGGTTCTCAGCTAGAACCAAACCACAAACCACATCAAGCTCATACAGTTCTCGTACAAATATTTTGCACTTCTGAAAGCAGAATAATTTTCTCTTCAGGGCCCTGCAATCATCACCCGGCAGTGGGGATATTCCCAGTGGAGATTCCGGACTCCACCAGAAGCCAGCGAAGGGCCAAGAGGTGCCAAACCTCCCAGGTAGCACCACTCTTGCTTGCCCCCCACATAACCTGTTTGTAAAATCTACAATAAGGGCCACCCCAGTCATGCCATCGTTGGAGCCAAACTGTTTCCAAATAGAGTGGGTTTTTTCCTCAAAAAGCCTTAAATATTGTCAATAGCTTTTCCGTGGCATCAAGGGCTTTTCACAGTGCGATTTCTTCCCCTCTCCCCCTTCTGGTATCAAGAAAAGAAGTCCTGTTTGGTTTCCAGAGGGTGGACTGATCATCTCCATGAGCTATGGGGATGTCTGGAGAGGAGGGCCGCCCTCTTAAATTATAAATTCTTGTCAGACTCGGTGGGTGAGAGACCCACGTGCCCTCATCTGGTCACAGAGCACAGCACACTGGCACATTAGCTTCTGAAGCTGCCTTTTCAGTGCTGACCTTTATATTAATGCTAATAGGGTTTGGAGAAATAAAATGTAAATTTGTCTCTAAATGGATTAGTCTAGGCTGGGGGTGGGAAAGAAGGGTGCAGAAGGGGGTATTGCTTGGAGCATTCGCACTAAAATTAAAACATTTATGTTCCAACACTTAATTTTATTAGTGGCACATTGAAGTTGCCTGCATGCGTAATACATTTCTCAAGTCCACTCTGTTCTCACTCAGACCCTAAGTGTGTGTGCGTGCACGTACTGCCTTGCCGGAGTTATACGCTGCATTTACCTCATCAGGGTCCTTTTCCTCTCTCAAAGCTCACATTTTGTCACCAGGCTTGTTTGTTGGTTGTCACATCCCAGATTCACCACGGAAGGAAATAAACAGCCTTGCAAGCTTCAGCTCTGCCCCAGGAACCATGAAACTACAATCCGAGCCCAAAATAAACCCTTTTTTTTTTTTTTTTTTTTCATATCTGCACAGCAGTATGGGTGCCCATTTCTTCACATCAGCGGTGTGTTTACACACAGGCATTGGGTAATAAGGTTAATTGGTACTTACAAGTGCTTTACCTAAGGAGAGACCTTAAGAAAGGTGAGTAAACAACAGTATTCCCACTTTTTAGATGGGTGAATTGAGCCATAATTGGCAAAGTAATATTTGGTTGGATGACCGGGAAGGAAAAGTGAAGAGGGCAATATTAACCCTAAAAAGTACAGTTTAAGATTTGTTAAAACATTACGGCATCCTTCTTCCTTTGCTTGAAACTCAGGAGTTGACTCTCCGCGAGCAAACTCGGGAGGGTTGGGAGTTCATTGAGATCGACTGTGATCTAAATCCTCCTCTTCAGTGGGACAAATCTGGGGCCCTCTCACACAGTGCAATTTTTTTCCCTTTTTATACAAAATAATTATTCAGTGGAAATCATACAGTTTCATTAAAATCAAAACATTTTCATAGGAATAGATCAGCTGTGGCAAAAAACATTGGTGAGAAGAAGTTATGATATCTCATTTCACCAACATCAAAACATTTCTGTTAATTTCAGCTCAATGTTTATATTAAAACATGGATTTTCATGTTCTATGTTTATACATTTTTCTTAAATTGGCACCTAACTGTTATTTAATGTTTTAATACAGTACACATTTTTCAGAGTACCTTTTTTGGCTTGGAAAATATAATAGTTTCAGCTATTCATTCTGAAAGAGACCCAGGTTTTTCGAAATGTCAGCATTTCTTTGGAATAGAAACCCTGGGTCGTAGCCAGGTCTAAGTCCTTCTTATTGTAAATGAGGCCATATTCATTAGACATCCAGCCATGGCACACTTATCTTACACAGCCATATATCTACAGCATCACGGCTGGGCCAACGCAGACTTGGCATATGGGGCTGAGATAGATTCATTCCTAATGAAACACTTCTATGTAAAAGTGATTAAGCGAGCCGTATGCCAGATAAATTACTTTAAAATCTATTGTTTTCACTGAAGATCTGATCGCTGGAGTTGTATTTAAAACCACCCATAGGATTCCATAGGGTGACAGGATCCTATAGAGTGACATAAAGCCTTTTTGTATGAAGTCCTATAGGAATTTTTTTTTCCATAACCAGGCTACACCCAGGTTACGTTATTCAAGTGGTTCGGCACAGAAACAGGCAAAAGTCAGGCTCGGGGAGCAGGGAGGAATGAAAGCAGCGGTGATTTGGGCTCCTTGTTGCTGCCCAAGCCGCTGTGAGCAGCTGCGCATCAGATACGGCTCGAAATGCGGCGCAGATGTGCGGCACGGAGGTGCTGTGTGTACACACGCAGGGTCCCCTAAGGTGAAAAAAAAGAGGGGGGAAAAAAAAAAGAGCAGATCATTCAGTAGTGGAAAAGTATCTGATTGCCTAATGTAAACTGTGATTAGTGGCTCAGTGCCTGGACAGTGAGTGCTTTGCAGGCCCCCAAATACGGTCCCCAAATCAGCGTGTGTGCTGCCAATCTGTCAGGTGGCCCAGCTGTAACACTTCCTGGCATTGCAATGTCTTCAGCTGGTTTGTGTCAGAGCCGGCCAGCGCTGGGAGGGGCGGGGAGAGGTTTTCCAGAAGTTGGCTATTGAGTGTCTGTCTGCCTGGATCAAGGGTGTTGCCAGTTTAACATCCCAGCGAGGGGCCGCCACATCTGGCTGCGGAGCCGTTAGGAAAAGAGAAAGATGGGGCGGGGAGGTGGACAGCCCCGCAGGACTGGGAGCTCAGAGATACCCCCAACAATGGTAAAAGCCACTGGTCCAAAAACAAGGTATTTTTGGAGAAAGTTGATACCACCGCATGGAGAAAGGTTTCGGAGTGCTTAGAGCACAGCCCAAAATTCACAAGTGGCGTTAAACTCCCAAATCAAACCGGGTCTCCAAGCCCTGAGCATGCAGACCTCTTGCTGAGCCTTTTCCTCCCTGTTACAAATTGATATTTTATTAGCTCAAAGCCAGATGCTTCTCCTTAAAACAGATTAATCTCCAGTTCATCACATCACCAGAGACCGAGCGAGGCAAGGGGTAGCAGCAGTGCCAAACATGTGCAAAGTGAACAAGACCCCCAGGTACTGCAGGGGGAGAAGGGAAGAGAGGAAACAATTTTTTTTTTCTTTTTTTTTTTTTTGATAAAGCACCCATCTGTTTTGATTTGGTAGCTCCCATTTTTTCAGTGCAGATGGATGGGCAAGGGGGCAAAGCACAATAACCCTGGCAGTTCTGTGCCCCCCTCCCCAAGCACCACACCAACTGCGCAACACACAACAATCCCAAAGGATCACACTGTTCCCATCCAAGGGATGAGGCAGCAATGCAATGAGCCAAAGCAGAGGGCCTGGAATAGGATTCTTTAAGAGGATCTTGAATCAAGGGTTAATTGTTTCCAAATGACCACTGTGTGGGAGACTATTATGGGATGGGACCCATTCAGGGTTGGTTTAAAGCTGCTGGTTAGATACCTTGAAAGAGGGCTAAGCAGCAGCAGCTGTTTTACATTTAAAGTGACTGAAGTGAGTAGTGAATTACTGTGGGAGACAAATGAGCCCATGACATGATTGGACCTGGGACGGCTCTCCCAAGTGGCCACTTGTTTCATGAGAACTCCCACCCCCGGGCTCTGCATTTGAGTATCAAAGGCACAAATAGCACCAATTAATTCAGATTAGCCCAAGAGAGAGAGACAGCCAGGTTAGCTGCCTGTTTCGGGACACAAGAACCCCAATTGCTGTCATCTCTCCCCTGTTTGAGGTGCCCCTTTGTACTCCCAGGCCCGGCTTCATCTTCTTATTCCAGCTTGTTTCTCAAGGAAGTCATGGAAAGCGTCAGCATTAAGTCAGAAGCCAGCAAGGCCAACGGAGTTGCGTTGGTGTAAACTATTTGCTAGCAATAAGAGCAAGAAATGAGGCAGCGTGCTGTGGACCTAGTGTTTTCTGTCCAGGAGTTAAAGGTGAGTGTAAGCACTGACACCTGTTTATTTCAGCACGTCCTAATAACTACACAATCAGATGCAACTGTTCTTGGGGACCCTCCTGCCTCACAGCATAAGGAAAATATAAAATAGATCAGAATTAAAAGTCTACAGATGGGATAAACTGTCAGGGCTATGTTCTATTAGTCATTAATTTCAATCCAAAATTCAGTTTCCAACAGCTTTGCAAGACATGCAGAACTTCCCTTTAACCCCATATCCTTTTTCTTCTCTTTTTTTTTTTTTTTTTTTTTTTTTTTTTTTTTTTTTTTTCAGTTTTAGCCTCAATTTGTAATGCTTAGGTAGAGATTTTGCTGCCTCCCATCACAACCTTTTCTCTCACTGCGAACACGCAGCTGCAACACACCCAGCGCAGGCTGAGCACCCGCTTCGGCATTCGACATTCAGGTCGGTGACTTCCTGGTGATACCAAGGGCTTGCGTCAGCCTTCCCAGAATCGAAGGCAAGAAACAGTCCTGTGTGCTATTTACCAAACTGCATTAGTCAAAATACTGCATTTTAAAAACCCCTTAAGTTGTTATACATCATCATATAAGTCATCACAAAATAGTGAGTATGAATTCCTAAGAATTATGTTGACATGGAAATTGTCAGCAGAAGTGCTGGGAAATTTACATCTCCTCATATATCTGTACTCATATCCTCCATAGAAATTAACATATTATAAGGCTAATATTTCAAGGTAATGTTTTCTCATGAGGATGCCATATTTTATCAGTTAATATCATCTGCGTAAAAACTATTCAATTACAGTATCAAGCAACGTGTGATTAATACTAATATCACCAATGTAATGGCAACTTTGGAAGGTGTCATCATAGCTGTTCAGGCAGTTGAAAATGACGGTGGCAGGGAAAAAAAAAATCATTCTTTTTAATTTAAAAAAAAAAAAAGTTTGATGTCCATGAAAATGAATGGCCAGTGGTATCTGGAGTGCAGTCCTACCCTGGCTGGAAGGTGTGCGTTGGGCCACAGGTCTTAGTGGGACAAGGATTTCACTCCTCAATCTCCATCCTGATGCATGCAACCTGGAGCTCCATTACTCAGATCCCTACAACATTAATAAGTGTAAGCATGGGAAGGAATTAAGCCTTTTACCCAACCAGCCAGAGAGCCAATCCTTGAATTTTTTTTTTCTTTTTTTAAGTATTATTTCAGGGATACTGTTGAAAAGCCAATGGATGCATCTCTCTGCTTTTACCTACATCCAGAGGGGCAGCCCTACAGGTATGATGGACCTTGGGCAGAAAACTGCGCTAGTACAAGAGGCTGTCAAGATGTGAGGATACCTGAGATAGAACTACAGTCTTTCCTATGAAAGAAAACACTATTTTTTTTATTATTATTTTTTTTTTAAGGAGTGATGACCCTACTTTGTCCCTCTGGATCCTAAGACCTATGAAGGACAGAGGTTCTCAAGAGGAAGAATCGTGTAGGAGCCAACAAAAGGCACAGAAATTAAGAAAACGGCAAGATATTGCCAACTGGTAACAAAGCTAAAGCCTCTGGATTTGAAACTGGCTGTAACACACCATTGCAGCTGGAATTGCTCCCCTCCTCCCTTAACCTGCAGATCTGTTGCCAAAGCTGAGTAGTTCTGTAATGAATAATTTATTCCAAACCGTTTCCCCCTTCATGAATTGTCAGAAGGGGATCATGAATTTTTTTTAAATGTCTGTTTTGTCTGTGCCATTGATACTGTCCAAGAGGGTTACAGTGAAGCGGTGGGACTCGTATTCCACTTTGAGCCAAGTTTTGAGAGCTTTCTCCCAGCCTTTTGCCCAAGGGTGAATTTCAGACTATTCAGATAGATACGCCGTATCAGCGTGTGAATCATTTTGGGTCTGCAGCTCATCCACATGCATATTCACAATTTCAAATTCAAGCTGTCTTGACAAGATGCTTAGGTCACATGGGCCATATCTGTTCCCAAATTGGAAATGGGTAATTTGGAATCAGCTTTCCAGCCCCCTCCATCCAAAATCCTCTTCCCACAGAAAAATCTGTGGCGTACTCCTGAAGTTCACTCTTTCAGCCATGCTCCTGTCCACCTACCTCTGGGAGAGGATTTATGGGAAGTGCTGCAAACTTGGCCCAAGCGAATTGGTTTGAATGTTAGGATAGTACAAAAAAAAATAGTTTTGGCAGCATTCCCCTAATTTATTTCATCAATTTAGGCAGATTTTACAAAGGCAGCTAAGCACAAAATGAAAAGGGGACTCTAACAATTCTGAATCGTAAACACATTTTGAGCAGATTGTGCAAAGCAATTCAACTAAAATTAGATTATGAAAAGTACACTAAGTAAAACTGTATTGTGGAAATGTTATGAAATTAATTAATCTAAGAAGCAGCATTGCCACCAGCATGTGCTGGCCCTATAAACTCATGAGTGCATTCGTTCCACTCCTAGCTTTCATTCTGGATGAAGTTAACACGAGTCAGAGATGTGACAGTTCTAGGTCTGTGATCCCAGTGAATATTGTGACCTGTTACAGTTTTTTATGTGATACTTAATTTGAATTTGGCCAGTGACACTTGCATCCACTAAGAATTCCTCTGGTGACTATAGATTGACAGCTAGTTACGATCCGTCCGGCATTTGTTTAATGGGTTTAGTTACCAGAGTACGTTGTTACTCAGCTAAGCCAATAAATAATGTATTTCTAATTAATAGACAAATCTTAGAAGGATTTGTACAATATGTATGACTAAATGAAGAAACACATTATAATTATATGGTAATTTGTTAAAATCATCATTAATACTGCTGATGTTAATTATCTAATGGCAAAAAATTACAGAGGGTACAAGTAATTTGCCCTTTGTAATTGCTTATTAGGTTGTAGGATAATCATTTTGTTTTCTTTGCATAGAGCTATTTATTGCATTTTTCTTCTGATAGTAGCTGAAGTGTATGTGAGGTCAAAAGCTATTTGGTACTTTTTTTAAGAAATGAAACCACATTTTTGGTGGAAGTTCAACAGAGGACATCTAACCATTATTGCTATATGCAGTCTTCACAAAAAAAAAAAAACAACTGGAAAGAAGACAATACAAAGTGAAAACTATACTTCTGGTTATAGACTGTATGCAGATATTTATATAAAATAACCATATTTTTTTTGTCGTTACTTGCAAGGAACCAAAAGGAGGACACTTGTACTCCTGGTTCTGCCAGTGATTTCCTGTATGACTTTGGGTTAGATACACGACATTATCTGTAGTTCATCACAGCTGCGTACGTGACTTCCAAAAAAGAGCTTAAGTGCCAAAAATGATTATGGATTTTGTTGGCCTTCACCTCTGTTCATTTTTCCTACCTTAAGGGTGAGTAAATGATTCCTCAAATACAGAGGCTCTGATTCACCTCTTTCCTCATGTTAATCAAAAGTAGATTTTAAAGGCATATTTTTTTCCTGAGAAACTTATTCACAGAATATGTTTATCACAGAATGTGTTAAACTCTGAATAGCTTATCAGGAGGCATGGGGGAAAAAAAAAGTCAGAGTGTCTCAATTTATGATTCTTGAAACAAATAATTTATTTTTTTTTTTTCAGAAGGACATATTTGGAACAAATTTAGCCCAACTTAACTACATTTTTAAACTTTTTAAAAAGAATACCTGTCAACTAAATGAAACACTTCATGTAGTGCAAGTCTTTTTTTTTTTTTTTTTTTTTTTTTTCCAGCCAGGCTTAACTTCAGTCAGAAAACTGAAATTTCCCTTCAGGCTGACCCAACGCATTCCTTTTCCTTCTAATTTTCAAAAAGCAAACAGAAAACAAAAAAAAACCCAAAAAAAAACCAGTTTGCTTGGGTTTTTTACATATACCAGGTATCTCTGAGAATTGTTATTCTTTAAAACACATTGGCACTTGAAAATACATCCCCAGATGATTTCTCACAAACCACCAAGAATCAGAGGTGAAGAGGACGAGGCAGAACCTAAAGTAGGAAGGAATCTGAAACAGGGGCATTTGGGGGTAAAGGAAGCAAATGGGAAAGGAATTAAAAGCAATGGGACTACTGGGAAAGAGGGGGCCCCAGAGTAAACTTCCCCTCGCTTTACTTCCATGCACATATAAACCACTCTGCTGATGAATCACAGTTTTTATAGATAATCCGTGGGTGATACATAGGAAAATATGGTATTCATCAAATTCTGATCAGAAACAATTCCACTGAAGTCGATGGGATTGCGCAGGCATAGAACAGATGTGAAGGGAGGAAGAGTCAGAATCAGGCCCACTGCACATGCACACTGGCTGTCAAGAACATCCCATATTGATACCAGTTTGGGAAAGGTTCCCCCCCTCCCCTTTAAACTTGGAGTTAAAGTTGACTTAATAATGAGAACTGTAAATATGGAAGTTGTCATCAGGAAAGCTCAACTAGTATGTTTCCAGGTGAAAAGTGATGTCTTGTAAGGGTAGGAGGGAATCTTCATCCAGCAAAGCATCACACATCGGCCATCATGACAGCAGATTTTCTTGCAGAATGATGCCCAAATGGAAGTGATTACATTGAGTGCAGTGGGAAGCAATAGGGCCATTCACACATAATCACAGTGTAGATGTAGCGGAGATGGGTGTCAGCCAATGTCCTGGATTCAAGCGCACTTGGATGTGAGAGAAGTTCAGATCTTGATCCGAAGTTTGTTGTTCAGACCTGCCTCTCATTGTCAGGAGGTGGCTTTTGGCCAGCTCCATCCTCCATGAGTGATTCCACTTCACCAAATGACAGGTGAGATGTCCATTTAACTTAATGAATGGAAAAAAAAAAAAAATCCCCATCCTTAAGCAGATGCTATTTTTGGTGGTCTTTAACAGGCACGCGAGGGGAATAGGAAGATAATTATCCCTTTTACGCCGCTTGTTCCCATACACCTCAATTTTCAGACATGCTCTCTTTTTTTCTGTGGCGATCCCCCTGCGAACTCTTCCAAGGGATGCTGACAGGCTCCCTTTTTAAATGCTCAGCCTGTTGCAAGGTTTTGCTCTCTGCAGGCTGAGCTGTCTGGCGCACAGCCATTGACAGTGAGCTTGAGTTTGCTCTTCAGTCCCAGCGCAATCATGCACTGTCTGCTGCCTGCTGTTGCAGAGTGCTGCAGGAGCTTAAAAAAGACTCCTCCGGTCCTGTCAAAAAGACAACCGAATTATTAAAGCAACAGCCATTCAGATGTTCAGAAAGGATGGTGGGAAGCGGGGCAAACGCTGATGTCAAGGACTGATCTGCCACTCATGCCAAAATGCAGTGGGGTAGGAGGGATGTGGATGTTGCAGGAGAAAAAGGACCAAATATTGCTGTCTGAGTGATGTCACTAAAATATTTGAGTGGAACTAGACCTCTAGCAGTCCTTGCTGAGGTGGCTTTGGACTATCCAAGTTTTTAAAATTTCCAGTCCTAGCCTGAGTGTCTAGCCTCTCTCTTTTTCACAGATCCAGGAAAATGTGGGCAATCCTTGAAGAGGTCCACATTAAACAAAACCAGCATGTTTTCCGCAGTTCAACCCTGTGATATGTAAGCAATGGCAGCATCCACAAACAACAACATAAAAATCATCTGATGCCTAGAGGTCCCCAAACTTCTTTGAGGAGATAGGGAGCAAAGTTAATGTGTGACTCTTGTGAACGGGAGAGCGAGGAGAAGGACAAAGGTCTTTTGGCCACGTGCCTGTTCCACCTCTCCCACCCTGTTTCTCTATAACTCAAAATTTATTAATATTTGCTTGTTATTAAGCATGAACATCTCTTAACATTAGCACAACTTCATACCCTACTAATTCCTAAACACTCACTCTAATTCTATATTTATTAAAATACTATCAATTTCAAGCAATTGGCTTTTTGGCTACCCAGTTTCCGAAGTCTAAGAAGACTTTCTATGCAGAAGACAGCTTGCCTTTATTTTTCCAAAAGTCAGACCCTAAATTAAGAACCAAAAACACAAACCAGCTTTGAAAACTTTGGCTTACTTCATCACTAGGCATGTCATTGCCTAGCAATGGTTTAGTCACAGCGATTGCTAGATCGCTAGACTTCCTACTGTCTAGTTTCTTGGCTAAGGCACCAGACTTCTCTTGTTAACAACTTCTGGAGCGCTGATCCAGTGATACAGGAGCATCCTCTGTTTAGGTGGTGACATAACCACATACACAACTGCTTTTGGGAGGGAGAGAGAGGGTGCTTCTAGCTCCTGCTCTGCACGCACAGAAACCTGCAGCTCCCTCAGCCCCTCTGCACTGCCCTGCCTGACTCTGAGCTTCCTATTAACCCAGCAGCTTGGCTTTAAAAAAGCAAGTCAGCACTTGCCTGCAAGACGTGTTATTTTATTAATAAGAAATATAAACTCTCACAAGCCTGCAGTAAGAAAGACAGGGGAGGAAGCCGACTAAGTTGACGAAAAGTACTCTTTCCCTACCTCCAGACGAGCTTGCTAGGATGTAAGGCAATATATCGCGCGTTATCCAGCAGCCTTCTGGATGAATACTTTCCGCCCTGTGACAGAACGTAAACTACTTTAGCCTTATTCTCCTCCTGACAGACCTTCTAATTATCTCAGCTGTTTACAGCGCTCAGGCCCTCTGCTACCAATTTCTCCATTATTCTGACAGTCAACAAACTAGACCTATTAGAGCACAGCACAATTCTTGCCCAAGGCAGGAACTTTGTGAGACCACAAATCGTCTCGGTATTAAAAGTCGGTGCATAAGAACTGCCCTCAGCTTTAGCGCTAAATTGCTGGTTTGGAGACATTCATTGCTGTATATTGTATTTCCACTATATTCCACTTTAATAGACTTCGTGCTGAAGTGTGTAAGAAGAGTTTTAAAGCCTGAGGTGGTGAGTAGACCTTTTTTTTTTTTTTCTCTCTCCATTTTATGTATTTTTCCATCTTTTTTGTTTGTCACCTTATATTGCAAGGTTGGTTCACATACATAAAACAACACTGCAGTCACGCAAGAATATCCCACAGTTAGTGGGAGGCACAGTTCTTACCATTAGAAGTTAAACAACAAGGTTTGGGCAATACAGGATTTGTTACTTTTTGATTTGTACAGGGCTTTACTCTTAAAATTATTTCTTTTGTGCTTTCGAACATTTTATTTTCCTATTTGGCAAGGCTAGCTTGTTTTATTCTTCTAGTCTTGTGCTATCAAAGTAGTTAGGGCCAAAAAAGAACAGTAGATAGAGAGGGAGATTACAGTTTCTATTAATAATTTGCATACGTTTGTTTAAGAAATGTTTATTCAAGGTTCAGAAAGCCCGTAGAAAATTGTATTTATTAATTAGTATACACAAAACTCTATAAAGTATTTATGTAAGGCCTGTCTCCAGGCTTCTCTTAGTCTGAGTTTGTTCAGACCCAGGGATTTATTTTGACTAAACACATAGGAACTATTGGATTCAGGTATACCTGATTCAGGTATACCTCAGGCACCTGAGACATGGACTAATTTTCAATGTTATCTTAAATTCAAGATGTCTACGGGTGCGTATTACATTCAGATCTCTCAAGTAGGTACCAAGGTGGAGAAATAATTCCAGGTGTCTAAGATACACATTATTATCAAGCTGATATTGATGACTAATCCCACCAATTAGCCTAAACAGCAAAAGCTCCAAAAACTATTTTCCTGAGCCATTAAATGGATTCTGACTCAGTTAGGAATACACTTACAGTAAATTTCATTCAGCCTTCTATTTGCCAAGCAGAAGTGGTTACATTTATGAAAAATTAAAGCTTGTAAATTGAAAAAATCTTTTAAAGACAAAACCGAAGAAAAAATACATAAAATGTATACACTGTTTCAGCTAAGCGGCATGTTGGAAGGATCGTGTGCTTTCGCTGAACTGTGTTACCTCTGCCTGGTGGAATGCTGGAATATAAAATGACATGTTATATTAGATTCTATGGAATTTAAATTCTTCCTTCGAGGCATTTATAGCGAAATAAAGTATTTTCCAATGAAGACTCTTTGAAAAGTGACATTGCTTTCAGCAAAACCTTCCTGAAGACAACTTCCAGTTTAGTGACATAGGGCTGGATGAATTGTTACCTAGCTTATCACAAGAAATCATGTACTGGACATGCACATCATGGAAGAAGAGAGAGAAAGCCTTAGCACAGGATTTGTGGTAAAGACTGTTTCATTCCTGTGATATCAGTGTCGGTACTGAGGCATATTTAACTCAAAAGCTGACAACTTAATATTTTAAAGTGTTCAAAGTTCTTAAGTTCTTCCAAACACAGCTTTGAAAGAGAAATGTGTCTATGTTCCGCCATGGTTTCACCTTTCATCTTGTAGGATATACTAATTTGGCCTAAATATTGCTATAACTTAGTAAAACAAAACATAAACCTAATTGTTAGGTCACATTGCTCTAAACCCAGAAAATTTCAGGAGAACTATGTGAGATTCAAAGTTTTGCTACTGAGATTAAGAGCTGCTCTGTTGATTTCCATGGAACTTGCATGAAATGGAGATTAGCACAGGCTATAGTAATTTGTCATCCTTTTCTTATTTGTTTCCAAAATTTGATTTCCTGTTCAGAAGGGCATGTTCCTGGGTCAAAGCCAAGCTGAAAGTAATCGGACCCTAGATGGCACTTTTCATTGGCTTTGGATCAGATTCTCCAGCTGGGGTACCCTGGATTACTGCCTGCCTGAGGACCATGTTCACAGTCTTAACCATGTCTGAGTAACACAAGGGTAACTGTTTTTTTTTCTATACACAGACAGAAAATACTGCTTTCTGCTATCATAACTAAGAGGGAGTCAGAATACTAAATGGAGACATCAAAACTCCTTGGACCATGCTGGGTGAAACTGCTGCCACACAAATAGGATCATTGAACATAAACATGGATGCAATGAAAATTGGATAATAGCATTTTTAGCAGGCTTATATGTAAATAAATATGTATAAATATGTTGCTCAGATGTTGCTCTTTTTTGTTTGCTTATTTTTTAATTTGAAAAAAAAAACATTGCTGGAGCATACATTCTTTTTTATGTCAACCTTAACGAGTGAATTTACTGGTAAGTATTTTCAGAGTATGTTTTAAGTAAACAAAACACAAAGCAATTGAAAGAGAATTTCAAACTTGCAACCACAAGTATTTGTAGCGTAGACCTAAGTCTAAGCTTCGGGTTCATCCAATTATGGTATCAAATTGTTACCACATATACGAGCAACTCAAAGGGTGTGGGACGACAGTCAACATATCAGCCAGAATACTTGTAGGCATGTCATTATGTGCAGCGATCTTCTCAGCTCTCACAAACTAAGCAAGAATTGTTTGCCAGTCTTGGCAAAAGAGACGAGCTGCTTAGTAACATCATTTGGATTTTGGGGGTATGATGTGTCTTCCTCTGAGACCATGCAGAGCATCGGGGAAGCGCTGGTGTACACAGCCCATCTTGACTGTTGCTCAGGCCTCTGTGGCACTTTTCACAGTCGAAATACTCATTTCAGCGACCTAGCTGGTGGTGTATTCAGGAAATTGTAGTTTTCCTATATAAAATTGCTGCTCCAAAATATAACCGGAAAATATATTAATTCTTCCCTATTGTATGCCATAGACTACTGAGAGACCATTTCAGATAGATGGTTTCTGATCTGGACCCCTCTGTAGCTCCTAAATTAATTAAACGAAACCAGTGGTATAGACTTAAATTCACATTGGCTTCAGGAAAAAGAAGTAACCCTTGTCTGCCATGGGAAGCTGGCAGCAACAGATTGCAGATTTAGGAAGCCTTGTTCCTGGTCGTTTCTACATTTTCATTAAAAAGATATGTACGCTAATCATGGAAATGGGAGGCAACCTAGAAAAAAAAAAAGATGTATTATTATGAGAGCCTGGGACATGTATTTGTGCATACAGCAGGGAAAACTTTATTGAAATGACTGCTAAAAACAGCCCAAGAGCAATGTGGGGAACGACAAGGAGGAAAATCCAGAGCCGGAGCCTCGTAAGGCTGGCAGCGGAGTTGGAGTCAGAGATGCAGAAAGGAGAACAGGTGAGGGTCAGAAAGATAGAAAGGAGAGAGAGCAGCATTGGGAGAAGACATGAGAAATTAGATCAGAATCTAAAAGCACTCAGGAGAGCAGGGGAAAAGGCAGAAATTAGAACAGGAGCTAAGAGGAGAGCCGAAGAGGCAATAAAAACTCAAGGAGGAGAAAGAAAAACTGCAAGATGAAGAGAGAAGGACAGGGAAAAAAGGACAGGAGATAAATATGAGGCAACACAAAAGGGCCTTGACCTCCAGTTTGTAAAGGTGATGTGATCTGTGGTGTGAAAGAAAAGAAATACTTTGCATTTTTTGAAACGGCCATGAAGAGAGGACCAGGTTACATCTCAGCAATCAATATCGCATTTTATGCCTGCTGCACCCTTCATGAAGAATCAAGATAACATTGATTCAAGTAAGTAATATTTCATTGAAAACTGATCTTTGATTGCATAGCTGCAAGGGACTGACTCTGAAAGTCCCTCTGTGGTGTCTGCGCCGAACAGGTGTCGTTTTCGGGATGGTGTTAGAAGTGATGTGGCTTCATTCCCGGTCCACGGAACACGTGGAGAGCAGAGGACACGTCACTTTAGTCTTTGAGAGCAGATGATGCTGCATCAGAAGAGCTGGCTTGCTCTCCAGGGTCATTAGTCTGTGTCTGTCAGTGTGCGGTGAACAGTCTGGAAGGTTTGCTTTGTGGCTGCATTCATTGCAAGCGGTTAAACGATTATTTTAAGATAATTAGAAAAGCCTTAGCCCGATATTTTAAATCTGCTTTCCTGATCAATTGTAGCAGTGTTAGAGCTGGTGTGCAGTCATGAGGCACAGGACTGTCTCCCAGGCTCTGGTAATGGTATTAACTCTTTCCAAGATTTCCTTTTCCCAGTGTTTGAGAGTGTAAAACCTCCCCTTGGTTTTATTTCCCCGGCCACTAATTCCCTTGGGAAAACAGACTCACTGTTTGTTTTGCTAGCAGATCTTGATGTGTTTCAGCCTCCTCATGCCAGGAAGGGTGACAGTGAAGCAATTTATAGCAAAACCTGTGTTGGAATTCCCTTTTGGAAAATCACTTTCTTATCTTGATAAAATCGAAGCATGTGTGGGTGGAAGGATATACTGATGGAGGGGGGCAGAGAAGATTTTTTAACATAAACCTCTACGTATCTCATTGCAGACTGGCTTGTCCTACTCAGAATATTTAACCATTTGAATTAACCTAGTGCATCAATGCTGTACAGACTTCCCACCAAGCCATGTCACAGCCAGTTATGGGCGTCACACAACTCAGGGACACTGCAGGAGGTGTGTTTCTGCCATTTTGCTTAGTTCTTTGGGACAAATGGAGCCTTAAGCCTTTCGCTTACAAATCCTCAAAGGTGATTTACCGCCAGGGAAAACCGCAGTGTAGGATTTTATTTTCACAAAATGAAGCGGTTGGGGCCATCTCAGTGAAGCCAAACTAGGCAATTTGGTTTCAACAATGTCAAAATATTTTGTTTCAATTGCAAATGCATAAACAAAATATTTCTACAACTTTTCAAAATGCCATTGAGGAAATGAGGCCTCCACATCCCAAACAGGGATGAAAGCAAATGTTGAGATGCAGACTGTGCGTCCATAAATCAGTTCTTCTGTTAACTCAGTCCTCTATTGGTGCAATACCTCATTACTGCAGAAATATGATAACTGCAAACTCATTTTGAGTATCAATGAAAATAAAACCCAACTGTGAGTCTGAGAAGTAGTTGCTGAGAGGTTTATGAGCCTGTTCTTGTGCATAAGCCTACCTTCATGAAAGTATGATGGTCCTATCTCTAGCAGAGCTGGTCTAATGGAAGATGTTTATAGTCATGGTCTTTGCAGGAAACCCACATCTATTTTGTGCTCTTCTGAATGCAACACTTAAGAAAAACTGAGGCAGTGTGTTACAATATGAGTGATAAATGGCCACAGGAATTACTGATAGTGAATCTAGGCTCTGAACATTTATCACCATGGTCAAGAGAGCAATGTGATACAGGAGAACATGTTATTATGAATTAAACATATTGGCTCTGATGGTATGAGGGAGGATAATGGTGAAGGTTCACCACAGTTAGACGGCAACCCTCAGCCAAAGACTTAGGGAAAAAAAAAGCTCCTCACGTCTGTGCAATTCCAATGGGCAAAGGCTGCAAAGATCTGTGGCCTAATAAAATGCCACGTAAAATGATTCTGTGTATATGTACACATGCATATGTGCACATTTCTGTACATATTAAAGAGACAAAAAACTAACAATGATTGCAAAATAGGGTCAACAAATAATGGAAAAAAATGCAATGACTATTTGTCTTGAATACAGACTACTGGTGAAAAGCGTTCATCGGATTTCTACCTTCCCTAAGCCTAACACAAATGTGGAGAAGTGGCATGACCCATTGTGCTGACATTAAAAGCTTTAAATTGAATTACATTGGCAGAAATGTTCAAAAATTGTCTTGAGAGAAGACAAGAAATTCATGACAGAGCATAACAGATGTATGAAATTAAGAGCATTTAGGAAACATTATCTTTGCTGTATGATGGGAAATGTTTCTAATTGCACTCACAGGGTGCCTTTAAGATGTGTTTTTATTTAAGAAATGTTCTTTATGACCTGTTATAGATTTTCAGCAGAAATATATAGGCAAAAGAAGAAAATACATATTAAGATATATGGGTTTTGCAACAATCAACCCATCCATTTGCATTGTTCAATGAAATAAACTGTAAAGGCAGTCATTGAATCTATAGGAGTAGATGAAGGAAGGAATCTTATTGGCTAATGAGGAACCTGTACCATACTAATGGGTGTAATACTCCAGTGCTCATGGGTGGTCTTGTGTCTCATATCACAATTGAACTGTGTGGATTTCTTGGTACATCTGCACCTTACTTTATGTTAAATGCTACTGCTGTTCTCTTCCTGGCTACTGGATGCTAATTAAATCCAGTAATTGAGATACACTAGGAAGTACTGTATGTGAATTTCAGCATTATTAATAAAGCCTGTGCTGCAAGGTTTTCCCAGCCAGACTCAATGTTCAAAGTCCTCTTCAGCACATAGTGAAAACTAGATAAAAATGCCATGGAATCTCTTTCCTTGCATATTGCAGAATCTCAATTAATTCATGCTGTGTCATACTCTCCCATAGATTTAATATGTATTGAATCAAATTTCAATAAGAGGTATCTTCTAAAATTACACTTCCCTTTTGTGTTTACCAAGAGGTTCACAAATGGAGTTTTTCTAATGAATATACACAGTGTTCCAGGGTTTTTTTGCAACTTTTGCTGCTTCCAATGGGAGTCATCATTTTAAGGACAAATATGACTGTCCAATTGATGCTGTAGACTTGCAGCATTGAGTCTAGACCTCATCAGTTCCTTTTCACTCCATACTTTACCTGATTTCCACTATGACAAGATTTCTTTGTTTCTTTTTTTTCTATATAAAGGGAAAAGTTCATACTTACACATGCTCTTAACATAAACCAAACATTACAAGGAGTCTGTCCAAAACGGAATATAGGCAGAGAAACAATTCCCTTGCCTCCAGTGGGGATTAGAATCAAACTGATGGATTAATTCTATTTGGAAATTCTGCATTTACCGAATATTTGCCGTCTCTAACCATAATCTCTCAGATGTATGTAGTTCAGCAACACTAGGGTAATTTTTATGGGATCTGAAAAAGATCTCCTGCTTGAGATGCTGGAGTGATTAACAATGGAGGAAAGAACTTCTGCAAGGCAGTTATTCACAGTGTTTTGGGATTTTTTCCTCACAGATGACTAACTAAACTGTACAACTCATTTTCAAGAGAGGTTGTGGAGACCAACAGTGTAGAAGAGCTTACAAAAAGATTTGGACTGTATTCTGGGGAGCGGGTCTGTCGCTGCTGGTTTGCATGGTGGTCCTGACAGAGCCCCAGAGAAACTTGGTGCTGCTGAATGCCCCCAGCAAGGCAAGAGTTGCCTTGCATGGACCATGTTTCTAGCACTCCTTCTCTCGCTGGCTTCTCAGGGAGACAGCACACTGGGAGCTAGACATATTTCTGGTCTGAGCCAGTGCACTTGGGTCTAAGCTCCTGTGCAACCCGCTCTTTTTATCTCATTTGTGAGGTCTTTTCAAGCAAAGCCTTTCTATGCTATGCCAAATTCCTTTCTTCTGTCTCAAAGTATGTAGCCAACTATCTGAGAGGAAGGTCATGTATTTGTACAGGACGGTATTTTTGCACAGGGGACTCAGACTGTGAGTGATCTATTGACTATTGGAATTTGATATAATTTATCAAAATCACTCTTTGGAAAAGGATACTGATACTTTCTGTCTGTGTATCACTTTACATATTGAAAACATTCTGCATACATATCTCCACTATCTTTGCTTGGTATTTAGAATCCTTACCTTAGAAGTGGAAAAACTCCAGAGTGCAGTGACTTTTCAGTGAGCTCATAGATTTATTCCTTACCACAGACCATGAATTAAGAGTTACAACTATAAAAGCCATGTCAACTAGTTTAAAGTACATTTCCAAAAACACATTGCATCTGCTAGCCTTAGACAGAAATAAAATAAACTATTTCTTTATTGTACACACAAGAAAATAAAATGTTTGCTAATATCAGAACTGGTTCAGCCCATTAGTAGTGAAAACTGACAAGATCCGTATTATTATCTCCGACATAAATTTGAGCAGGAAAAAGATTTGTTGCAATGGAAACTCATGCTAATGGAATAAAAATGACCCGAGTTACCTGACGGATGTCAAACTCGGTGGAGTCCAGAATGACTTAGAACCATTCAGCCTGCATCAGAGAAAACAAATTGGCTGAATGAAATACACTCTCATTCAGTTCTGTATTTTTTTTTGTCACCAGCAGTAAAAATAAACAAATAAAATAATACAAGAACACTTTCCCAACTTTTTTCAAATTAAATCATCTGAGCATATTTCAGGTTCATTGCTCATACTCAGAAAGAGGGGAAAATAAAAGAAAGTAAAAAGTTACGTGAACTAACTCCAAATTAGGATTATTCTGTTGCAGTCACATAACCTGCATTGAAAAGTTTGTATTTTAATTTCTTTCCAGGAGGATGTTCACCAGTTACAAGCATATGTGATAAGTAAATAACATAGCAAATCTTAAACAAATGTTCTTTAGAGTGCAGAATTGGTTTCACAGGCAGTAGTAGAAAGGAACTGGTAAATAAAAACTTGGACAGAAAATTGAGAACAGAAGTTTAGCAGAGAAAAGGCTGCTAGCTAGGAACAGAGATCTGATTGCTAATTGTATCGAACAACACACATAGCTCTGAGCTGAGTTGTGAGGAACCATCAGGAAAAACAGAGGAAGGGTGCAAGTCACAGGCCAGAAAAAACATCCTGGAGTATTGCAAATGGCCCAGAGGCTGTAGGTTGGGGAACAAAGGATTGGCTTAGGATTTAAAGGCTTCATGAAGGCTACGTGTGCGGTTGATGTATTAGACCCAAGACATCTAGGCCCAAATTTTCCTTTTATTAATACTTACCCAAGAATTGCTTTGTATTTAAAATGATCTAAGAGCGTAGTTTTTCAAACTGAATGTTAATTTCAAAATAAAAAATTAAAAAGACAAGAATGCTTCTTTTCAGTTAACAATTTTTTATCTTTGATTCGGTGAAATTATGTGACCAGTTGGAAAAAAAAAAATCAAAATATTATGCAGTATAGTTATATTTAATATATACATTAGTCCAAATAGTCATTTTGCCCTGATAAAGCATGAATGAATCAGTGTGCCAGCATGTAGCAAATGAAATCCTTCTCATTCCTTGAAAAAAAATCCTTTTCAAAGTTGTTATTTCAATAAGCCATTAATTTCTGGGTTAGACTATGTGTTAAAGTGCCAAAAAACACATTGAAAAGGATGATATATTTCATTCAAAACAAGTAAACTTAGCAAAAAAAAAAAAAAAAAAAAAAAAAAAAAAACAACAACTCTACCTTTAGCCTGAAGAAATCTTTACAGCACTTGTTCGGAATGTCTTTAGTTAAAAGATTAATGGTTTTTATCCAACATGTTGCATTTTGGAAGAGAGAAGACAAAACCATTGAAAATATTTCCATCTACTTCAGTGGGTTCAGAAATCTCATTGAAGAGAAGAAAAATCCTTCTAAGCCTTTATTGCACCAAACCTTCCGGTGTGCACTTCTTGCTAGCAGTGAGCACAGTGATGGAAAGAATTCTCCAGTCCCCTGCGAATGTCCTTAGCCCTGTTGTGTTGTTGGAAATTGAGGCACAAAGATATTGGGCTATGCAGGAGCGATAAGAGAGCCACAGTTTCAAGAGCAACAACCTCACATCTCGCAGCAGCCACTTCCAGAACAAATAATTAAAGCCTAGCTATCTGCTGGGTTCAGCCAGATCCTCCCTGGCTTTGCAATCTTGCTGCCTTCTGGAGCAAGTAGTAAGGACCCCAGATTTTTGGAGAAGAATCTCAACCCACAAATCAAGAGATGATACATTCTTCTTAACCGTACAAACAGGCATCAAGCACTGAAATTAATAGCTTAGGGAATTACAAAATGCTTATTTTGATCAGTCTTTTTGTGTTACTGAAATATAGAGAGAAATTTTTTTTAACTATTTCCCCAGATTGCACACGCATACATTTGACACTAGAATAGAGATAGTGCACAACGTTACTTGGTATATCTCCCTTTAATATATAAAGCATTCACCTACTATAGAGAAGTCTCTCACTCCTGGGGAGCTGGCAGCTAATGAACCCAAAAAATATCGGGGTTCATTAAGCACACGAGCATTCTGGTAAAATCAAAGATCACCCTGGAACCCCCTCAAACGTATTTATAGTTACCACTAAAATCATTATCATCGTATTTGAGGTTAGTAAAACATATTGCTTAGGCTATAAAACATTCTAAACTAGTATCCCAAATGTCTTGCCTCAAGCAAGCACTTAAATTAAAGTTTCAGACAGCTGGCACTGGAATCAAAATAACAGTTTTGCACAAAGAGATTGGATAAACATGATTATTGTTTTCATAATTTATTTTGTTGACGTGCAGCATTGTGCCTTGATCCATCCATTGTACTTGGGCATGATTTCTTCCACTTTTCAACAGGTAACCATATTTCACTGTGGATTTTTACCAAGAGCAATCCTAATTGATCTGCTGCTCTTGAATAATCTAATCCCTAATTAGTTGAGTCTGAACTCTGAGAAAGGCAGCATTGTGTACTTTAATTAATTTCCATAATCTGGAATTTTTCTTTGCTTGCTTCATAAGATCTTTTGGTTTTCAAGGAGAGGCTAACATGTCACTACTTAGTGTATGAAAAAGGGGCAGACTAAATCCATTTCCTATTTACCTTGAGTAACAATTTTAAGAAGATATTCTTCTTGCATTTATTTCAGCTCAGCTGCTCCCTGGCTCTTCAGTGCTGTGGAGATGACATGCTCTCCTTTATCTTTCTTTTTTAGACCAGATCTCCCAACCAAGTAGCATGGTGAAGTGTATAAAGTGCCAGAAATCCACTGCAGCAGTCTTTTACATACATATTTTCAGAGACAGGTCCCAAAACACTTTACATTTAATACCCTCTTCCAAATCCAAAATGTGGCTTCTTGAACAAATCTCAAAGAGATTTCTGCATGCTTTTTCCCAACTGGTTAGCCAACAAAAGATCTTCCCCCAAAATACAAACCTTCATCCAGCAATGACACACACAACTAGAAAAGAAGAACCAGGGTTAAGAGAAGCTCCTACTTTGCAGGTATGAGAATGTGTTTGTACATTGCTGGAGAGTGGAAAGCATTCTTTTGATACATGCTGCTCTTCTGTGTCGTTCACGGCCACTTCTTTAAAGAAACACTTTTAAATGTTAAAAAATATTCTAATTTTGGTGAACGCTTTTCTTGTAGGCCACTTTGAATATTGTCACTACAGATCTTTCACTCAAATGGGAAACTAAACTATAACATTTTCAGGACCTGAGCTTTCCTGCCTGAGTTTACACAACTGTAAATTGGAGATATAGAAATGTATTTTATATATACAACATTCACCTGCTTCACAGGGGTGTTATGGAGCATATGAAGACTTGCAAATGACTTTGAGTCATTCTATTGGAAGTATTTCATTGACAAAATGCAGCTCTCTCACAAATACAAATTAGGAATTGCCCCCATTGAATTTATGGGATCAGTGTAAATTTATTGCACATATGGACTGAGAGCAAAACTCATCTCTGTTTATGCAAACTAGCTGTATGGTTTCTGCCAGTGTGAAAAATGGTCAGTCATTCTCACATTTGTGAAAAAGATTTATTAAGCCAGCACAGACCAAACAGGTGCTGTTCAGGGTTGCCCTTTGCTTTCCACACCTGCAGTAAAATAACCTTTGCTTCTCTGATGGGAAGTCCACATGGAAGTACAACCACCAGAGCACCAAAAGATATAACCAACCTTTCAGCTCTGGAAGGCAACCCATTCACCATCACCTGTGGCCTTAAACAGACCTTAACTGGACTCAGGTCTCCAGAGGTGAGCACCTTAAGATATTGCACCAATGCATGCAAAATTCTGGACACCAATCAAGGGAAGAACAGGATGTTGAAAGAAAATTGCCTGTACTGATATTCAACCCCTTCCCTTCCTTCCTTGGACATGTCTGTTGCTTTTAATTAAGCTCTCAGATTCATAGCTTCAAGATCTTTAATAACTACAGAAAGTGCTTGCGAGGCAAATTTTTCACTTCTCAGAAGGGTCCTTAGAACAAATGTTACCTTCTAATTTATAGGTAAGCTTAACCTGGTTTTACCTTTACAGTAATATATTGCACGGCCATTTGTCCACAACGGACTGATGACATAAAAGATTTCAACTTTTAATAAATGGTGAAAATGTTGGATCACGCGCCTCCAACACACTGTAAGGATAGTGCCTGCTGATGAATTAATCTAATTAACAAAGGTGAAGGTTTATAATTGGGGTTAACTAGAATTTAACTGGTCATTGTTCATAACCCCCACTGCATTGTCCCCTAAGTAACTCACTCTGGTAGCCCTCAATGGTCCCTCGACCCCAGCATCAAACTCAGGGATCAACGAGCTTCAAGGAAAAGTAGATACAACCATATTTCCAAGACTATAATAACAGCAGAACTTAATGGTGTGATATTTTTATACTGTTTGGGAAAGAGACCCTATTTTTTCTTACTCATAAGCCCAGAGTATTTTTAAATAGTTCAAGTCCCTGTAGTACTTCACAGTTTGCAGTGCAGTTTAAAAAGTAATACATCTTTTCTTAGATGTACCCCAGATTCTGCCTTTTAATAGACATGATAATGAGATTCTGTGTCTTCATTTCCCAGTGTGCAGAAAGCTCAAATAAATCTTTGATTGTTCACAACCCTGGAGAAGGCTCCCAAGCCCAGGAATGTAATGATGTTTCTCTAAACAATCATTGCTAATGAAATTTAAGTGTATTTAAAATATATAGATGTGTGTGTATATATATTAGTACTATCAAAATTGGGTTTTATTCATTTTGCTTTGTAAATTTGAATCTTATTGCAGTGAACGTAGCTCTCGAGATTCATTTCTAGGAGAAGGAATGTCCTGAGTTATTTCTCTGACCTGCTAGACACACATTGAGCTTCTGCTTTTGAGTGAACTCCCTCTAATAAGGAAATCAAGGGATGTTTAAAAGAGCCATTCAGCAATTTCTTCATAAGATTAGGGACCATGTCCCCAGACCACTGCTGAGAGCATCACTGCAGTCAAATTGCTATAACAACTTTGAAATAACAGGGTGTCCAAGTAACTCAAAGGAACGTTAAAGAACAAAACAGACAGAAGGGGCACAGGTATGGGTAATAAAGGGTTAAGAGATCGTTAGGGTTAAGATGTTTCAGGATGAAAACAGTGAGGTTTTTAACAGTTTAACCTCTTTAAATGCAGACTCAGTCAAAAAAAGTCTTTCCACATCAGCATTTTTTTTAAGGATTATATGTAAAATGTCCCACAGACTGCCCCCTCTCTCTGTGTCCATGCTACTAGTCACTGCTACATGCCAAGGTGTTACACACATGCTCAGACTTGTGCTGAGTCCCTTGCACCCATAGATGATGAGCCTGCTAGTGGGAATTCCTTCACAGCAAAAGCATGGAGAATCCAAACCAGTTAATAATCAGCTTTAAGACAACAGTCCCAAGAAAATAATGAGAAAATATGGCACTCAAGACCAAGATGTGACAGCCAGGCTTGGCTTGGTGGCTTGTTATAAAATCCAAACTTGGCAACATTCAGTGAAATGTTACTCAATGTCAGTGAAAAGCACAAATAATCTTGGGCTTTGCTGCTGGTGATCTGGGCACCTCTAAACCTGTTTGTTAAAAGACATGCAATACTGTGGTCTCCTTTGGCTACTTCAGACCTGTGGGTAAAGGCATTCCCACAGGGAACGCTTTTATAGGACGGGAAGTTGAAGAGCCACCAGCATTCACCTGTTGAGTCGTCATTCTGCACAGTTTGATGCAGGTTGTTGAACACAATTATAAGTGTTCAGCAAAGACACACATAACATACTCATACTCAGGAAAAAATGTTAATGACTTACACCTTCTGTAGGTGTTAAATTTATTTTGAAGGGATGTATGGCATCGCTTGTTTCATTTCAGGACAAAACTTTCAGTTTATTTTCATTCCTTTTATATTCATATGTATCCCAGCCATATTAAGGAAAAAAAAAAATGATCATGCACATTCCTAATTTTTACCAAAAACACTCTTCAGAAACGCTCCAGGAAAAGCATTTTGATTATAATGTTCTCCATGGCATAAAGAAGTCTGATAAGACTTTGGATAACACTGACTTCTAAGGGTTACAACATAGAGAGCCTTGTAGAAGATGGCAACTTGCAAAGCCGTAGGGCGGATAGAAATCTCATTCCTAGGCAGGAGAAAAACCCCTTGAGCATGAAAGATGGGAGAAAAAAAGTGATAGGAGAGTTGCCACAGCCTTCCCTCCCCCGAGATCTATGCAAATCCCAAGTAGTATCCACCTGAGACACTCTACCTGCTCCCAGATTCTCAGAGGATCTCTGGTGGAGATTAGTAGCCTAAAATAATTAATTAGCCTTATCTCCACTCGGATTTCACCTTTTTTTCCCTTCTCTTTCCACCTTTGACCATAATCTTTAAAAATCGTATGAACAAACATTTCCTAATCTGAAAAGAATTCCCTCTGCCCCACAAATTTAAGCACATGTTGTTTGGTAGCATCAGTATTCTCTCATAAATATTTTTTTCTTTCTAAGAAAACAAAAAACCATCAAACAGTTTTTCCTGACTATAGGATGAAGCTGTTGGTGCTTGGTTCTGATGTGAAAAACAGAGAATTAGGCTTTTAGTGCTGATAAGCAAACATTACCCCATTGCCTGCATTACACTTTACCTATGATGGGGCTGTATTTGGCCCACAGACCAACCTTTTGGATAATTTTAACATAAGTTATGTCCCCTCCTACTTAAACTGTGGCAGACATCACAGGAGATGCTGATATCTCTTAGAGCCAAGATTCAACAGGATCACATCAAGGTACATTTTATAACAAAACTGGATAAAGACTGGGGTTACTTATTAACTGGAAAATTTAATAATGGCACAACGACACAGTCCACAACCTTGAAGGAGGCTTCTCTCAATTCTTAGTTTCTTTTGTGCATAGCCCAAACATGAATCAGAGAAAGGCAATCAGAAAAGAGAAGGAAAAAAAAAAAAACAGTGAAAGCATAAATACCTTCAAAGCTAGTTAATTGTTGGAGTGGTGCTGGATAATCAAGGGAGCCACGGATGACTATTGTTTATAAAGCCAAGATGGCCTAGGAGTCTTGAACTCGGATATGCCAAGACAGAGAAGTTAAGACCTGGTGCTATCTGGCAAACAGCTGCAGCCTCTTTTTAATTAACAGCATATTCCTGCCTTGGTTCAGCTTGTGTGGATGGAAAGGTGTTTCCCAAGGAAATCCGAGTAGGGACAGAATAGGGAAAAAGGAAAAAAAAAAAAAGGGAGGGGAAAAAAAGGTGAGTTCAGGAGGGCAATGAGGCGAGGGTTAACAATGCTGCTTAAGATCAAGGGCTGAAGTGCTGAGATGCTGCCAGACTTGAAAACTTTAATTTACTGTCACTGTTAGCCCCCTTTGAGGTTTATGGTGGTATTTATACACACAGCATCAATCACATGAAACAAGGAGGGGATTTATAGTTTGTTTTAAAGACTGCAAATGCAATGTAATGCAAATAGCATGCCTCATGGGCATTTACATTTAATGGGAAAATTACAGATGCAAAAGATTGGTAGAACAAATTTTAAATTGACTTTATTACATCTAGTGCTTTTCAGAGAATACTATTAAAAAAAAAAGGCGAGGAGATATGGTAATGGAGTTCTACAGTGTAGCTTGACAGCTTAAATTCCACTTAACTGACTTTGCTTGCATCTTTCGGTTTACATTACTCCTTCCAATAAGTTTGGCTGGCAAAATCTCTGGATCATAAACTGATTAGAAGTTTCAATGCTGTTTTGTTTTCTTTTTGAGGTTGGAATGTTTAATGTGTAAAGCTGATTGTGTCTCGATAATAGTTTTTAACTAAGGTTTATCATCAGAATTGCTTCATCTAGATACAGTCAGGAACACCTCTTCAAATCTATTATTGCCTAATGTATTAAGTGACCATACATGCATCCTCCTTAATCTGTTTCCCATATCTCCCCTATATCTCTACAGACACAATAGAGAAAGATGGCTGCATTACTTTGCTCACTGATGGAGTGAACATTCAGAACTAATCACAGCTATTTGTGGAAAGCCCATTCTTTCTCAAACCAAGTTTATTTCCCAGTATTCCCATGTGCCTTCAAACACTTCTTCTGGAATGAGGATTGTTTGCTGTTGGGGTTGAAGGTTGTTATCATCAGTTGTTGACTTATGGTAGATCCATCTGAAAGGTGTTGGTGGGCCTCAAACTCACCTTCAGCAGACCAGACAAAGCCCTGGTTCAAACAGGTGCAACTCTACTTGCTTCAGGGAACCTGTGTCCAATTACACGAGGACTGATTTGTTTTTAACACCCTGTAATGACTGCTATATTCCCCTCCCATTCAGGCTTCAAATGAACAAATAATTTAAGGTGGTTTTTAAGCCCACTCCTATTGAGGGAAGATTGAAGCACACATAGTGAGTTTTTGGTATGTTTTAACACCAACAGCACACCAGCCTCTCTATGTGCAGACACCTGAATTTATCTGGTAGAAGCCTTCCACTCTTTGTTTCTTCAGTTTTCAAAATCTTTGCTGTCACACAACATGTCAGCCTTGAAACATCTTTCTAGACCTTCTAACTGTACTACATTTTATCCATAGTATAAGCAAATGATGACCTGGCTTTCAAAGAACATAAAACACTAATATGGTCAAAGATGACTAAAGCTTAGCCTATCAGGATTGTATCTTTCAAAGATTTCAAGCAGAACTTCCCTAAAATGCCATCCTCTTTCTTTGTTTCTATTCATCGTGATACATACATCCTTGAGATACCCTTTAAACTCATTATCACCAAAAAGGAAATTATTTGCCATTCATTAGTGACTTGACTAATTCTACTGAACTCAGTGGAATAGTTATCATCTACAAATATCTCTCCAGAACTTTCTTCTCTGTCCCTATTTTCAGTTCCTGTAAGTAATACCTGTAAGAAGACTAACAAGAAACTATGTGGCATCTCAGTGTATTTATTACTGAGGAACTGAGTCAGACCTGTGTTTATTCTTTGTCCGGTTCTGAAAGATATATTCTCCAGGTGTTGTCACCCGTAACAAATACATAATGGCAGAGAGCAATCTATATTAACGTTTGAGCTAATACAAACATGCACTGTTTAAGCAATTCACCTGAGAATGACTGCGTTGCCGTTGTGACTTTTCTTTAAGGTTGTAATCCCATGTGATGACGTTCTCTTGTGCAGAAGTAGTGGGTTAGCACCACGCTTGGCAATGTCGCAGTGATGAGGAAACCATAGACTCAGGAAGCAAGAGCAGAAGGGAAACAAACTTTCACACTCAGGAACCATTAATGAAGTAAACACACTTGAACGTTGACAGGTAATTTGCAAAGCCACCTACCAGTCATGTTCCAAATTGGACCAACACTTAACAAATAATGCAAACCTATCCGTAAACAAAATTTAGAATAATTTTAAAGTTAGATTATCCTGTGATAGTCATATAACTAATGCCTGAGCAAATACAGCAGCTTCAAAATAGAAAGGGAAAAGGCTTCTTCTCTTCCTGTGCAGAAGACTCTCCTTCTGTTTTATATCTGTTTCTGATGATCCATAAAGAAACTAAATTTACTGCAAGGGTGCACATCATAATGCAAAATCCTAACCCTACAACACCGCTGAATGTCGTTACATCACCTTTAGACACTATAAGTATCACTGTTTTCCATAAACTACTCACCAATTTTAACATTAACTGGAAGAATTTGGAGACCTAAGGCTAATATTGTGCTGCTTGGGAACACACACAAACACATCTCCACGTAACAATGGATAAATGTACATGTTCCTGTGTGAGTAGGTATCAGAGTGTTATCAGTTCACAAAACTAGTGAATTGCTTCTTGTCGTGAAAGACTATCCAGACAAACATGTACAAATTACAATATTTAGACCAGTTTCACAACCCACAAATGACATGATTCCACAGAATTTAATGAACTAGCTATTTAAATCCCTCCAACCCCAAACCATCTTTCAGTGAAAATCAGCATTTCTTCTGGAGCTAAAAAAAATTATACTGACAAGATACGTACCAAGACAGAAAAAAATAATCAAATATTAAACCCCGTAAGTTTCAAGGACTTTCGCCTTTCTTGGTAAACATTTTCCACATCTCCAAAACCAACCATTATTCAGAGTTTAGCCCGAGCTTCAGAAAGACACCAATTGTATTGCAGAACTCTAGGGCTGTTGTGTGAATTTAAAGGCAAATACTGCCCAGACATCACATACCAGCTGCCAGTCACTATGCAGTAGGATATTCCCTCCCCTTCTGTTTTAGTTTTATGCAAGGTTGTTTTCTTTTAAAACGGCAAGTTCCCTCCATTCCATCTCCTCTGCTCACAGTGAGACATGTCATCTGATACTAATTTGTATTTGCTTTGTGTTTTGACTTAATTTGATTAATACCTATATCCTTCAATGGCAGCGTGACTTAACAATATGCTATTATGTTAGTGCACTGCACTTCGGCATCCAGGAGCAATTCGTCTGCAACACAGCAACATTTTGAATGTAATTCAAAGAGGCATTATTCTGTACCTCTTTTCCACAGGGTAGAGGTCTGCTCTTCAACTGGAATAGCCAGCTTAGAGCTGGAGGCCAAATCTGTGTTGAATTTATCCAAAGACTTTTCTTAGCACTCACATTCCAGCCTGGATATCTATAGAATTGTTTTACTCCTTCTCTCATCCTCATATTATTGATTGGTTTTGGTGGGGTTTTTTGTTTGTTTTTTTTTTAAGTTCCCTTATGCATTCCTATTTTAGATATTTTACAGAGTCTAGTAGTACAATATTTCAGGCAATGACAAAAACATACCAGTATTGTATAATTTTATCAGAGCTTACAAACACAAAAAAGAAAAGAAACCAATCCTATGAAAGAGGCAGAGAAAAGAAGAGAGAGATAGAAAGCCAGCAAGAAAGAAAGAATTTACCACACTCCAAATTACAAGTATAACTGAACTTTATGGTGTCTTAAGAGATAACTCATATTTTCTGTTGTATAGGATGAAACTGGTTTAATATTCCTGTGGGAAGGCAGGGAAATCCAGTGAATTTCCAGCAGTTCCAGATAAACTCAGGAGAAGGTGTAATTATACACAACCAAATGTGGATTATCATCATCAGCACAAGAGAAGCAAATCACAGAAAAAAAAAAATGAGAAAGCCAAATTTGAATCTAGAGCAGATGGGTTCCTCTTGCTTATGTTGTTGAAAACGTTCTGTTATTTGAAGCGAAGGAGGATACATAGTTGGGAATAAAAAACAGGAAGAGGTTTCTAAAAGAATTTCGGTTCTAAGGGAATGGGACTACAGAAACATGTGAGAGAAGCCAGCGTTTGGGAGAAAGAGGACCAGAGCTGGACAGAAAAGGGATGTATCGGAGTTGGATTTCCCTGTTGCTGACCTGGAGTCAGTAACTACTGTTCAGGATTCTTGCTTCTGTAAAAGAAAGACTTAAAGTAACAGCCATGGTACCACAAAGCAAACCTGTCTTGAGTATTGAGGCAATTAAAGGATCAAACATATTTAAAAAAAAAAAAAAAAAAAGGATTGCTCTTACAGTGGAAACAATGGCAGTAAAGTTTATACATGACGGTTTCCTTTGTATTAGACCAATGCTTGCCACATGCCAAAATATAAACCAGATTGCATAATATGTAGGGTTTTCATAATTTCCTCAGATTAGGTTTTTATTAATGCCTGTCAACAGTAAATGATAGGCATGTGTTGCATTAACAGCTGCTATAAGCCATGCCAGTACTGACTTCTCTGCAAATCTAAAGCCTGGAGGAAGCTTAAAAGCCCATTGATTGAAGAGGAATCAACCCCATTTGCATTAAATTTCTGAGGTTTTTACCTTCTCTTTTTTTTTAACCAACTATTAGTTGCTTTTCCATTTTCACTAATAATAGTCAATAATTACAGGGTTATTAACAATCATCTGGAATAAACGGATCTGATTATACACTCCAAGGTGTTCCAGCCATCTTTGGTTATTTTTAAACTTCCTAACTTAGATCATCTTGAGAATTTATTTTTTTTTTCCCTCTATCTGAATAGTAGAAAAGAACTGCCTATCTACAGGCCTCCTCCTCTACCATTCCTGTTCATGATAATCTGTAAAATATGCTCATAGTAAAGCAAACTGGTAGAAAGAAAATAGAGTCCATATCAGTACTGGTATGAGCTAGACCTGAGAGACATGTTTTGTCCAGGTTTAGAGTTCACATGAGCACATAGTGTATAGATTGGAAAAGGACCCAAAGCTTCTAATGTTTCAATTTCTTGAACATCAGGAAAAAATATGATTTACAGACCTTTATAGGAAAAACAGGACTAAAATTTTTAAAAGGGAAATTGCTTTTAAAACACCAGTGTCTAATTGGTGAAACAAAAGAGTTCAGAATTGCTTTTTCTATTAGGTAACACTCCCAGCACAAAAATAAAATACTGTAAAACCTTGCAAAATTCTCACATTAAAAATGGACACACTATGTTCTTAAGTGTTTTTTTCACATCATCAGATAGCCGCTTAAGTCTCCAAAATTTAAACATCTATCAGACCAAAACAAATTCATCTAAAAAACTACTAGTAGGAATATCTAGGGTTAGAAGAACATCCCAAACATTGATAACATGGTATTCAGAGAATTTATTAGTTGGGTCTACAGCTGTTGGCCTGCTATTCAGCTGAGCTGTATATTGCTCATATACATTTCATGGCAGAAGCATTTCATCTTGATGAGTGGAAAGTCCATGAGAGTTTGGCCCAGACTGCACAAATGTAAAACAGAACTCCTCTGTGTTGGGCTGCATACTTCTGGATTCAGCTTAATTAATGTTGCTGACACAAATCCAAGTTTTCGGTGAATGTCCATCAGCCTCAGAGGAATTTTATTCAAGGACAAGAACAGAACTAAGGCAAACAGATATGGGTCAGCTTTAGGAAAGACCCATTATCTGTGCACGTGCCACTCTTCATCAGATAGAATATATTTGATAAAAGAACGATTATTTTTTTTTTCCATTCTGGTTAATCTGAAATCAAAGTCAATATTCTGATTGGCTTCAGTATGGGTAGGAGTTGGATTTCTGTCATTTTAAGTTTTTAGTGTTTTTTCTTTTAATACTTTCTCGGCCTCCTTCACTCCCTTTTTAACTCGTCAATGTTCTCGGTGTTACTATGACTATGGAGCCAGCCAGGCATTGCTCCTCCAGCTCTGCCCATCGCAGCCACAAGATGCTTGGTACTCACTCAAGCTGCTCCTGTGGGCAAAGGTGGCAGAGCTGGGCCACATACACTTAAAACATGGGTTAGGATGCCAAGCAAATTGAGCCTAACCTTTAGAACCGAGCTTGCCCATTCCCTCTATACACAGAGCACTCCATTATAGGATGACAGCCCCTATACACATTTATATTCATATACAGAGTCAGATAGATGGCACCACGGCCGTCAGCAAAAAACACACTGCAGAAAAGCCATCTCCGTTGTTTGTTCAAGGCAAAATTCTTGAACCTACAACAGGAGACAATTGATGGGACAAGAAATTTCTAAAGGAGCACTTTTACCAGTTTCCCTTTATATACAACGTCAGCCATTTTATTTTCATTGAAAAATTAATCCAGCTGCCTAACCGAGTCACCGGTATGCTTCATATGCAATCAAGGCCTACACATTTTTTATGGTACTCAACAACCCACATGGGGGAAGAGAGAACTTTCCAAAAGAAAAACTGACAGCTCACTCAGGAATAGACTGAGTAAATAGATAGGACGTGGCCATTGCCTGAATGTCAGCAAACTCAGGCTCCTGAATTAATGGCAGATGCAAATTCCAGCCTCAAAGCTCAGCTCTGAAGGCTACCCTCTGACTCTTACCCCAATTACAATGGCCAAGCTGGTTCACCTTCTGATATTCATCCCTTTAGCTCTCCTGAAGCAAAGAGCATGTCTCTTAATCCAAGTAGAGACCCACCACCTGAGAGGTGTGCCCCAGTGATGTATTGGGCATGATTTTTTAATGCCAAAATGGGAACCATCCACATGGCTGGCACTGCAAGTATCCAATCCTGCTGCAGGAATATTAGGATTCTGGTGGAAGCTATTAGGACCTTTGGGTTTGCAGGTGGTGCGTCAGTGGTGTTTACCATGAGAGGAAGGCTGTCAGGCCACTATCAAGAAATAGTTACCAGCCTTTCAAACAAACCCACCTAATCAGTGGCTAAGATTTCTCACCAGCTGTTTAATAACAGTTTGTCTAATAAAATATTCATATTACCATATATTTTCAATCTTAGAGGATGATCAGAATGTCATTTTAATATTTTCCCCCTACTAAAATAAAATTTTAATTAAGGCTAAAGACATATTGCCTATGGAAAGCTAAACTGTTTAAAATTATTAACTGCTCGAATACTTGTTGCTATACTACGAGCTGCCATAAAAGAAAAGAAATTAAGTACATGGGGGATTAACGCAATTTTGAAAGCTGCGTTCCCCTCCCTCCTCCTTTTAGATACGCCTAACTGAGCCATAACTATTTTTCTCCACTCAGCCAGACTCCAGCTTTGTGGCTTTTTTAATAACCTGGCTTTTCAAGCTTGTGCCCCCGAGAGCCTTTTCATTTCTGCCGCACTACCTACAAGCAAATTTCTTCCAGTTGCTCAACAGCCTAATGCCTCCCTTTCTTCGTTGTTGAAGCATTTCATTGCAGTTTCATTGACGGGGAGGTGTTCTGTTACAGTGGAATCAATAGCTCAGGGCTTCCCAGCGCACCGATTAGCTTGTCAGTCAGAGCCTGGGGGAGGTAGTGTAAATCCCAGAATACCAGGGGCCACCAGTTTGAAAAGTAAGGAATGCGAGGAGCCCGCATGGGTTTTTCTACCACCTGTTGCTCTGCAACATGTGCAAAGTGTATTAACTTCTTTGCTGCTACATGCCTTAAAGGTCAACTGCGATAGAAGCCGTAAGCTTTTGGAATATTTTAATTCATTACAGGAATCAACTTTTACTGATTCGGGACAAAGAGCGCTTTACAAAAGGCATGTTTTTTCGGTGGTTGGGCTTTTTGTTGGGGTTTTCCGGTAGGTTTGCGTTTGGCAACATGTTGGTTCCTCTTTCAGCTATTTTTTTTTTTAAATCGGTACCTCATCTGCTTTTTTATTATGTAGGAATAGAAAGCAGTTTCTATAGCAAATGCGGTTCCTTCCTCTGCCCTCCCTTCCAGCACAAAAATAGCATCAGCTTAGATGATCCAGACTGTCACAAGGGAGATATTTCTTCTTTCACCAGTTTAGATTTGAGGAGGATGAAATTATGAAATATGAAGTTGGAAAACTTCTGCTGTACATATGCTCCTGGTGCAGGACGCCTGAGCAGTGGCGGCTGCGCTCCCTCCGCGCTGCCGTCCCGGGGGAGAGCAGAGCCGCTCCAGCTCCTTCCAGACCTTCTAGAGACTTCTGGTATGGACTGGGAAAAATTGAAGAAGCTCAAAATTGCTCTTAACTGCATGTGCAATGGGCCATCAAGCCATCTGAAGCCACATCTCTTGGATGCTTCTGTTGGATAAAACCGTGTCCTAATGGCTAGCCAAGGTAATACAGAGGAATATTGTCAGCACTTGTGGTCTGAAGTGGTGAGTGAGCAATACATCTCCGGATCAGCCTCTAGGTCATTAAACACTGTCTGTAAGAAGTGCTCAAATTCTAAGAAAATATATGTAACCGAAACTCCTCCAAACACAGCCATTAAAAACAGAGGCACAGACCCTTCGAGCCAACCTAAAGAAACCTTATTACAGACATTCATTATCCAAAAACCACGTCACACATGACCACAAAAGGAAATTCTGTGCTTAGTGCATAAAAGCCTGTGCTTTGGAAAGGTTTTGCTGTCACCACATTTGAGTTTGCTCACAAAACCTCTACAAACTCGCCACAAACCACAAAGTAAACCTGCATGGTGCAAATTGCGCTTATTAACATAATTCCACAAAATTAACTCAATGGAGCTTTTTTTTTTATTATTAATTTGTTTTAAAAGAATGGCACTGGGATTTTCTAACTAATAGCATAAACACCAGCTGGTAGCTCTGGGCTGTCCAAGTGGATTCCAAAGTTTACATTGAAAATACTAATCTTTTCAATAGAGAATAATCTTAGACTCATGTCTTTCCAAATGTGAGGAATAAAAAAAGTTTACATTAATTTAAGGACCCTTAGTGAAATGCCCTCTGCTTCAGAGTGAAGAAGTCTTCTAACTTTTTTCCTTTCACTAGCAAGTGTAAGCCTGCTTTAATTTTAAAATATAAACACACATCTTGTTCTTTTATGTGTGTTTCCCCAGATCTTTAGTTGCTTAAGCAACAGACCAGAAGGATGCAGCCAAACTTTTTGTGATACTGTAGACCACATATCTTTTATTTTACTGGGTAATTATTAATCCTGAGAATGTGCATAACATTTTTTTCCCCTCTTCCTCTCTATCCACTACTAGTAGTGCTGTTAATTCAGCAAAATTAGTAGTCTTGGGTTGTCAGAGCAAATCACTCCCACTTGGTTATGAATGTGGTTATTCAGCAAGACTGCATGTTCAGAATTTAGGGGATTTTTTTTCTCTCTGTTTCCGTCTTTCACTTCTTTTCCTCCCTCTTTATGCATTGTAGTTGCGAACATCTGATATGGGTAAAATTGCACTGGGTGATTACTTAAATTCAACCTTTGACTGCAGAAAAATACTCTGTCTTGACACTTCTTTCACCAAAAACCCTGCCTCGTGTTGAATCAAAGCACTTGCAATAAAAGCATGCTATAATATATCATTTCCCCCATTTTAACCAGTAAGTGTAATTAGTTATTTCTTTACCTTGCACGTTATAGACAGTTACCTCAGGCATCAGAAAACAGGTCTGCTACTTGTAACTACTTGAAGCTTCTGTCATCAGAAGGGGATTACCCTGTATTACTTATTACACACACTCGCGTGCGTGCGTGCGTACACACACACATATTATACTCCAAAAAGGAATGCAAGACCGCCCAGCCGCGAGCTCTCAACGCCAGGCTGGGGCTGGGGAGCAGCAAACCCTCAGGCAACGCAGGACGCATCCAGCACGGCATGGCCTGAAGTTCACACTGACCAACAGGTTTGCCCTGCAGAAATCATGCTTCAGTGTATTTAACAGCCTCGTTAGCTATAGGCTGGGAAAGATTTAACTATATATAATGAGCATGTATGTGAATACGTTCACTTTTGTACTGTTAATGCCCCAGGTTTAGTAAAAGTAAATAGACCAGTAAACACTTTCACAGACTGCTTGGGAAAACATATCCAAACTAGGCAAAATAAAAAGAGAAAGGGGTCATTCATAGGTAAAGTGGTATTGCCTTTCAGACATATTATTTTTTCAAATTATCACTATTTATAAAACTCATGAATGAATTCATGAACAAAAGCTATAAAATATTCATGAGCTTTCTATAGACGTGGAAGTTTGTCTAAACATGAAAATACATGTGCAGAATATACACACACAAACAAAAACATAGATGAAGAGGTACAAATGCCACTCACATTGACTGAGGAACATAGTAGTTGGACCCACAGACATGTGTATTCTTTGATGGTAAATTGGAATAGACACTAAGGGCATGATGTCCAAATGATTATGTGTGTGGGTGTCCAAATACATTTTAACACACAATATTTCTGTACATCAAATTGTTTGCTGTCAGGGTAATATCCTACCTCATGCCCATTCTCTCTGTCCCTTCACCTATAGTTTTCTCTGGCATTGTGTGTACAACACATGCACTGAAAAACTTCTTTAATCAGTGCTGCATAAGCTAGGTTATATACATTTCATATCCAAATCAACACCTACAGCCATCATGACTTCATGTGTTTGGATTCTGTCCTAACTGGCAGTAAAAGCTGTCATTAGGAGCAGGAAACAGTATGAAAGACCTTTCACGGCCTCTTTCAGCATGCAATGTCATCTGTTACCATGGGTTGTATAGTACTGATGGCTATAAATGCCACTATGAATGATGCAATCTCATATGTGATGATGAACTTGAAAAAACCTTTGTTGAATTTGTGCTTAAGGTGCTCATATTCCGGTTATTCATGAGCATCCAAAATGTTGATCGCCAGCCGGGTGTTTCAGCAACCCCGGTGGCAACGCTACAAAACTCACGCACAGCCCTTCCTGTAAAAGATGGCACAAATAAATTCACTTTATAGATTCCATGAGAGTTATTTGTCAGGCATGTCAGCTGCGGCTCATTTCCCTAAATTTTGTAACCTTTCCCGGTGAAAAGGTTTAGAAATAAAATCTGCAGTTTCCCTTTTCTTTTCTTTTTTTTTAATGATAGCGTTTCTCTGTGCGCTCCTCCTGCAATCAGTTTGTTCAGATGTATCTATAAATACATTTCGGATACTCAGTCGCTCCTATATGTAAACTAGCTTATCCGTCAGGAGTAAAGCAATTTATTTCCCTAATTGTAGGTGTGAGGCAAAGAATTGGGTGAACCCCAAAATGAGGGATGTGGAAGGGCAGTCAGCACTCTGCGTGGTTCAAGGGGACATTGTGGACAAGTCCCGTCACTGATTGCCAATGGCTTTCCATCAAGAGCAGCTGCAACCTTTCCTACCGCAGCCACAGGCCGCTCTTAGGAAGCAGCTGCCAATCATGCTGTATTGTGAAATGGTTTTGTGCTGTGACAAAAAAAAATAACCCACCATAAGCTATGATGAACTCATGAAATGTATTTTTTCCTGTAAATTAATGGAACCTGAACCTTAGTCTCCAAAGGCAAAGAGGTCAGGTTTCAACCCATGAGCAACTAAACTTTAACAGTGTTAAATTTGCTTTGTTCAGAATCAGATTTTGTGACTCTGAGTGGTTAGTAGTCTTGTTGGTCCTCTTCAGGGCTGGTCCACCAGCCTGGATGACCACTGCTGGGATCTTCCACTATGAAGCAAAGTCATTTGGTGGTTGCAATCTTTGTTATACCTTTGGGGCTTCTTTCTGGAGGAGAGAGTTATAGATTTAGTTGCCAGTCTTGAAAGATTTTGAAGTTAAAAGTAACAAAACATTAATTAAGAAGATCGGAAATGAGTCATTATTGTCAGAATGATAGAATCACAGCTAACAAAACAACTCTGCTGCAGAGGACACAAAGAGCATTTAGCTAACAGAAACATTAAAGAAAGTAAGAGCTTAGGCACCTTGCGCTACCTGACATGCAACACCATGAAGTTATGGAGGATTGCTATAGTCCATAAGGTCCAGGATCAAACCAGACTTTCAGCACTGACTTCGGAGCTCCCTGGTCCTATCAGCCAGAAGAAAATGCTTTATGAGAGAGTCTAATATTGTGATAAATATAGAACTTTATCATCTCATTTTACTTTGTGCACATCATATGGGATACAAGCAGATAAGAAACTGCACTAAAGCTATTTCTAAATATATTTTTTTTTTCTCTAACAGGAATCGCAGACAGTGTGTGACAATTCGTTAACATTAACTATATATAAAATAGTAAGACACAAATAATTTGGTATAGTACAGTGACTGTTGAATATGTGGGAATTTGTAAGAAAGAAAATTGGGATGGATGGAAAAGAAAACCTAGGAAAGGAATAGGGTGGAAAATGAAATGTAAAGAAATAAGCTGTGTGGGACAGATATACCATATTAGTCGGTGTTGAAACAATCATTGAAAAACAGAGAAGCGAGGGGACTACTGAGATGCAAGGAGCAGTTCCCATGATGCACCGGCCCAGGCCACATGTCTAACCCTGGGAGGCTCTGCAAGCTAAGGGATCGTGTCACATTTGTGGCATCCAGGGCCCTCACCCACGCTGGTGACTTGGAATAGATGGCTGTGATTTCGGTCCCTCTGAGGTCAAACATAAAAGCCTCAAGTCTGCACACAACCTAGACAAGCACATCTTCCTATGGGCTAAATGTAACAGCGCAGTTTTTAGAGTCTTTATACCATTTAAGCTACATCTTGGTTCTAATTGCCTAACCTTAGAAATATCCCATTCTTTTCACATCTTAACCAAATAAGCAAAGATGTTCACCTTCTTTCTTCCTTTTTCTCTGTGTACGAAGAGATCATGAAAAAGGCAGGTCCACGGGAATTTCTTAAACAGCACTAAATATGCTTGCCCAGAAAGACAAGAGACTTCACTGTCAAAAACTGGGGCTATACAGAGAAAAATAATAAAAAGATTAGGGTAGAGGAGTTTTTCAGGTCTAGAACCAGAGCCTTGTAACAAGGATAGCCCCTTTTGTTCTCATCTCTTTTAACTTTCTTTTTCCCTCGTAACAGTTGCCCGGTAGTTATGAAGAGCTTCAGCCCTGCATTTCAACTAAGGGGCCCTTCTTTATTCTCTCAGAAGAGGGCTGTCTCAAGAGCACCATGCTAAAGTGCTAAGTTATCATCAGGCCAGGGCTTTCGTGCAACTGTTTGTGTGTGTGTGAAACAAGCTCTCAACATGTTAGTAAGAAGCCTTTAACCCAGATTACGCCACCTCTCTTTCTATAGTGTTCTTTTAGGGCAGAGTGTGAAAGGTCACCCTCTCAGGCTGGATAGCGGTACTCAACCAATTACAGTGCACCAGTGTTTCCACAAAAGAGAGTTTCAAGCCCACAGCTACAAAAGATTTTACGTGTCTGATTTTCAAAAACACAATTACAAAGGGAGGAGGCTCGCTTATGTCTATTTTGGGGCAGCGAATGATTTTTTTGTTTAAAAAAAAAAAAAAAAAAAGATGCAGTTCTGCTTCTCCATAGAGGTTTGAAAAATGTGGCTAGCCCAGCACCTATGCTATTTAAAGAGCAAAACCTCTAATCCCCCAGGTTCAAGTAGGTGTGATTCAGGAGTCCTGTAGCTGCCAGAATAATAGGATGGGTTATCTGAGTATATGAGTAGGCTGGCTTTACGAAAACAATATTTACAGCAAGTGGTATAATGACTTTGAATTACACCTTGCATTTGTCTCTTGTTCCTGACACACTGGAAATTGTGTGTTTCTTTTTCACAGATATGTTTTCAGGCCTAGTTCACCAACTAAAGTTTTCTCGTTACCCTAAATGTAAGTTCTTCAGAAGTATGCATGAAAGTGAGCCAGCAGCCCATGTCCTTCTGCAGTGAAGTCAACGCAATGGCATCCATGTTGCTCATTGTGTACATCAATAGGGAGCTCACTGTAAATGTGGTTCCAGTAACCCTCCCCTGAGCATTAGCCATCTCAAAAGTCCTAAGACAGATAGTTCTCCATTTAATCTGGAAACCCAGTGTCTTCCTTTACCCTGTGTAGCTAAAGGTCTTTCATTAGTTAGCAAAAAACTCTCAAACACTGTTAAATTCTATGGATGGGTATTCAAAAGACAGAGGATTTAGGCTATTCGCTATTCCTAGTTAGTTCTCAGGGAATGTGCCATGCTTTCATCCTAATTGTTAAATAACATTACAATTAATATTTCAAACCTGTCTAAGAGTGTTGAGTACCTGCTGCAATCCAATCAAATAGGAAACCTGGAAAATCTCAACCTAGAAATCTCATTAATTCTAGTATGTGCCCTCATAGTGGCACCTCAGTGCCTATGTGTCTTTCTCTCTAAGAAAGAAGTCTACTTTCTATTATCTCTCTTCTGGACCCCTGGAAAACCCATTAAAAGCACAGAAATTGAGTGTCTTTTGTAGAGGAAGGTAACAAATAAAGTAATTTAATAAAGCATGATACTAGAATCGGCAGTAAAATATTCCTGGGATAAAAAGCTGTAGATTAATTGCTACAATAACATTTATGTGAAAAATTAGGACAGAAAGAGAAAGTTTTATTGTAGGTCATGTAGAAGACCTACAAAGTCAGAGAAGAAAACCAAAGACTGGTGCTATTTATGTCAGGGCGGAAAACAAAGTCCATGGGATTCCTGAGAAGCTCCATGGAGATAAGAGCTGCCCATGCTAGAAACTCCTTTGGTGATTCTGGCAAAACTGGTTGAAATTCCTGCACCTCGTTGTATGTATCTGCAGAATGATTATTGATGTAATTCTCAAATGTGTTGTGAGATTCACTTGCCAAGTTTTGGGGATTCTTGAAAGAGAAGAGCCAAGTGAAGTTTCACACCATCTCACAGAAGATATATGCAAGATTTTATACGAGCCTATCTACATGCTGCTATATGGATTCCCCAAAAGATAAAATAAAACAGTACTTGCTGCACATTTCCAGCAATTGTTCCATGTCTTTTTCTCCTCTTCCTCCATTCAATGAACTGCTAAAAGGCCAAGAAGAACTGTTGTGCAGATGATATGAAACTAGAGAACTTGTGGTAGGTGTTACACATTTTGGTACCATCTGTGCTATCTAATCCCAGCCAAAACAATCTCCTGTTCCTATGTAACTCTGAATCTCACTGGAAAAGGGGGGGAGTAGTGTGACTGGCTCAAACCTTCCTGTGTAGGAGTATTATTATCAGTGTTTGCAAATTTTTTCCCTCTTTATAACTACCATAACTCTTCTTTAAAACCCCTCATCTGGCTGCTGGCCTACTACAGAGACTGAGCTATCTACAGACAAAAATGGCTCATGTTGGTTGGTTCACTTCTGGTGTGCTGGACGGAATCTTCACCCAAGAGAAAACTGTCAACTCTCACAAAAAGTTCTTTTTTCATTTCCTTACTTTCACATGTTGCCTTGCAATGCTCTTCAACTTCCTTTGGGTCAGGAACACAAACATCCTGATGACACATTTTCTAGCACAACTCAAGACAAGTATTTCCTGGAAATCATTCTGGATTGAAACCACTTGTGGTAGATGTTTCCAGACATTGATGCCACTGCAGCTTCCCATAAGACCTGAAATTAGTTTGGGGTTTGTTTGATTCTTTATTTTGTTTTTAGATTTAATCCATGCTCTGATCTGCTCTCAGGGAGCTTGCTCTTCCCTTAAAGTTTATGGGAAAACCTGTTTGTGCAAGAGGTTCACACATGTACACACATTAGTCATCTTATATATGACATACATAAGATGTTGTCAGCGCTGTCAAACATAATAAAAGTAAGGCTAAAACACTTAGCCACATATTGATCTGCTTCTGTATCTCCTGTAGTATACTTAGTGTAATAAGGTATTTCTGCAGAACTCTAATGTGGGGAACAGCATGCTTCCTGGAAATGTTTGCTTTGGAAACAATAGAGGAAGCATCTGATCTCAAACTTGCCCATTGTTCTGCTATTCTGCTGTTGCCATATATAATCCTTGGGAACCTGTGGCCTTCATAGGGAACACAAAGGAGAATCTGATTAGGCTAGACATTACTCTTCCAAGAACCATTTGGCTTGGAGATATTTTTCCATGGGAGAAATATTTGAAAGGACCATGGTAATAGAGGGCAGAGAAAGAAGTGATAGAATTAAGATATTAAAAATCCACTCAGTTATGAAGCCCATCTCCTGCCCAGTGCAAAATGATGCTGTGTGCCTCATTTTGTAGTGCCCTGGCAACTCCTAGAAATGGAGGTTTCTATAGCCTTCCTTCATAGACAGACAGGGAACAACCCTCTTTCTGAGAAGTCTACTTTTTTTTGTCGTCAATATGTGTTTCAATTTTAGTCCAAAACACCTGTTTACTGAAAGCCTGTGCAAAATATTCTGTGTGATTTCATTCACCTACTGATTTAAAAAATAAATGTTACTGAAAGAAGGGAATTCTTGCAAATTACATAAACTTGATTACTGTAATTGTTGTCAAGACAAAGTTTGTCATGTAATGAGGCAATAGAAGTAGCACTGTAGTCTTTCATTGTGCTTCTGGGCAATGCTTCTTTGTATTTTATTGCTTTTGGAAGATGGCATCTGCAAACTGATCTTTTTCACAAATAATCAGAATGTTTGAGACAAAGATGAATACAGAGCAACAGTACGAAAAGGCCAACCTTCATGTCTCTTTACTTCCTTACTTTCAACCTACCCTCTTCCCTACAGAGGTTTTTTTTGTGTGTGTCTGCACGGCCCACATTATATGGATCAGATAAATGCGTGCTTTGTTTAATCTTATTAAAGCAAAATCCACTCAACTATCTTACAGTTAAGTACAAAATCTTAACTCCAGAACATTGGTTTTGCCCAGGGATATGGAAGAGATAGAAGTGCTTATTCAAGGATAGATTGGTCTCATTGAGACATGTAGTCAACCTGCTAATAAGTTTGTACAATGCAAGATTGTACAATCCAACTTCAAGGGAAAAGTTGCTGGGTTTTTTTCTTTTTTTTTTTTTTTTTTTTTTAAGGTAACCATGCATTTTGT
>WHYT01017948.1:1185998-1206383 GCA_009806455.1 Tetrax tetrax
TTCTTTTTGCAAGAATAGAGGTATTTATTTCTGTACCTTTGGTTTGTTTTCTCTCTTTGGCAAGTCACGGGAAATATCTGTTGTTTCACCATATCTATCTTTTAAAAAAAAAAAAAGAGATGGAAAAGATAGATGTATACTGTTAATCAAGGATTTTTAAAATTATCTCTCCTTTGGTTCATTCATGAGTAATTCTGTGTATAATAAAAGCAGATCAGGTACTTCTAGCAAAATGGTATTTCTAAATTACCCCTGGGTAATTCAGAATGGTAGGTATTTTAATCTCTACAATCCCTAGTATGTATCTATTTATTTTCACTGGTTTTTGGCACCCAGCTGGCAAAAATCCAGCCCCCACAGCAAGAAAGCTATCAGAAACAATGGGAACTTCAGAGAGGAACACAGATAGTGAAAGAATGATCAAATTAACAATTTTTTTTGTTTGTTTTTTTTTTTTTTTTTGCTTTCTGCTGGCATCTAGCTGGCACGGACATACACATACAGATACACACACACATGAAGTAATACAAGGCAAGAAAAAGCAAGAGAAGAGGAATAAGGAGTGAAACTGGAACACAATACATGCAGAGAAATCCCAATAGACCCACTACATTTTATTCAAGTTTTCTTGTTTTCCCAAGCCTCTCTAACTGGCATTACTCCACTGCAGAGAAGCACAGAAGATAAGAAAAGTTGAATGAGAGCAGCACTGCTCTCTGCATGTTTAAAAGTCACTTTGCCATCCTTTTGCCAAGTACTGCTTGTACATGTCTGTGTGAGTGAGAGAGTTTAGAAGATTCCAACATCAGGGACATCAGTGACTATATTTATTAGCTTGTTTACAAATCTCAACAAATCTGTCAAAATTTTATATTGTGTTCATAAAGCTTGCCAAGTCAAGCTCCCAAAACTTCACAAATGGTATAGATAATGCAGTTACTCAGCTGGTAGACCATATCAAACCTGTAGGATTTGCAGACAGATTGGAGAGTAACATTAAATACAAAATTATCTTGGTTAATTGGAGGAATGGTCTTAAATAAACCAAGATGTGGTTCAAGAAAGGCTAATGTATAGCGACACATCCTGTAGGAAAGACAGGTAGCATGATGATGATAGATGATCTAGGTGATACCGTTAGTGACAGATTAAACTCAAATCAATAATGTTAGGATATTGAAGGGCAAAAAAAAAGGAAAATGTCCTACTGAAATGATGTGCAATCTGTAGAGCATCTGGTACCCAGCATCAGGTACCAGCTGGAGGAATGGGGTCTATGTTTGGTACTGTAATCCAACAAAAGTTTTTACCGGATAGAAAGGGTACCCTTTCCACCAATGTGAAAACATTGAAGACTTAAATTTGCTCACTCTCAATAAGAGAAGGAAAGGAATGGTAGCAGCCTTCAAAAATTTAAAACTAGAAGTAAAGGTGAAAGGAATAAACTCTTTTACATGTCCACTCAGGCTACAAGATTTGGAGTAGATATCAAAAAATATTTAAAGAAATTGAACATAGTTGAGTGCTAGAATAGACCACTTAGGGACCTGTGGCACTAGAGGCTGTTAAGAAAAAGAAGCACAGGTAAGCTTTGTCCAGACCATTGCTCATCCTGTCCTAGCACAGAAAAGGTCTAGATAATCTCCTGAGGTCCCTTCCTGGCTCACTCCTGATGGTTTCATGACAAAATTTAGGAAATGTCAAAATTACGTGTGTTCATTCCTCATTGTCCTCCACACAGCATGAGCTGCAGCTGGGATGAATTAAGTGGCAAGAATATTATCTCTGCTCTCAGTTCTGGCATCACAGCAGCTCTCAGAAAAGAGGAGGAGTAAATTTCAGCAGAAATTCAGCTCAGTCCCTCCTATCCCAGACGCGAAAAGGCTCACGCTCTTCTAGGTCATCATACATATGCAATCTGGTTACACATACAAAAGCTGGCACAGATTCAATACAATATCTGGCAACTTGGCTACTGAACTCCAGCAAGTTTCTGCTGACCATGCATCAACTGGCTTTTTATTTTTTTTCTCAGAATCTTAGAAACTGGATGAAAAGTGGGGCAAATTTTCCATAGAACAGAAAATTGCACAGAGAGCGCCACCCTGCCAAGTTTCATTCCCACCCTCCAGAGATGGAAACACTAAATCTTTTCCATTAGACCAGTCTTTAATGCATGAGTAGAACAAATTTTTCTGTAGCATGCTTGGACAATTTCACTCTAAAGGATTTTTAAGAGGGAAAAAGTACGAATTTCCATGCCAGAAATGCAAAATTTCAACCAAAACACTTGAAGGTTGGGTAAGTTGGAATCAAAAACTGAAAAAAAAAATTATCCTGCTGAAGGTTAGTGCTACACAATAATTAGAGGGAATAATGTAGCGTAAAACTGAAAAGAACTTCCAAGGTCAGTTAACCCAGCTCTCCACGATGCTACTACATTGTATGATCCCATTTATAAACGCATTGAACTCCGAGTTAAAACTAGTTCCATTATTTGGCTTAACTGCACCTATTAGAAGGCTATTCCAGAGTGTCAGTCCTCCACTGACTAGAAATCTTCTAACTTAGATTATTCAACGTCAATTTATCCCATTTGTTTGTGTGCCAGCACTGTTTACTAATTTTAATAACCCTTTTTATCTCACTTCTTTACTTCTCTGATGTGTTTATAAGGAGAATCACATCCCGTATTCAGCAGTACTTCTTGTACTGCTTATGATATGTATCTCACGTGGTGTTTGATGTCTGCTTTGCACCCTAAGGAACCAAAGATGCACAAATTCACCTAAGTATCAGTTCAGGTGCACCCGTTGCAGATCAAATACAAAGTGAGAGATCTACAGAAAAAACCTTTCATATAGGCAAGTATAAAAACTGACCTGTGCAGGCTTTTTCTCTGAAAGTTCAAATATTGGCCATTGCACCTGGCTGAGTTTTGTGCGATCTTAGCATTTTCCTGCTGCTACAACAGCACTGACACTTTGTTATGACAGAACTGCTTTTAGTTCTGGCTGTTTTTAAAAAAAAAAAAAAAGATGAATTCTTTAGCAAACAGCTTCTGGAAGCAGGAAAAGGACATCAGGAGCTTATCGTAAACCTCATTAAAAGCAATTCTGCTCTGTAAGACTGTGGAGTGAGAATTCTGTATGAGAGAAAACAGACAGGAGGGAGCAAACGGGCATGAGGTATCGCTCAGAGCTCCCAGCTCCATCACTGTGTGGTCCAGTCAGGATAGATGCTACCGCACTCCGTTACAGATAAGAGGGGCTCTTTGCAGCACAGATGAGAGCAATCCTTGAAACACAAAGAGGAAAGAGTTCAAAGAGACTGCATTTCTTGGAGTACCGAATCTAAACTCCAGCTAAGAGCAAAAGAAGAGCCTGGGGAATCTGCGGACTTTGCAATGATAGTTTAATTAGACCAGCCTTATCTGTACAACAAATGTGACAGCTCTCTGAAAAACTCTGGGTTTTTTGCTTCTTACTTAAAACTCCATCACTTTCCCCAGCATCGGAAGAGCTTTTTGCCTAGCAACAGGCACACTGCCTACAAGCTGGACAACATCTACACGCTAAAACTTGAAGTATTCCCTCCTAAATGTGCAGCATTTTTAATGTGAAAACAGAAAATACTCTGTAAGTTAGCCACTGAATAGGGAGATTCTTTCCAAAACTTCTTAGGAAAAGCTGTATTTAGCACATGTATTTATAGCATGTTACTTTACATATTTTGTACCTATATGTCTGGACTTTCTTTTAAAAAATGTCTTATCGCTACTAGTCTAAATAAAGTCTCTCAGATGATGTCCCATCATTTCTATTTCATTACCCAACTGAGTGCTCTTATCTGGATATTCAAATGTTTGTTTAAAATTATTAAGATTTCTCTGTAAAGTTTCCAGGGAAAAAATAGAAGACTCTTAACTCCACTTTCTCATAGCATAGGAACAAGGAAGAACAAGAGGAGAGTAAATAAGACTGAAAGAAGCAGATGTAGAATTCATAAAAATACATACTTTTAATGCAAATAGTTTGTTATTTTTACTCTCAAAGCATATCACTGAGCTCCAACACTTTAAAAAAATCCAAATAGAGGTGGGCACTCTCCAGGGATTCATAGGATAAGTATTAGTCTATCCGCAACTAGGAAAGGATGTTGCCCTTAGAAGAAAAAGCCACGTATCTCTGTTTAAACTGGACAGCTGAAAGGTAGATGCCGACAGTAAGTCAGACAATGAGAAATGAGCTACTTTAATGAAAATGATATACAAGTCCTGCCAGGAAACCTGTATTGACATACCCGGGAATTGCCTTGAACCGGAGACTCAGTGCCACCAAGCAGGGACCCAGCAGCACCTCCAGTCCTTCCAGATTCACCGTTCTTCCTTGCTGAGACCCACTGAAGGTCAGATCTGTAGCATCAATGAGGTTTTTGGCTTCAAGCGTACTTTGCAGGTCTGCAAAATTCATAAGCTCTGTATGTCACCGGGCCCGGCGGATCTCAGCTCTCCTGCAGGTTTTACCAACTCCAATACATGTTCAATTCACAGGACTTGTAGGCTTTATATAGTTTGTATATTGAGGTTTTCAAGAGGTTTTCTTAACTAAATAGATATTCTTTAGCTGTAGACTCTTAATTCCAACACATAAAATTCAGATTTCTCCTCCCATTACAGAATTTTCTTAATTCTTCACACACTGTGATGAATTACTTCAGCCTTAACAGCGAGCCACCTCTGGAGATATCAAAGGTGGCAGAATCAGCTGCTCTTGAAACATCTCAGTTGAGCCTGTATGATAGATGATGCTTTAGAAGTCAAAAAGTTTAGATAATTTTGGCAAAGGTAAGAATGCTTTGTTTTCCAGATTATCATTAGAAAAGGGGAGAGGGAGATCTCTCTCAAGTTTGCCCATCCTTTCTTGAAGGGGAAGAAGGGATTGGGGTCAGGAACTTCCCTTCTGGCCACAGACGAAACAGAAAACCCAGGAAGATCAAATGCATTTTGATTAAGCAAGAGAACTATTTGGGGGCAAAGCAGGAGGGAAATGTCAGGTCCAGGGTGGACAAGAATAAGACACTAAGTGCAAGGTTAAGAGAGAATAACGCTCTCGCTCACGCGTAATAGCTTCCTATTCTTGGATGTCCTGTGCATCTGGAGGTGGGAGCAGTCCCAGGAACACTCTGCACTGCACAGGCTGACACACTTTTACGGGACAAGGCATGAAAGGCAGCCAGTGGGTGGGAAAGGCCAGCGGCACAGCCGGGGTACCCACCCTTTTTGGAGACCAGGTAAAAGACGGCTGCCAAGGTCAGGCGCTCAGTCACCAGGTGGTGTATTTAATTTAAAAGGAGCGTTAACCTTGTTTACACAAAATAACACCAATATGCAGAGAAGCAGTAAATCCATTGTCGTTAAACAGCGGGGAGGCTGGGCTGCGCTGGCAGCCTGCCCGCCGCGGACTCGGCTGGCACCCGCCGAACGCCGGCATCGCCGGCCGGAGAGCCCGGGCCCGCCAGTGCTGGCAGCCTCTGCAGAAAACGCTTGCAGTGTGCCCTTCCTACCCTCCAGTTGACTCTTTACATTCTTGTCAAATATATTTAGAACAAGAGGTGTCCACTTGAAGGGAAACATTTGTTAATCACTTAAATGCAGGAGTCTGGCAGCCCTCCAAGTTTACATTTATAAATATGTAGTATCTGTTTCCAGCTAAACAAGGAACTCCTGACCCCCCTCACCCGCAACCCAGCACATATATATACATCTACAGGAGGGGAAGTTGGAATGGGGAGGGGGGGTGGAACTGGAAATGATGAACAGAACCAGCTTGGCTGAGGCAGGACCAGTCCACACACCACCCCCCCCTCCACCATCAATTTGTTCTCCGCCTCTGTCTGCAAGTGATGTAGATAACCGCGCAGAAAGAGGATGATGTATCTTTAAGTAATGAACAGATTAAAGTTAAATTCCTGTTGACCGAGACAGTTGTGTTGACATTCCTGTTGTTTACAGGCAGCTGTCTCTACTAATGACACTTTGATAACTGGAGTGAGGCTGCTGTTGGGCAGGGGGATGGGGGCAGGCGGAGGTGGCCGGGTTAAAGAATGCTCTGTTTAAAACCTGGTCATCCAATTAAACATTAAAGCTGGGTCGGAGATCGTTGGCAGCGGTGCTATACGGGAAAAAGAAAATTCTGGGCTTCTTTTTTAACTTAGGCTCAGATTGTGTGGCTTAGAGGTCAGCCTGCCCCAGTTTGCTGGGGGATGTGGGGGATTCCAAGACTGCTTAAAATAAGCCAGAAAGCAGTAAACTCTGTCAAGCCGTCCGTGCGCTGCCATGACACGGGCAATCACACATGCAGTCGCCGGGGGCCAGTTGGGAGCGAGGTCAGGCAGAGGTCCTGCGGGATGGCCTCACTCTCCCACGGCTCTTCAAACAGGCACAAGGGAGAAAGGATCTGCCGGCATCCCAACACCCCATCACTATTTCCCTGGTCTCCTGCCATCCTCTCCACCTCGCTCTGAAATAAGTTGCTTTGCGGGGCATTCTCTGCTGAAGTTTTGTTTATCGCTTGCTCATAAATTAATATGTTTGTCATTAACAGCCCCCCTGTTTGGCTGTGGGCTTCTCAGGAGCAAGGGCTAAACTAAAATCCTGGAGCCCATTCCTGAAGTTCTTGCTCAGGTCAAATTCCCAAGCAGAATGCATAAAGCCCGAGATCTACCAGGTGACAAACTTTAGACATGTAAATAGTCTACTAGATGTCCTTGTCTGGTAAAAATTAAACAGATGCTTAACCACCCTATCAAATCAATGCCCAAGGAAGATAGCACAGCCCATCATTCCAGGCCAGCCAGCCCCCACTGCCTTTCTGTCAGCAAGGTTTGGTCCTACTCAGACCTGGAAACTAGTCTCTGCATGCTGAAGGCACCAGGCATTCTGCTGTTGCCTCAAAGTTTCCAGCACTCCAGAGGAGGGCTTAAAATGCAGAGGCTTCTTTCCCATCTTTTTGTTAATGAAGCTTAAATTTAAGGCCTTTAAAACAATGTGATAATGCCTCTTTAATTCCAAATCAAACGCCACATGTTCATTAACCATAGCCATTCATAGAAATCAATGAATCTATTTTTGGATTTATGAAGTCACTTTAATAGACTTCGAACTCCAAATAAAAGTACTGAAAAAGCAGCATTTCCTTCCATCACTAAAAACAATGCTGCTTCTATAGGGGAAGCATATTTCATGCAGCAAGAACGTTTACAGTAAAAACAAGTTAATTTAAATGAGTATCAATTAGAGGGAATGTACCTTGCTAAGAAATCTTGGCTCCTTTTGTTGTCTCAAACAATTAGAAATTGAATCTTTCTAAACTTGAGAGAATCAGCTGGTTTGAGATTTTTTCATAAAACATGTCATTAAGAACGGGAGGTGTGTAGCTGTGTTCCACGTACAGTTTGAAATATTTGGTAAATGAAATACACACATATTTGAGGTAAACTCCCAGCACGCATGCAAAAAAAAAAGCCCAAATCTCTTAACAGCATAGAAAATCACCATTGATCTCCAGAAATAAAAGCCTCTCTTTAAAAAGTGTCATCTGCACCCGTGCCTAACTTAAGTTTAATGCCATTGCAAACAGCATGGTGGCCATCCACAAATCAGGTCATAATAATATTCCGTTTTACCAGAGGAGCAGAGTTACATCAGCATAATTTCCAGTGGGAGAGTCTCCAAGCAAAACTTGAAGCTGCTACAAGAAATCACACAGGGGATGAGGCAGTAGCTCCCATCCTCCCCTGAGACTCCGTGTTGTACCAGTGCCTCCGTGTTGCTGATAAGACGCCGGACCCAAGCTCTGACTTATGGCCACTTAAAGATACCATAGCACTTTTCACTTGCAGGAACAAGAGTGTCAGAACCGGTGCCTTGGCTGCACTCCAAGTTGGTAATTACTTTTTGCATTTCTAAACATTGCCGGTGCGGCGGCGGGCAGAGGTTATTTTCTACTATTGAGTAACACCAAGTCACAAAGAACGGCCAGAAGAGCTGGCTGCATTTCAGGGGGAGCGGGAGAGATCTCTCCAGTCTGTAAAGTGTTTTGGGATCCTTCAAGATGAAAGGTTGGTTAACAATTGGAAGTTAATATAATATTAGCATAATAATCAGTCATAGCTCTTCTCATAAAAACTACTCAAGAGATCCCACGCTGCAGGTTTCCATTCCCCAGTGTAAATTTATACGTGTTTCTCAATCTGCAATGAGCAGAGTCCAGCAAGAATTTTCCATTTGAATGATTTTCCAATAGGAAAACTGGGGGGAAAAAAATTAACTAAGTCCCAAACTGCTATTTCTCCAACTGGTGATCGGAAAACCAGAATTCATTTTTAATTTGTTTGATCTGCAAAAGAACATATCAATTTGCTGAAATTATTGAAATGTAAATGCTATAGAGTCGAAGACTTTCTTTAAGGAATAAAATTCAAGAAATATCATTTTATGATAAGAAAGGACATTTAATATGAATATATATGCACTCTTAGAAAGGATCAATCTATTTAATGTGGAAAAATGCAAAAATAAAAAATGTTTTGATATTTCCTTTCCAAATAGCATTTTTCTTTTGGAATTCAATTCTATTCGGAAAGTATTAAATAATGCAAACGCTCGAGAGCCACAGAGTTTCAGACCAAGGTAAATTTTTAGCATTGATTCAAAACAAAAGTTTCAACTTGCCAAGGATCAAACAAAACCATCCTTCTGTTATTCTAGCACATAAAGATGATGATGATAGCTACACTATTTGCTATTATTTGCTTCCGTGGTCTCTCTAGGACCAGACATACGATTTCCATGGCAGTGCTCGTGATTTTCACTATTAGTTTTTTTCTAGCACGAAGTGAATTTTCTAGCATGAAGTGAATTCTCACCACATTGTAATGAACTGATCTTTGATCAAGGGTACTTTTGCCTCTTGACATCTGTTTGACAAGACGTATCAGGGGGGGAGCATGAAAATCAGATACAAGTTTGAATAAGAAAATATTTATTTTTCTCTGCAAGGATCTCCAGTGGAAGAAACTCATTTACCTACACTATACTACTGCTGGGCTTGTCGTGCTGCCTGAAGAGGCAGTTTCAGTAACATCATCAGTTTATTTACCGAGTACTTTTTTTCCAGCAAGAGAAAAATAAATCTGAATTTTTTAGGAAAAAAATATGCAGATAATCCACAGGGTGATTTTTTTTTTTTTCCTGTGTTCTTGTTTTCATTTGCTGAGGTTGTTGGGATTTTTTATGTCTTGGAAACTTAGACATCAAAAGCAAGTCAGAATAGTTGGACGCTTAACTAATTAATTAGTTTTGGTCTAAGTTGCAAAAATACAGACAACAAATTTCTTTCACCCTGAACCAAAGGCAACATTGAAAAACACAAGTGTCCAATAGAAATAAAGCAGACAGGATCTTAGCCTTTAAATTAAAATTCAAGCACTGAAGGAAAAAAAAATTTTCGAATTTACTAGCAGGTTGGGGTGTACATGGATACTATGGAGGAAGAGAACCTTATTTTCAAAACACAACTGGAATAGGAAAAGCAGTAAATTTTGTAAATTGTGCCAGTGAGAATGTTCTCAGGTTCCACAACGCACTATAAGACATTGGTATTAAAAGTAATTCCCTGAGCAACTTTTTTTTTTTTTTTTTTTACTTCATTCAATCATTCAACAATTAGTCACAAGTTTGATGTTCACTTTTGCTGGCCATTTAGATTTCATCTTAATTCAAATGTCAACCTCCTTACTGAACCTTGTACGTTAGTTGGAGTTTTAGTTAGATTTATTGTGTGACAAGACAGACTTTTCACACGAGAAAATGGAGTCTTGATTAGCACTGAATGTGCATCTTGAGACATTCCTTGGATTACAAAATAATGACCAGTTTCTAACCAGTGCTCCTGTGTCTTTTACCTATATAATGCTATCAACCAACTCCATTGACACAAATTACCTCATTTTGGCTTTGACGCATCATTTTATTTCCATTTGCCGCTGACTTAAGGACACATAATTACTAACTTAGGTCACAAACAAATGTGACGGACAAGTTTCACACTGAGCAAAATGTTTTATTACAAGACATTACTATCAACCTAAGTTAATTAATTAAAATTAACATAAGCTGTTGGCTAATTGCAGCCCAGGAGAAATTCTACTGCACCCAATGGTATAACATTGGGAAATTATCACAATATTTTAAAGCTTGACAAGTTCCAGTGAAAAGTTGAACATTAATAGAAGCAGGTTACCACAGTAAATAGACCAATGCTGACTTCTAGCATGGAAATATGTATGCCTCCAGCTTTGCAGTTGGAGCAGAAGGGCAGCAGCAGCACTGATTTGAAAATTTCTACATTTACATTGCAATACAAATATCCTCTACATAAAGTGGACTTGTTTTCAGCAGTATTCTGACTACAGCTGTATGAAATATAAACTTTTTGATGGCAAACGCCAAAAAAAAATTATATTAATGTTAAAAACAAATTATATTAAACTCTTTTGTGAGGAAGTGAAGAAGGGGAAAGTATGTCAGTATATTTCATTTATATGTCTCTAAGGCCCAAGGGAGATTGGTTTAGTTACATTGTCTAAACAGAAAACAGCAGCTCTATAAAGGTATTTAGGAACCTCATTCTTGCCTAGGTGCCTACCTGCCCATTAAGTTTGTGGGAATTTAAATCCTTAAGTCCTCCTGTAGCCTGCTTTCTTGTGCTTCCTTGGTGATGGTGACATTTGTAAAAATTAGGGAGTTTTTTCCATTTACTGAAAGTTTGTTCATGAGAAATAATTAAACAAGAGATGGATCCATCTACAGTATTTTGAACACCCAAAAATCAAGATGCTGATGTGAATCCCCATGTTCACCACACCACCAAGGAGATGCAATGGCTTGCTCTAACATGTATGCTTCCACTCCACTGCTGTTTGGCAATGGAAAGGTTTTGAAATGTTTTTCATGGTGGGCATGAGACACCATAGCAGATGGACAGAGAAGAAAAAACTGAGTTTTGAAGACAGCTTCCCATCCAAGGCAGTCTGAGCAGCCTCCTCTCATGCCATGCTCTTGCTGCAGGCAGGATTAGTGAGCATGTAAAGACAGTTTGAGGGCTGTAATGAAATACAGTGAATGCAAACAGAGGAAATATGTCTTTACCTCCTGAGTAGGTGTTTGTGGCATTTCTCTCTCCTGCGGTTGTAGTGAGCTGCCAGGAGTGTTGGGCTGGCTAGCCTCAAACTCACAACTGCAAAAGACAGTTTCATGACACTGCCAACAGAAAATCTTAGAGTCATAGAATAATTTTGGTTGGAAAGCATCTCTGGAGGTCCTGTGGGTCCAACTCTCTCATTCCAGACTGGTCCAGGTTCCCAGTCAGATCCAAAACACCAAGTTGCAGCACCTATCTGGAGCTTCTGCCTATCTCTGTACAGCACATAGCCACAGGGTTCATTAAAGCTCCCAGGAACATTTGCTGGAAGCAGTATCTGTGAAGAAAAGCACTATGGTTTCGTTCTGTTAATACAATCTTTTACTTACCTACTGTCAAACGTATAATAACTATAGCTGTTTATATAGCTGCTTAAAACTAGCACATTAATTTCAATTAAACTGAAAAATGCAGAGCGAGGGGAGGCTGTGGGGTTACCAGGTTTATGGGAATATATTAATCATTGACCTAGGCAATATTTAATGCAGTTTGTTCTCATGTCCAATCCACACTCCCAGATCAGTATACTGCTGCCTAAATGTCTATTCCTATTTACCCCAGCGTCACACTAAGCTAAACAAACTACTCTCCTCTTGGTTTTCTTTGTGGGCAAACAATACTCAGTATTGATATCCCTTTCTGTATTTTGTTTGCTGTTTTACAACCTTATAAAAGTCTGCTTTTCTGTCTAATACCGCTTTTTAAATGAGTTAATGCTAGGAGAAGTCAGAATGCATTACCTATATCATCTTTATTGCCTCCTGGTGTTTTGGTATTCCTGGGATGATTTCACTCCTTAATGAACCTCCAAGCCCGAGACAGTCAAACCATCTAAGAAATATATCTTGGTTTGGTCTCCTACCCTCTCGGCAGGCTGTAACTTGCAGCATCACTGAAGCATAGCAACACTTTGAAAGGTAACCATAATCTGGTTTTGTTCACAGTTATGCAGCTTTTGCTCCCTTATTTGTGTCCCTCCCCTCCTCATTTTCTTCAGCAAAGACCCAATTTTATACGCTTTTCTGCAAATAGCTTTTTTTTTTTTGCAGTAGCGCTAATGCACAGGGGAAAGGTTTGACTTCCCTGAACCCCACACCTCTAGGACAGGCTGACAGTCACAAGCTTTCCCCTAACCTGACGTCACTTGGTAGGGTGACATCAGAACTCTCCTGTCAGATCTCCATCCCACCCATGGAAACTGGGGCAAAGCCAGCTGCTTTCAAGTGCAAGAGCAGGTGAAAGAATTGGGCTTTTTGACAGCAAACCCAGCAGCAATTCATTAGCCTGATAAACCACAGAGAGAGATTTTGTATTTATCAGGGTCACAGGCATCCTTATAGTCCTTTTTTTCCCCACTATACTTTGGTGGAAATTCCAGCCTCAGCTAAGCCTGAAGGTTCAACTTCCAATGACTCAGGTATTTTCTTTCACTTTTTTGTTGCAAGGTAGAAGATTGAATTCATGGTAGTCCTTCTTTGTTTGGAAGTGAAAACATCATGGGTTGTATCATGGTTCCATAAAGTGATCATGAACAAACCCAACAGATACTCTGTGCAATGAGGTCTGCTGGGCTGGTAGGGTGTATGTGTCAGATATACAGTCTCTAAAGTTTTGACTGGTAGGTGCACAGATCTGTTGCTAAAATGTTTTCCTGAATTTTCCACTTAACATTCTGAAGATTTATGCCAAGCCTATTGTACTTTGGCTGTCCTCCATTGTCCGGGTCCTGTAAGCAACTCCTGAAAGCACAAACACCATATATTAGCCTGCTACCATGAGCTCAGGTGCAATAGGAGGATGCAGAGGTGTGGAAGAAAGACCCAAGCGCAGGAATTAAAAGTAGAGTATCTTTTTTGATATATTTATTTTTCTTATTTTTGTTTGCATCTGAAGTGATAAATTCTAGAGAAAGATGGGGGGGCAAGGGGATGGGGGACAATTAAAAAAAAAAAAAAAACCAACCCTGCCCTGTTCAGTTATTTTATTCCTAAACAAAAAATCTGGAATACTTCTTACAAGGGCTAGGGTATCATGAGATTTCTGATCTGCTCTCTGTCACTATTGACAAAAGTAATCATGCATCTTGTTAGTTGAGAAAGTAATATTCTTTGTCTTCTAACAAAGACTTTAGTCCTACAATGATGGGTCAAAGGGTTGCACACTGACCTGCAAAGGAGAAAAAAAAAAATCTCCCATAAAACTAAATGTCTTTCAGAGTTACAATTATTTGCAATTATCTAATTCAGCATAAAAGGCAAACATGATGTCACGAGGTCTTTGATACTATAAAAGGCTGATTTTGTGAATGGCCTTTGATCCTTTCTAATCCACACACCAGGTATTGCTGATTTAATTGCCTGAAATGTAAATATAAATTACTGAACAGACCTTTGTGCTAATTTTATTTATTGCAATTAGGATTTTATGGATTTTTTCACACTCAAAATTATTCTTGTTGTATTTCTGTAATATTTTTATGAGGTTTGTATAGATACTTTTAATTATATAGAAAAGGTAATAACCATTGTGAACGTGATAACATTTGCTCTGAAATACATGCGTTGGAGGGAATGGCACTGACTTCATCACATGTGCAGTTGTATGTGTGTTCAGCAGGAAAGTGAATTATATCTTCCTGAATATGTCTCAGGAGTAAAATTTCTCACATTTAAAACATATGCAGGCTTCAACTTTTAATCCCTGTTGAAAAAATGAGGTAGTTTATGCTATTGACACAATTCTTTTTCTTAGACCTCCTGTCCTTTCAGTTCTTTTAATTCTTTATAATCTTATTTCTTTTGGAGCCAATAGCATACTTGTATTGCCAGACAACTGTAGCATAAAGAGAAATTGAAGTTGATTTTGCATGACAAAAACTTAATATAAAATTGATGTAGCGGAATATCTAATTCAGGGCTGTGTGTGTAAAAGAGAGCAAAAAGAGAAAGAGAATCCTGAAAAACAGTGAACAAAAGTTTCTAAAAACTGTTTCCTACAAGCATTTCTTGTGCAATCTCCCCTACAGACCATGCAGCAATCGGCTGTAAAGCCTCTCTCCTATGAAAAGCAAGCCTCAGCAGTGTGAATATTTCCTCATCCACATAAGGATTTATTTCTTGGTGACCCTAGTGAAATGAAACAAAAGGATACTAGCTGCAGAAAGCTTAGCTGCCTTGTAATTATACATGGTATTTTAGTATTACTGATTAATATGCATTCTTTTCACAGGAGTCTAAAAAATTAGCAAGAAGCAATATGAATTATTTTACCACGCTAAAAAAACTGAGGCAAGATTTACACTAAAATTACAATCTAAGCCTAAACAATAACAGCCATTGTCTTGCAATAACATCTGAGAATGGAGAAGTTGCTGGCCTGAGGTGAATCTCAGGGCAGTGAATACAACCAACTTTCAAAACAATATTAGCAAACATCAATAACTGTATCTTATTAAAATCTCCAATGATAGCACATGTGAAATCACCTTTGTTAATGGAATACAAATATGCCTTCCTCACTGTGTTGAGATCAGGCTAACTTGCCTCGGAAACCATCACAAGCAAGTAGGGGGGTTTGGGAGAGGGGGCACTCAAATATTAACACTGGTCAATGACATTAGCGTTAGAAAAGAAAGGAAAAGAAAGAAGGGAGAAGAAAGAGGGGAAAAAAAAGAGAAAGGAAAAAGAAAACTCCAATTAGAAGTATCCTGGGGTTATTAGAGATAACACTGCTCATATCCAATTAAGATGAAAACCATTTTACCAGTTTAATGTGCCACCTCTGGCAGTTTTGTTTTATTAGTTTTATCAGACTTCAGAACTGAAACTCGCAGTGATATGTATGCTGTGTACTGGAGAGATAAATGTTAAGGCTTAAGAGATTAATTAGTATAGAATAAGATGCTTGAAATGTCATTCCTTAACTGTGGGCATTGTGCAATTTCTCAGAGAAAAATACTTTTTCTGAGGCAGTCCCTTCAAAGGGTTAGGACATTGTGGCAGGAAATTACCTACCTAGAACAAGGAGATGCGTTAACTTGCTTTGCTAGTTAACATGCAGGTGTGTCAGAGGGGCGTCTATCCCAACACACAACCACCTTTCCATGCTGTGCAGAAGATGCTGACCTCAGATCAAAAGCTGAGAGCAGGGCAGCTTGGGTGGTGGGGTCTCAGCCCTCTGGTTCACCTGTTGAATTCAAGAATGTTTTGATTTTACCAGTTCTGCGCCATTTGGGGAGTCTAGGGTATCAAGGAGGCAAATGACCAATTAAAAAAAAAAAAATATATCAAATGCACTGTTTGTTTTAACATCTGGTATTTCATCAGCAAAAGTTATGAGAGAATCCTCACATAAAAGCTATGAAGCGAAGGAAAATATCATACAAAATATAGAGCAGAACCTAAGAATAAAGATTAGATGGAGTAAAAAAACTGGAATCTTGTTATTGTGGAGATCAAAACTCGTGATTGCTTCCATACTGAATAATCACCACAATAAATGTAAAATCACCAGAGTAACATCTGGGCTATACAGGCTTCTAAAGACGAAGAGGTTGGGGCAGCATATCTGTACAAAGCAAATTCTGCCTTTAAGAGGATCCTGCAGCATCTCCATAACTTCCTCCCCTGGGTGGATCAAAAGTAGCTTTTATTAATCCCACTTCCTAACCAGGATAAAATTAGCCAGTTTGAATGAAATATTGCAATTTAGAACAGCAGTCTTTCCTATTTTTTAACTGTTAATTTTAACCCAGAGAAAGCACTGGAGATTGTTTGGGGTCAAATCTTAATTCTATTCAAATTAATTGTCCACAAATGTAATGATCTGAAAACCAACCAGACCAGTCCTATGCCATGTAAAAAGAAGCAAGTGATCATTTTCAATGTCTGTTTGCAGGCACTATACCAACCCCCTTGACTCACTTAGGCTGCAAATCCCTGTTTAACAACAAAAGAGTTGAGAAGAGTTTGCTACAGTTCTCAAGAAATAAGTGAGAAATAGATTTTGACTTGATCAGGCAACCTTTTTGAGAATTTTAATTGGCTTAATCAAGGTAAGTCATAACAATGTGATTTAAAAAAAAAAAAAATCTAAACCCCAACCTAATTCAAGGATGCTAGTACTATGGAAAAATACACCCCGAATATCAGGGTATATGATGAATCCATAATTATTAAGTTCACACAAGTAGTGTTTATGCCCAAGCTGAATGATAAGAAAGTTTACTGGTTTTCCAGCAGTGAAATTTTAAAGTTGATTTCAAGAAATTATGAGCAGTGAATTTTCTTAGACCATTGCAGCTTGAGAAGTAAATACAATCATATATTTATATATATACACAAACTTAGACATATGTATTGTTATTACATTTATTTATCACTTCTTTATACTTCATGTATTTATTTGTATTTTATTTCCACCATTTTAAAAGAATTTTAAAATCTACCACAGGACTAGAGACCAAATATAGTGCAGTTCTAATCCTGCTATTGCCACCAGTTTTCACTATGGGCTGGAAAAATGGAATCTAGCACAATAAAACTCAGATAACATACAGTAGCCTAATGGCAACTAATACACAGTACTTTTAAAACATTTCCATTATGAATATTGACACCGTATAGTTTATCAGTGACTTACTTATGTTCTGATTGATGGTGCTTTTTGATTAATATAGGTCCAAATTTTGAGAAATACTTTCATGAACGCATTTTCTTTCCCTGTTAGCAGAGAAATAATACTAAAAGCTTATAATTTCATTGCATTTTTAATCAATATATTTAACAAATAAAATGGAGCTTCTAATATCAGATTAACAAATTAAAGCTTTCATCCTGGGATCACTTTTGTATATTCTTAAGTCAAAGTACCTAAAGAAATAATTTCAAGATTGAAACCATCACACTTAGTTTCATCATCTTCAGTATTCATTTCACTGTAGAATAGGCTGCCCCTTTTTCACAGCCACCAAAAAAAAAAAAAGAAGCTCTGAAAAATATCTCTGCTTGTTTAGTCACTGTGATTAATCTAGCTGAAGGTACATGAACAAAAAGCGAAGGGTCTTGAAGTCAAAAGGCCCACAGAGTAGCTGAATCTCTGATTGACTTCAAGCAATGTATCCAATTAATGTCCCCCTTCTGCTGAAATCCCTACAATAGTTTCCCTATTTCTCAATCTATTTCTCTCTGAAAGAGTTTCATGTCCACCCACATATAAGGCCCATAATTTGTGGCTAAATGGCAGCTGCAGCTCAGTGCTGGAGGCCTTTCCTCAAATTGGTCTTTAATTGGTATAATCAGGAGCTTGAATTATTGGTTCAACCAAAGGAAAAGTATTCATTCGAACCAACAGGATCGCTCTCTCTTTTTCTTTTAAATTAGCAATAAATTAATGACTTTTCAAGATGTTAAAGAGAAACTAAAACCTATGCACAAAAGATGGGATTCATTAATAAAAGCCAGTCGGTTTCATTCTCATTAAGGAGAAGAGCATTTAGGCAGCGACTTAAAGTCTTTAAAAAAAAAAAAAAAAAAATAGCTAGGGAGAAGCAGTACAGACTTGGGTGGGTACAATTGAAAATCAAGATAACTTGAACCGTGACCTGAAGAGATCATCAACCTAAGAGGACTTTGGGCTGGCTTCCTTTATCCCATGCAGCCTCTTTTCTTTTGCAAATTCTGCTGAATTGTGACAGGTTTTTTGTTTGGGTTTTTGGGGTTTTCTGGTTTGTTCTAAAATGTCAGGCGCCATCTTTTAATCCTCAAATGTAGCTTGATAAATTAATTCCAGAAACTGAATGTGTTGAAGGGCAAGAATTGGATCAGCCATTCCTATTATCCTGAAATGGACTCCGCTTCAAAAGCGAGCTCCTGTAAGGGCTCAGGTTGTGTCCTTCCCTCTGTTTATTTAGTGCCTGGTTTTAACGAAAGAACTCATCTTGATCAGAGCCTTTCATCTTTAAAAACTTTTATAAATGTTCAATGTATCAAAATCATCTGCTTTTGTCAGAAAGTCAGAGTATATATGTCATAATCCCAGGATTTCTGAGGTGTATCCTTTTCCTAATAACCATGTCTTATTTGGGATTGTTAAAATTTTTAAATGATGCTTATAAAAGGTGTAGGGCTCATCACCTGCCTCCTCTAAAGATCTGCAAGCAGGGCAACTCCTTTCCCTGGCCATTGATTTGGGTAAGAGTAGTTAGTGATGGCACAAGAAGCATTCACTAGGAAATGTTATGGATGGCTGTGGACAGCAGAACGATGGCCTTGATCTCCTATGTCAACAGCTACCTATGTAGTGAAGGTCAGAAGAAAAAACCAAAAGAATTCACATTACTTCAGCAAGTGGGGAAATCCCAGCATTTCCCATCTTCCAGGCAGTAGGGCAGCTGCGAGATCCCTCCCTAGGGGAAGGGCCATGGCTAGCAAGCAGGGATGAAATTCCTTCCAGACTCATTTGTCAAGCAAGGGCATGAGTGTACAGCAGTTTGCAATAACACAAGGAAGTTGTTTGCTTGCACTCTAAATAGATGAGACTTTACTATTCCTGTTCAACACGCCCAGAAAGCTTTGCCATAGCTAAAGAGTTAATAGACATCCGCAACATCTGCAGCATTCGCATTTTCTGCCTCTTTACAGAAAGTACAGCTTCACACGCTTCCAGCTTGGTCTGGATCTGGGACCATGTGTGCAGACACACTGAAGCAACTTCCCCTTTAATTGTAATCTCCTTCAAACTAGCTAAGCATCAGGCCATCTCGTTTTCCTGTGTGGAGATGATGGAAAGAAGCAGAGAACTGCCCTGTGCTCCAGCTATGTGGAGCAATTGGAATCACAGAATCATAGAATGGTTTGAGTTCGAAGGGACCTTTAAAGGTCACTTAGTCCAACCCCCTGCAAGGAGCAGAGATGTCAACCTAGAGGCAGGGTTTGCTCCTCCGCCTGTCCAGCCGTCATCTTACTGCTGTGAAGAGATCATTACTCTCAGGAGAAGCAGAGGCCCTGTTTCAGGAAGTCTCCAGCTACTGTTGCTGCAGAGTTCAGCAGTGAATTGGAGCTCCTATCCGTTCACTGATTATATGGGACAAAAGAATCAAAATTACCATCTACAGCTGAGTCATGTGCTCTTTTAGCTTCCCCCTTTGGAAGAGCAATTTTTCAACCACTTCTTGCCAGGTCTCAATCAGAGCCGTTCTTAGTTGGAATTACAACAAATAGGAAAATAACGGTGCTTACAGCATTTAATTATCATGACTGAAATATTGTTGTCTCTCTTGGCCCCGACATGGGGTTAGAATTCCTTAAGGTGACATTTTCAAAGCGCAATGAAACATGTTTTACATGAGATTCCTTAAAACCCATCAATTATGCATGCTACAAAAACTTGTTATTGTACTCTGAGGACATGATCCAAACACCAGTTGTGGTTATTGGAGATCCACAGGACTTGGACCGTATCCTAAATCAGCTGTATGGCCAGCTATCAAAGTAACAGCGTTTTTCCTTCATTTTCTGACTACAGTCTTCAAAGGTTGAATCTTCCTCCTTTACTGCCTTAAAAATAGAGATGAAATCTCTCAATTTATGGATATTTTTACTTTTTTCTAATTTGATAGATTAGCAAAACTTTTTGAATTTTTTAATTTCTTTAAATAAGCAGTGTGTGAGTGCATGTGTGTGTGAGTAATCCCCAAATACGATTGTAAGGTCTGACCAAAAGGCTTGTATTTTTACTCTTCTCTATATTTTCATTAATTAAAAACAGGATACTCACTATTAAACAAAGTGAAAACCAGATATTAAGAACATTAGCCAGATAGTAACATCAAGCAGCAGCTTGGTACGTGTGCTTTTCCCCCATGTTTTATTAGAAGTCAGATGGACTTCCTTCAGATTTTCCTCTACTCGTATGTTACCGCTAGGAAAATATTTACAAGCCTCTTATCAAAAGTTGTTTTGATGTCTTATAAAGCTCTGAGGTTTTTTCTACGCAGCCCTTCCGCATTCACCATCTTGCCATAAAAGTTAGAAAGATTGGCAGAGAAACACCCAATGAGAGAGAAGTTTAGTTAATGCAGTGGATTAGCGATTGCTTCCTCCTCCCCCCCCCCCCCCCCCCC
>WHYT01017948.1:1215696-1234469 GCA_009806455.1 Tetrax tetrax
TCCCCCCCCCCCCCCCCCCCCCCCTCCCTTTTTAAATCTGAATATTTAACACCAAGAGAGAACCCTGTCCTGTTTTTCGGCTGGAATAACAGCAGTTTCTGTTTCTAACCTGGGAAGAATGTGATGGGGATTGAAAAGCACCCCTGTCCTATTGTTAGACTCCCCCAGCACTGATCCTTGCTTTTAACATCATAATGAAGGATGCTCTTTAGTGGATTATCTTGAGAAGGGATTAACTCCTTCAAGACTTCTTAGGAGGCAAGGTGTTTTGAGCCCTAAATACACACCAATTGCCTGCTTAACTTTTCATCTTATTTTGAAAACTGCCCAGCTGGAATTCAAATTCTTTTCCATAGAGCTGAATTTTCTTAGTAGCAAAGTTTGAGTCAGGGGCAGCAGATGCTAAAAATAAATACTGTTCATTAATCATGTGTAGCCAAATGTTTTGGATACTTTGTTGAGACAGTCATGGCAGGATAAGACTCAATCAAAACTTTGCTGCAAATTCAGCAAAGCTTTAAATTCTATCTCTGTCGCTCAGGCGCATGAAATAAGTTTCCATGGCCTAACCTCTCTTACAAGGCTTTCTTTTTAACATGACAGAGAGACATAATATAGACAGATAGATAAAGTATATTCCATGATACTCATATAGATTTCTTTTTTAATTTGTATTAATATATCACTTCTCTAAAGAATTAATAGGGCTGCACGTGGATGTGCCCAGTGATATTTGTGCCGAAGGCAGACATGCATGCACACCCACGCAGATGTACACGCATAGAGATATGTACACCCGTATGGATACGCATGCCCACATATATCACTCACAACCCTATTAATAAATGCACATATATATATATATATGGGATTTGGCTGCTCTGCATTGCCTTTTGACAACATCATTATCATCATTGTTCTATGACACATTTGCTGTAGCATACAAAATGCCTCGTACAAAAAAATAAAAAAGCACCGAAAAGAGGACTAATTGCTCTATAATTTATAATCAAGTGACTTCTTCAACCTATGCTTCTTTATCTTAATAACCATCCATTTGTGTCTGCCTAATTTATTGGAAGTGAAATCTCGTATTTATGCCACGTTCATCTTATCCCTCAGCTAACCTTGTCTCCGTTATTAACCTGCTCCATTGTTTCATATTTTGCCTGGCAAAGAAGAAGGGAGATTCCCCCAAAGTTTTTTCTTCCTTTCTTGTTACTTTTTCACTTCACTAAAAACTTATGTTCTGATAGGCCTGAAGTATAAAAACACTTCTTTTTGTTGACAAAGTGGGGTTTTTTTTTTTGTTTCTGCAGGAGCAGCTGAGGGGGTGGGAATTTGAAGTATACTTTTCACAGAAAACCAGAAGAAACTTTTCCTTGCTGCTTTTTTCTCTTTTAAAGCAGGGAAATTCTCAACTTTCCTGGTTTGCTCCTTCTATTTTTTGTCATTTCTTTTTGGCACTTTCTGCAGCTACAGCATAGATAACTTGCAACTTCATAAACAAGTTTTTTCCATTGAACTGCCCAGCCTAGTATATGAAAAAGAGTTTGCTAAAAGTGACCAAATAGATGATTCTGAGGGCAAGTGAGTTTTCTCCAATTTTAACAAATGGAGAAGACCCAGGTGCACTCTCATTGTGAGCTAAATGAAATACCCTCTTATTCATTTTTGTAATAATAACTGTATTCCACAGACTATGCTTTAATTGTAAATAATCCCCCACATTCTTTCAGTGTAAACTCTTTAAGGAGTCATGAATTTTATTTATACTCTCTCACTCTTTGAGAGTCTTTTGTTTATTTGCTGTTTAGTTCTTTGTGAAATAACACTCCCAGAAGAAAATCCCCCTCTCTGCTTAAGGAATTAGCCCAGAGACAAAAGCAGGGAATTCTTTAAGCCTTGTTTTGTGCTAAGAGAAATGTTTGACATTTCTGTGGAGAGGTGTTTAGTTTGGATTCATTAGGTCTTAGGGACTCTTTTCTCTTTTTTGGCCTTTCAGTTTCTGTCACTGTTTTTTTTCTGTGTTTGGTAGACTGAAGAGAATTTACCAATGTGTAATTAGGTTTCCTACATTTGAATAGCAAAATCCAGTTGTGTTTTAAATAGGCAAGCTAAGCATTCCCCTCAACCAGCAGGCCCAAACCTGAAACCTGCTTTGTGAGCAGACGAAAGAACAGCAGAAGGAAGAAAAAGGCTTCCCCAAGGTTACTTAATGCTTGAAACAAACACCGATACCGCTCCACTAGTGCAACTCCATCAGTTGTGGCAAAGGGGGAAGCTTTAGTCTTGACAAACATTGAGTTTCCCTTAAAACTGGGCCTTAGAATGGCCAAAACACATGCAATGTGTGTCATGTTATTGCTTCCTTCCTTGGATTTATATGGCTCAAAAACTACCCACATAAATTGATACTGTATAACATTACTTTTACTGGTATAGAACAGCTTTTAAATAAGTTCCATCAAATTAAAATTCATTGGCTCAGCCTGGCATATTTAAACAGTTTGTCAAAAGCAACACAATAGATGATCCAAGGGCAAAAATATGTGACAAATACATCTAAAGTTGCATAGCACAGAGCTTTCATTTCAGCTATGAAACACAGGTAAGACTGTTAGAATGAAAACGGGACTGCGATTCTAAAACAAAAAGAGCAAATCACGGGTTTGTAATAAGAGATGAAGAGGAAGTCGTCCGCTGAAACAGCTGTTTTGATCGCTTTGAACTGTTTGTGTCGGTGCTAACCCTGGGTTGCTTTTCTTTTGAAAATGGCAGAAAGGAATGTGCTGGCAATTTCAAATTTTTTTTCTTCCCAGATTCTTATCAAAGTAGAAAAATGATCCAAACTGATCTTTCCTTAAATAGTTTCCATTTTCAAGCAGTCAGCAAATTTCCAGTGAACAAGGAATTTTTCTTTAAAAATATCCCAGCAGACTACAACTTGAAACCTTGTTCTTAGCCAAAGCTGTGTTTGTAGGTAAAAACAGCCTGAAGTTGTCCATTGGGGCTGTTCAACATAGTGGAAAATCAGAAGGTTAAAGACCAAGCAGAGCATAAAGAAAAAATCAACCCTACAGTATCTGCATGCCGTCCCCTAGACATTAACACAGTGGTTTTAACAAATCTATCTTTGTACAGAAGCTTTACCTCGTTTCTCAGTCCTCTTCTTTAAATGTAAATAGGCTGTTAAAGGACATTTTTAATAAAGAGTTCCCTACTTGTTTAACCATTTCATTCAACATTGCCCAGATTTATTGACTGTCAGAGCTTTCTTCCTTTTCTGTGTTCTCTGGGACTTCCCTTCTGGGTGAGGAATGTCACTGCTGAAAAACAATGTTATTTAGCTGGCTTTTTAAAGCCACAATAGTTATGAACTCTAGATCATTTTTTATTTACTAACTGACTGCTGCCAAATACAGCCAATTCATGTGGTGGAAAGACTTCATGCAATAGCTAACAAATCTGGGATATTCTTCATTGGTATATCTGGCAGGAACCACCTGTTGCGATGCCAAACATACAGTGTGAAACATATCTGGATGTTGACAGACCTCAGTTTCATTGCAGAGCATCACTGCTATAACATAAAAGTTTGCTTTTCTGCCTTTCAAATATGCTGAACACCTGCTACTCTCATTGTTTTCCTATTTATTATTGCTTTTTTGTCTTTAATTCAAGTCATAGTTGTGGTTTTTGATTGATAGAAGAGCTCTCTGGAGCCTTTTCACTGACTTCGGTGATTTTCATTCCAGCCTCAGAGATATGGGTACATGGGCTTTTTTGGCTATATATCATTTGCATAGTCCTCTGCCTGTACATACTGATATGACATTTGAGACATTACAGTTTTCCCTCTAACGCAAGCAGAGAAGACCTAGAGCCTCTGAATCCTCTTCTTGAGGAACAAAAGATGCTGAAAGAGCTGTTGAAAAGTAGCAACTGGTTACTATGGGTCTGGGACCTATAAATGTCCTCTTTCTCTACCCAAAACTTTCACCTTGGCAGAATTTGAGCGCCGTGGGTATTTATTTAGAATTTCCACAAATTTCACAACTATGCAGCCTCTCTCAGTCCCAGCCATGGCCAATACAAGTGGTGCACAGTGATGTTGTGTGCATGCATGGCAAATCTGAGGCACTTTGGATGCATTGGATTTACTGCATATGCTCAGGTCTTCTGTCAGCGAGTGTGCACAGGAATCTGTAAGCAGGTGTTTCTCAAGAACCTATGCATGCCCAATGCATGCGGACTTCTTTTCCCCTTTCTAGAAAGAAACCCTTACAAGGGAGACTTGGGAAGGGATGTGACGCCTTCCCTGCTGTCATACTCAGAGCTCCACAGAGGAGTTATTGTATATGTTTCTGATTAAGAGAATATTGAGATTTCCTCTTGCACAGAAAAAAAAAAGTTATTTTTTTATTTGGGTTTTTTGTTTGTTTTAAGACAATTTGATGTTCAAAACATTTTGGTCCTGAAATAGGTCAAAGGTGATTTGGTACTGCCTGATGCCTTCTTTCCGCTACCATAGACTGTGCTATATCTTATACGATGCCACAAGATCCACCTCTTTGGGTGGGACACCACTCCGTGTGGATTAAGTCCAGCCTTTAGTAGAAAATGGGAGCAGAGGGAGGTGTGTACTGTGGACAAAGTGAGAAAGTGCCTGCATGGAAAACATAGTATCTTCATTCTACCGAGCAGTAGAAGTCCTAGGTGGATGCATTAGTACTACTTCCTAGAGATTCCATTTACTGTGAACCCCTTTTCAGAGAATGTATTAAAATTCCTGTTGAAGTTGGGTCCATGAATATCAGCATTCTTTTAGGCAACTCAGTGCAAATTTATGCTCATAGTACCATTAGAAAGCAGTGTGTTAGGATGCAACAGTGGAACTTAAGAAACTAGTGCTTATCATATTATAATACTATTATGCGTATAGAAGGTGTAACATCAGCTAAAGCAATGCCCGTAGTTCGTTCTTCTAATTTTAAAAATATATGGACAACTAATGATATTCACTTCATAAATGGGAGGAGGCAAGGAATCTGTTACATTAGTCTCAATAAGTTTTTAATTAATTTTTCTTCTTACATTATCTTTTTTTTTTAATAAAAGACTATTTATTACTATTAAGGAGGGGGGGAAAATAAGACAATGTCTTTAGACATAGAAGTAATAATATTTTCATTATTTTTCCTATATTTCCTGTATTTCAACATTTCCTGCAGGGCATAGCCCGTTCACAACAGTGCCAGCACTAAACTTTTAAAAAAGGTGCATAAAATCCTGGACAATTATAGAGTGAATTTCCTCCTTAACTCTATTAGTCAGTAGTTGGCTTCTGTCCTGAAGCATAATTGTTTATATCCCTAATGTATGGTTTCATCCTGTGTAATGTAGCTGCGGATGGTCTCATTATCCATATAAGTGTTTAATAAATCCCTTTAATCCCACTAAACTCATGCCTCAAAGATACTGTATTTTGTGGCAGAGAGTTCCACATGTTAATTAACTACTGCATAAGAATGATCCTGAGTATAATTTTTGGAGAGTTTTTTTGTTAGAATGTTCACATAAATTCTTTTGGACACCATTTGTTGCTATTTCTTCTATTTTTGCAATGATACCCTAGTTCATCAATCAACTAGTAAAAAACTAGTGTTTTCCAAACAGTTAATTTTAATTGAGTATTTTAAAGTATTCACAGAAAATGGATGCCTGCTCTGTCTTCAGCAGAGATATCATCAGAGACCAGAATTGCTTTTATCTGTTTCATGCACAGAAACGCAAATATGACTGGTGAGCCCGGTTAAGGTAGGATGTGACTTCTGAGGTGATTAGCAGATGGTGCCCCAGGAGAACAGCATCCCGCCTTTTTGAGAGGCAGCATCTCCCTATTCCTTGGCAAATTTCGCCTCCAATTTGGGGTACAACAGCCCAGCCCAGGAGACCATCCTGGACAGGCTGCTGCCCAGCCTTCTGCCTCGCAAAAGTCATCTCTTCCATGACTTTAAACCAGCACATTCTGTTCTGGCAGTGATCTTTCAGCTCCAAATTGCAATACAATATTCTCTGGTCATCCCATCTCTTAAAGATTATGACACATATGAAAAAAAAAAAAGCTTTAGAGCCTATCAACATCATATTTAGTAGACCAAACACCACTGGAGAAATCTGTAATGTCTTTAGGACAGCTATTGAGTTTTGGGAAGCAAAGGAGCCAGGGTGCTGGGCTTCAGCGCTGAGCCCTGCTCTGGCACTCTCCATGTCTCCTTTCCCTCATCTCAGGAACTTCCATTTCCTTTTCCAACCCAAGCCTTACCCCTTGTATGAAACTAAATTATTTCAAAGACTAAAGATTAAAAGTAAGCTATGTAAATGGTGAAGGCTGTGATATCTAAGGTACCCAGATGTACCAGAAAGAATATAGACGGATTTCTAAAAGAGGATTGCAGCTACCAAAAAAAAAAAAAAAAGATATTCACGCAAAGAAGTAAAAATTCTTCAGAAGCTCCCCAAAACATACAGATTGCTCCTTTATGGTTATTGAAAGCAGTTTATTTATATCTTCCATTGCAGCATGGGCCATAGCTTTTTAATGGGAAAGAATTAAATCTAATGTTATATTTTTTCCAACAATTTTAAATGCTGTTCCTGCTTTTCTCTATATACCAGCTCTTATTACTCAATAAAATTCTGGGGTGATGTTTTTCCTAAGGTGGACAACGTAGAAAAATCATGTATCCTATTCACAGGTAAACCAGAGAGGATCTGAGGGTACTGTTAACAAAATCAAGCCCACTTTTCCATAATGGGAGTCAGATCTGAGGGGACTGTAAGTTTTTATTTGAGGATATTGTTTCCATTATCATTTGTTGGTTTTCTTTTGTTGCAAAATGGACTATTTTCTGAAGTTGGCTGTCACATTTGAAATGGAAATCATGATGAATTATGGCACATTTTCCTTGCTATGCTTTATCAAGCTCATTAAAGATGATGCATGGTCTGAAGTTAACGCAACAAAAGACAAAAAGCAACATAGGAGGCTTCCTTCTTATCACTAATGTTTACGTATGAAATGAAATCATCCTGTTCCACTTGTTGCACTCGATGACCACCTCTTACAGGCATATTGAACTCTCTGACTGCAGCTGTAACTTTCCTATAATTAGAACAGAAACCCATGCTGCAAAATTTTAAGGGCATAAGTTATCCCAAAACTTTTGTTCCTCATTGTCACTATCTCCTTCTAGATTCATTTGGATAAGTATATATGCTAATAAGCTTTTCATACTTCTACCATGCTAAATGCAAAGAAATCTTAATTTGTTCTGGAAGAGGAGGTTTTGGAGAGTGTATTTCCAGTGAAATAACCATGTAACAAAAGATGTTTTCCAAGTCTCATAGATGCTGATGCATCTTATACAACAAGCCAAGACTTTCATCCAAAAACTAAACAGCTGTGGTGCAGTTTTCAGGCACTTAATATTTGCATAAACACATTTTTTTCTTTTGCAACTTGAATCAATCCTTATATCAATAACAGAGCAAACCTCCAAACAATTGTTTGAAGGGAAGAATTCTGCGAGTCCTTTCAATATTGGAAGGAGTTCTGCTTATATATTTTAGAGTAAATTTAATATCTGGAAATGTTAAACACTATTTGAACTAGCTGGAAAAGTTTGCTAGAAGTGCTTCCTTATATGGGCCCTGATTCAGAAAAGCACTTAAGCACACGCTTAACTGCTATCACGTGTTAAAGTGCTTTTCTGGATAGGGATCCATTCTTAAATTGTAGGCAACAGGACTAACCCAACACTTCTAAAGAGGCCAGTGAAATGTTGCTCTTTGATTTCACTGGACCTTGTTTGACCACCATCAAATCAATAGTCCAGTGCTAAAATATGATACTGTAAAAATGGGGGAAAAAAATTTAAAAAGAAGCGCGGAAAGGCAAGTGTGCTGTTAAAGAATGACTGCTATTGGCAAGGTAACTTTAAAATTGAAAGGCAAGCCCCTTGCATTTTGACTGAAGTGCATTAACTGGTACAGAGGCCCATGACTATCTATTGTAATTGTCCAGAGGCTGACAAACTGACATTTAATCCCAGAAAACCAGAATTTAATTGCTAAAACATGCTGGAGTTAGTAAAGCAAAAACGTGCATCTGGCAATGTTGAGATGCTGCAGTTTTTAAAACCGTCTTCCAGCTTCTTCCTTCTGCGCAGCGAGCAGATGGTCTTGAGAAGACTCTACTACCTCTCGCCTTTCCTTCAAGGGAAGAGGGAGAGAGCGTGCTGCACTTTTCTGCTAGTTTAGGTTGTAGCCACATTTTCCAAGCTCTGCCCCAAAATTAAGTGAGACTGTTATTCTATGCAGTCACTGCTGTGGTTTTATTTGAATTGTATGTTAGTCTTTGTCGACCCCTGAAAATAAAACATCTTGAAGCTGATGAAAATGGAGGAAAGAATTGTGTTTGCATTGGACTTGTTGAATGTGCAAAACCAGTGTGGTCATCTTGATAGTTAAATAATGGGAGGAAGTGTGTGACTAGGAAGCCAAGACTTTTTTTTTTTTTTTTTTTTTTTTTTTTAATCTGCACCTTTAGTGCAGAATCACCACCAGTCTCCTTCAAATCCACTGACTTGCCTTGGTCATGTCTAGACTGTGGGGATAACACTTTGCAGTGCAACCCACAGGCCTGACTCAACACCTAGCTGTGCTAGCCACCCCTCCCCATCTGAGCGCTCAGGTCTCCTTCCTACGGAAACCAAGATCCTCAGGGAGAAAGAGCCTGGCTTTTGCCCCAGCACAGATTTGGGATGTGGCCAGGGCATGCACCTGGACCCTGGAAGCTGGGGAGTGTCTGCAAATATTGCAGTTCAAATATACCCTTAGTTTCTCTACCTGTAAAATGGGCACCAGAACTCTTGCCAAAAGCTCTTGTTACCTGTCAGAAGTATTGAGAGGTTTATTTAATTAATGTTTATAATAGCGATTCTAGATGCCAGATGCTACAGCGTTGAGCTTTCTCTGTGTAGCTACATCAATGGCTGAAGAGGAGGGAAGATGCTAAAGACATGCAAAGCATTCTTAGTTTCTTGCTGATGCAAATTACTGCAGGTAATTAAGAAAAGCACTACAAAAGAAGGCAGTAGAAGTAAAAGCTTAAATGTGAAGGAATAATGACTTTTTTAGAATTTAAGTGAAAAATTAATCAACTAATAAAAAGAACTTAGCATATTATAAGCTAGCTCATTCTTTTATAATTGAAACACATGGCCTCACCTTTAAGTTGCTATGAAAACCAACCAATAATATAACAATGGTTTTATTTCTTTAGATCTATCATCTAGTATAATCATCATCTTGTTTCTTTGTGTGCATCTCTGAAGAATAAAAGTTGCTAAATACCAATCTGCAGTATCAAGCTACCAAAGCACCTCCTTACTCAGCAGAGAAGCACATCTTGTCTGGGCTGGGAGGCGTCGTCTGAGATGTTCAGAGTCAGAAACTCTGCCAGGGTCAAGACTCAGCGTTTCTTATTGATCACTGTACTGCACTGTACAGACACATTTTGCAGACCTAAAGGATCCCATGAGGACAGGTAGATACATATATAATGTAAATAGTACCCCCAAAAAAAAAAGCCTATGTTCTATGCAATGTTGTTTTTTGGGGGTGTTGGTTTTTTGGGTTTTTTTTTTTGTGGGGGACCTTTTAGGTGTCAGGTGGGTGTCTTGTGCCACAGTTTCACATGCCAGCATCCATGGACTCCAGTTTCTGTCAGGATATTTCCAAGCCCTGCTTTGCCTCCCCTTCATCATAGTGTCAGGGCTTCTTCACAGAGGTCAGTAAATCACCATTTTCCTCTGTAATTCTCCACTCAAGCATAGCCCCATGCAGACTTGTGACGTGTCCTAATTGTGCTGAATGATATCACACCTTAATGACTGGCAATAACCTTTGTTTTATGTCCAGATTGTTAATCCCTTTATAAGGGCCATAGCAGCTGTCAGATGAGGTCAGGCATGAGTTCTGATTTTCCACTGTTGCATTTAGAGAAATGGGCTTTAAAACTCTTGAGCAATTCTCGTTTAGCAAACAGCAGAGTCCAGGTATTTCCTCGCTATCACTACATCACATACCTGGAGAGGTAAGTAACGAATTAGTATGCTTTCAGCTAATGATTTAGCACTTGCAGAAGTACATAGGGATATGTACATTACACGCTGTAGGAATAAGGCCAGGAGAGGCTTTAAGAAGTTGTTTGGCATAAGCACTTCTTTGAGGCAGAAGCAGATCTAAACCATCCCTTACAAACTTTGTTCAACCCATTCTTATAAACCTTTAATACCCAGGGAGGCTGTGGAAACTGCTAATGTGCTCCGGCGTGGTCAGAAAGCTTTCTGACTGGAATCCTTCTCTTGCAAATTAAAGCCATTCCTAATTTCTTGTCCAGTTCTTAGTGGACATGAATAATTGATCCCCTTCCTCTTTATAACAACCATTTAAATATTTGAAGTCTGTTATCATGTACCTCCTCAGCCTTCTCTTTTCTAGACTAAACAAACCAAGTTCTTTCAACCTTTCCTCATAGGTCACTTTTTCTAAACCTCTCATCTTTTTGATTGCTGTCCTCTGGACTCTCTCTGATTTGTCCGCATCTTGAAGTGCCTAATGCTGAACTCCGAACTGCAGCCAAAATCCCACCAGAGGAGTGGGAATACATGATGCACCCCCGTTTCATCTCAGGATGCAATAGCATCATGCCGTTGAGTTACATGCAGTCTGTAGTCCAGCTCTCACCCCTTGATTCTCTTCAGCAGACTACCGCTAGTATCTTTGATTTTTCCCCTTTTTATTGTAGTACTTTCAACTTGTCTTTATTGAATTGCAGGTCACTTCTACAATTTAATAGAGTCATTTTGAATTCTAATCCTGCTCCAAAAGTGCTCACACCCTGGCAGTTCGGTGCCATCTGTAAAATTGATAAGGGCATGCTCTGTTGCACAGTCCTAGAGGTTAGTGAATATTGAATACACCAGTCTTAGGATAAACCCTTGTAAGATCTCTACTGACATGACTGCCCAGTTTGATAGCAAAGAATTGACATGTACTCTGAGCAAGGTTTTCCAGCTAAAAAGTCATCGTGCTTTTCAGCAATCAGAGCTGAGGAAGGGACAAAATACTCAGAAACAGCAAAGAGTAAAAGAAAAGAATTTGGAGCAAAGATGCCATAAGATTTTAAAAATAGTAAATTATCTTGCATCTAAATGACTGTAATATGTGTTTCTTATTGCGTCTACTGCTGTGCAAGCAAAGCTTAATGTGATGTTTAGATTACTTTAATGGCTTTTGTTAATAAGGCAGTTTTCCCTGAATTTTTTATTTCATTTTAGAATGAAAGCAGCCCAACCAGTGCAAAGGGGATAAAATTATCTCATGATTGTATTTCTTATGTCTTTTATGTAACTTAGATTTCTGTTACTAGTAAATTGTGGAACATTCATGCATGGAGCTGTAGATGGAACCTTAGAGAATGAAGCGCTTTAGCCGGGCTGAAGATGCTTTCCAAAATGCAGGCTTCAGCCTAGTCTGGATTGCATGGTCTGTTACAAAAAGACTTTGTTTTAGCCAGCGTTTTACAGCTTCTTGTCTCATTTTGTGAGATTTTGCTGTATGTTTAACATCCCAGGCACTAGTACTTAAGTCTGTAAGAGAAACAGCCTGTGGCTGCTGGTTTGGATGTCAAGAGTGAAACCTGTATGAAATGAGATGATGAGCATCACTTAAAGATGCTTACAGACTTTCAGTTACATCAAAGAAAGATTATATTTCCCCTTCTCCTTAAATACTCTATTGACTTAGCCCTTTTTTTTTTCTTGTCAGTAGTGTGCTTAATAGAAGAGCTGATTTTTCTACCCTGACCACAGGTCTGAGAAGTCAATTTGTTTCAGCAGATTTGATCACTTCCAGCAACCTACTTCATAGAAATTCACGGCAACCAATGAATTTCAGTAAAACACATTCTGAACTACATTTATAGCATGTAATGTTGTGATTCTAGAATTAAAGCACCAGAGACTATCTAAGAAGCATTTCCAGTCAGGCAAAAACATAAACTTAAAATGACAAGGATTTGGTCATCCACTCAAACATAACCCAATTGAGAATGTGTCTAGTAAATGTAACATCTCCTGATGTTCTGCTAACATGAAGACTGTGAATTGCCTTAGGAGACAGAAGTTCAGGTTTCTATGTCTTGTTTCTATGTCTATGTCCCAGCAGAAGGCATATTTCCCTGGCTTTTCATTAATTCCTTGCCCTTGGTTTCCCTACTTGCAAAGGGACTCTGAAGGTGCTCACCCATTTGTGCAGCAGGCTTTGCAGCTGAGGATGAAAAATGGGAAGTGTTAATAGTAGACACCAAGTAATGGTTTAAATGAGTATAAAATGCAAGCTAGAAATCCACCACCCAGTCGTGGCAAATGAGATGGAGCTTAACGTCTTCCATCACACTGTTATACTGGCTCCTCTGACCCCACAGAAAAGTAATAGGCAGATGATCGTTCTTAGGCAAAGGTGCATTTTTAATACCAATTTTACATGAAATTAAGTTTTGCTGAAAAAAGTTATGAAACTGTAGATTTGTCTGGAGAAGAGAGGAAAGCAAGAGATGTAAGGATAGCTTGCCACTGATTTAATGTCACCTTAGGTAAGCAAAGGTCTCTTTTCTTTATTTTCTCTTTATTAGAGGAAGAAAAATCAGACTTTCTAAACTATTGTGGAGCATACGTATGAGGACGAATTGGTTGATAGCTTTAAAATGTAAGCAACATTATAATGAGTGATGGTAAGGAGCATAAAATGTTACCAAAGAAACATGTTCCATCTATGAAGAAAAAGTGGCTGAAACAGTGAAATTCTAAAGACATTTTCTGGGCTCCTTCTGCTTTGAGTAACATGAACACAATCTTCCTAATCCGCTGCTCCTGCTCTGACATTCCAGCCTCATGCATAGCCATTGGCAAACTTGGAACGTGCATCCGGTGCATTTTTTTGGTTGAAATGCTACATCTGGCCTAGCTGGCAAGTGTTGCTATGCCTCTAGAAAGTTAGCCAAAGTGGAAAAAAAAAAAAAAGGGGGAATCTTAACTACATGCAGGAAAGGATTACTGAAATATACTGTCCTCTTTGTTTCTTGGAAAACTGAAACTGTATTTATGGCCTCTGACCTTTGGAAAGATGGCCTCCAAAGAAAACCAGCTACCCAAGAGTTAATGTATGCAATGTACCGTAAGTATTTCATTAATTTGCTTATTAAAAACATGAAAAGCTTTTGCTTCTTTGACACCCAAACAAAAGGCAAGCAATTGGGAGACTTTTGACCTGAGCTTATCAGATGACTGGTGTAATGCTGTCAAACCTTCCCTACTGCATGCAAGTAGGGTCACATTTTAGAGGTGTTTATGACATTTTAAGGTTCATAACGCCTATCTTTGTCAACATGAGAATGATGCAGGTCAACCAGATGGGTTAATGAGGCCGAGCATGTAAGGAAAAACATACAAAAAAGATTAATATCTAAATTAAAAATCACAATTTACATAATGTGTAAAGCAAATGTGTTCTACCAAAAGCTAGAAATATCACAAGTTGCTTATACTGATCATAAATTTTGGTGAACACTGGCATAATGTAGACTTGAGAGTTGACTATTTTCGTTTGTAAGGCAATATTAGACAGTTTTGAAAACCTGAGGACAAAAGTGTTGTGAAAAACTTCTTATAGTTCTCACAATTTCCTTTCACCCTTTTTGAGAGGAGGCAGGAATGTATAATGTGTTCTTAAATATCTCCATAAACAGCACTTTCAATGTAGACGAAAAACAATTTCCCCAGCTCTCCCAAATGGCTTCACAGTGCAGTATGATCTTTTATGAAAAAAAAAAAAAAAAAAATCTAGGTTGATCTTAAATTTTGTAACAAAAAATGGGCACAGGCTCAGATCATTTAAAATTCATTTAAGAATATTTGCAGCATATCCAAGCAACAGAGCAGTGAAAAACAACTAACATAACACAGAAAACATTTGTAAAATCTGGAATACTTTCAAGATGTCATAGGCTACAACTACTTTTTCAAGGCAGTTGCGGCCACAGGAGCAGATGAATAGGTTGGAGCAGTTGGTGCTGAGGCTTCTTTATCTGCACTATAGGGGAGGTGGAGAGACAGGATTTTTTTAAACTTGATTTAGCCCAGATCCCTGAACTGAAAATCCCTGAACTGAAACATCCCAGAGTGTGATTCCAAGCTTTCAGGAGGTCTAATCATTGGTTTGGCCGCTTATTTCCCCAGTAGGAGTTGGAGAACATTTGGCACATGCCTCAATCAAAGCCTCCAGTTTAGTTTTCTTCAAACAGAATCCAGCTTATGTGCTGCAAAACCACTCTGCAAACTGAACCACTGCACAGTAAATGGGACAGTCTGGGGGATTTGCTTCAAAACTGCACCACTGCTCTGAATCACAGTGCTGATGCGGATGCAGTCATAAAAGCCTCCCAAAAGGCAATTTAAAAACAAGCATCCCAGAGGAGACATTACTGGCAATTCCTGATTCACTGATAAGCCTGTTTTTCAGGACGGAGAATTTTTCTTTAATAGCTGGATCTTCTGAATGCATATATTCTAAAACACTGGGCCATGTGTCATTAGCATTTAGGCTACGTAAAGCACCTACACTCGTTTGACTTTTCATTCCAAATTTCAGTTCACTGGATTTGTTTTCTTTTTCCCTGGTAAGCATCAGATAAAATGTACAGGGAGTAACAATACTGTTTGTGAAAACATTTTAGGGATTTTACTTATATTAAATGCACATGTATGCACGTATACAGACTATACCGGAGGGCTAGGATGTATACAGCGGTATGACACGCCAACATTTTCTCTGCTGGGAAAATGTAATGGAATAGGCATACACAGGGAGTTTTCCCACTCTCCTATATCAGTGCTTCTAAACATTCATGAAGGGACACCTGAATTTAAACTACTACACATAGCCATATTTCGTTCAATCCAAATGTGTAAAGCACTCTGAGGAGTGAGACCTTTCGGAGAGCCTGGGTGAAGCCTCTAGGACAGGAGAAAGGTAATATGAAAAACAAGATGTCATGATAAAACCAAGCCATGTAATTTTGTTATCTTTTTTTTTTCCTCAGAAAACACCAGTGCTTTATGACAATTGAAAATTCAAAGATATTGTTTTAGTCCCAGGTTCCTTGCTTGATGAATTTTCTTTTTTTTTTTTTTTTTTTTTTTTTTTTTTTTCCCCTCAAGATAAAGGTATTATTATGATGGTATTATTATCATGATTGTCTTAAAAGCTTTCTTATTCCCACCTAGCACTTTCACAAATTCCTTCCCTCTCCTCCCTCAGCATTAGGGCTTCTTGGAATTTTTAGTATTATTTCAATAATTTGTAAGAAAAACACAATGTCATTACGTTCAAGTTTTCCATGATGGAAGTTGCAGAAATCTGGGGCTACAATCATTGCTTAGCTGAAGAAATGCCAAAAATAAAAACAGACTCCATCTTAAAAAAAAACAATAACTTCTAGTTAGTCTGATCATATGCATATGATCTATTTTTCAGCATCTTTTTGATGGTGAATGTGTCTGCGTGGTATCTTCTGGGATTACAACAGATCCGCAGAGAGGCCAGTCTAGCTTTGAGTTTAGGATTAGCACACACTCCTCTACCTAAATGTAGGTGTTGTACAGATATCCACAGAAGCGAGCAGAAAAGCCCCCAAAAAGGAGGAAGACTTCCCTTCACTTCAGCCTCTCCCTTAGGTCCCCAAAGCCGACTGAGGAGATCAAAGATGGAAGTGCATCTGGTTTTAGAAGAGCTAAAAGTAACACTTTATCTGGTCACCCTTATGTCCCGGCTCTACCACCTTTTGCCATAATAGTCATCATAAGTATCTCTACACGTGGATTTTATTAGCAATTACCAGCATCCCAGTGATATCGTTGGGATCACAACTAATGACTAAGATGGATGGGCACACCTTCACATGCCAAACAAATTGGTGTCAACATGCTACACTGTTTTTCAAAGACTTATACTAACTTTTTTTTCTAGTCAGGAAGCTGAGTCGAGCAAGTATCTATACTGATAAACTTAAGTACTTCTATTTCTTAGTTTCTGTCTTGATTACTGAAAATGTTTCTGTTTCACCCAATCTTTAAAAAATTTCACTTTTGCAAAAAGCAAGTGCAAAGAGGTGATTTTTTTAGTTATTGACATTCATTAATTTTGCACGTGCATATTGGGTCTTTTCAGAGCAAAGCCTGAACGATACCAAACTAAGTTGATCACCAGAAAGTGAGATTAATATGGACCAGTGGAAAGGTATGGAAATTCACCGAGTTAATGGTGAAAGAGACCATATGTCCTCTGACACCTTGACTTGATGGAATGCCTCTCCATAAATGCTTTCTTAATGCATCCCGTTGTGCCTAGGTGTGGGATGACGTATGGTCTGCCTCCGTCCTTTCATGAGCTTTCATCCCTTTCATTTACAAGCGTGTGTTCTTATAATAAAGATTTTTCTCTTCACCAGAATGTTAGAAGAGGGCAATTAGGAGTAATTGTTCAAAACCTTTGTTAGGTGCATAGGCAAGCCTACAAGTAATATTTGGATATTGGCAACTTTGGGAATGGTCTTGCCAGGGCCTTCTATAAATCAAAATACAACTCTTCTCCCTTCCCTTTCCTTGACACTAAGGTTCAAAGCATTTGCAAAGATGGTTACTACTCTACAATCTCTTTTTAGCACCCTACTCTCTGATATGTTCTGATAACAGGAGTTGCACATTTCTTTATCAGGACAAAAGAATTTCTAGCAGTGTTTTTATTATTACAATCACTCCCAGTAAGTTCCACATTCATAACAGTAGGGCCTAAATAAACAAGCAATATACAGGAAGACATGTTCCCTGCCTCAAAATGTTTATGATCTAATTTAAGACAAGACACAACAAGTGAGTATAACAAATGTTCAACACAGATTCCAAATGTAAACATACGGTAGATAGGAAAATGGCCATAAATTCCTGCATCAAAGATAACACCTCTCAAAGTCTCTCGCACAGACTCTGTAACATGAAACATGTCAAGCGAAACACACGTCAGAAGAGGAATGCACATGTTGGTGTTGCTGCTGAAAATTCAAGTAAGAACTAATGCAAACTAAAAGCTTTTTTGTGTTATTTAGGAACTACATACAAGTCTAAGAAAACAATATACAAACAGCTGTGATACAAAGAGTTGGGGATTTTCTAGTGTGGACATTCATCTAGAAATATTTTGCAGTTGTGGCTGATACTAAAACAATAAATAGAAAAATGTGTATGCATGTGGCTGTTCTTTAGTTTTATGTTGTCTAACAGAGGAAAGACATCTGGAATCTTGGTTTTATTGTTTGTTTATTGCTTTATTGTTTTGTTCAAAAAGGTAATATTGTCTCTTTGGGATCTGATAGTGACTATAAGTATAACAAACTGTAATCTTGTGATTAGAGCAGTGGAGATTGATGTATGCGGCATCTAGGGAAGGGACAGTCCTGGATTTGTCCATGATGAGAGTTGTTTTGGGGCCAGACCCATGGATGATGTCCAGAGCAAGCCTCTGAGTTCTCTCCAGTCACCCTCATGCCTAGTGTTAGCACTCAGATATGTTCAGAGGGCTGGTCCACAACCTGTCCCCTGTTCCATCCATGGCATCTCAAAGTGAGCATGAGACACCTAATAAATGTTTCTAGCTATACCACAAGTCATTTGCTGCAATGAAACTCAAAGGTCACATCCCAAATTGGCCTCAGTAAACAAGCTCAGGGGACATGGCTGTAGGTACAGTACTTTGCTCCAGCAAGGTATTTGGCCGTATGCTTCTGTGTGAGTCACCTTTGAAGGTCTTGGAATAGATGGCTGTTCTGTGAGCACCCTTCCCTCTCCCCTTTCCCCTTGTCTGGCAAAGGATCGTAAGCCTCAGAATCAATAATTACAGAGTCAGCTCTACCAACAGGCAATATTCAGGCACGTGGGTTCAAAATGTAAACATAACATAGGAAGCAAAGCAGCTGTAAATTTATCTTCTGAAGATAATGCCTCTCAAAGTCCCTTTTGCAGACTTAATAAAATAAAACATGCTGAACACTAAAGGGACTGCTTAGCAGCCTAAACAGCACATTGGAAATACCCAGGCCGCCTGGGTTTAGCTCTACAAGCAGGAGGCTTTCCTTGGACCTTCCCACTCCCAAATTAGCCAGAGCAAGCCCCACACTGTTCCCACTGACAGCGCGCTTAGTTGAGCCCCAAGATGCACAGTCTTTGTTGGGCTGGATATTGAGATTACAGATACTGCAGCTTTTTTACCACAGGGATTATTTCAGCTTTGGGTTGGACTGAATTTCCCCTCTGCTGTTACCAGGCGCTCTGCTGTGAGGCAATTCTTCACTCAGCTTCCCTCACCTGCCTGCTAGCAGCCCTTACCGCACAGTTTCGTATATAGATGTAAAACCCCACTGTGCAAAACACTCTATTCACCTAGACACTTGCATGTTACTTGTTATTGATAAATATCAATATTATCATCATTAGCAGAGCAGAGAAATTACCATTATTATCTATTTAACTGGCGGCTCATACAAAAGGGGTTGGTTTGGGTTTTTTCTTTTTTTTTTTTTTTTTTTTTTTTGA
>WHYT01017952.1:26972-135819 GCA_009806455.1 Tetrax tetrax
TTTTTTTTTTTTTTTTTTTTTTTTTTTTTCCGTGAGCGGAGGCCTGCAGGGTACACGTGGCCGTTTCACGCTGGCCCACCGCTGTTCCCTCTTGTCGCCGGAAAATGTGAGCGCAGAACTAACCGAGGCAGGGCGTCGCTCCTGGCCGGACCAGCTGACGGTGCAGTTCGTTTCCTGCTGGTGAAAACGCTGTCAGGTCTCCTCTGGAGACGACGGGGGGTGAAGTTTGGGCTGAAGATGTGGGACGTGACCTTTTCTCATCGTTTTAGCGGCTAGAAAGCTTCTCCGTGGGAGGTGTGCTTCAGAGGTGCTGCTGCAGGTGAGCACGTGTGCTCTGCTGAGAAAGCAGAACAAAGTCCTCGCTGCTTCTCGGCATCAACTCCCAGCAGGAAAATCCATCCCTTCTTGAGAACAGCCCGCCTGGATTTGGGGCTGGGAGCGGTTCTTCAGAGCCATCACCCGGGCTGAACTTCACGTTTGTAGGCGCTGTGGTTAGGTTTCGTGCCGGAAGAGGCGCGAGGTCTGGGCTGAAGCTGAAACAGGAGCTTAGAGATCTTGGAAATGATGCTGAATAATAAATAACCAGCTCTCGCTTTCCAGCCCCGCCACTCGATACGCTGCGTGGCGAGGTGCTGCGGCGGGCGGTGACCCGCTGATGAGGAGCACCAGGCCTGGGCTGTCTTTACTGCTGGGCGAGCAGCGATGCGCTCCTGCTCCCTCACCCCTCAACCTCTGAGAAAAATCTTTTTATTTTTCTACTCTGACTGACTTTCAGGCTGGGGGTTGCTTCTTTTCCACTGAGCAGCCTGGAGGTGACGCGGTTTCGTACCGGCTCTTTGACATCGCCGCTGTTGACTTGGCAAATCCCTTTTTTTCCACGAGCGCTCGTCTTGCGGCAGGTGCAGCAAAAAAGCTTTCGCCCTGCCTGGGGGTGATGCCCTGGAGACTTCAGCGAGGTTACGTGCAGAGAGCAAAGGTGTTGAGGAGGAATTCCCACCTCCAGCCAGCTCTGTGCTGATCCATGAAACTCCCCACAGATATGGGCACAGGGCTTCTCCTGAAATACGTGGCGGTGATGCTTTTGGGGTGAAAACTTTGCTTTCCAGATGGATTTTTCCCTGCAGGGTTCTGTAGCTCTCTGTCCGTCTCTCCAGCCGCGGCGTGTTTTATCAGGATCCAAACCTTCCCTTTGCGAGGCAAATCGGCGCGAGATCTGCTCTGCAGGAAATGTCTGATCTGGCTGAGATGATTCTTAGCTTTTGCTTCGTGGGTGAATGTCCTTTTTCTGTCGCCGGAGCTGGATGTGTGTTTTTAACACGATCTAGAAGGCTGATGAGCTGATAACTATTTTTTTTTTTTTTTTTTTTGTTCCTTGTTTTTATCTTTCACGCTGCAAGCTGCCACCGCAGGAACAAGTGCTGACGAAGCCCTCTCTGCAAACCCTGATACACGTGCAGCAATTTCAACTCAGACTATCTCTGATCTGAGCTCTCAGGGGACTTATATCTGTAATTGCAAAGACCTCAGGTTATTTTTATATATATATATTATTTTTTTTTTTACCAGTTCTGCTTAACCCACTGACCAGGAAACACCTCCCGCCACGGCGCAGCCTTTGCGAGGAACAGGGTGTGGGTGGACTTTGGCCCTTCCGCCCCGTTCCCGGTGGGAAAAGCAGTCAGTTTGGGGCACGGGGATCGGCAAGGCGGAAAAACCACGGCTGGCTGGAGACCGGCATGGCAGAGAGGCGTTGAGCTTCGAATTTGGGCGCAGCTCTGCAAGGGGAGATCATCAGGGATGTTAAAAGTGTAAATAAAACCCAAGGCAGGGCTCGGAGAGGGAGGAGGAAAAAAAAAATAATCTTCAGCTCAACTAGAAATGAAGCTGCAGCGAGCTGCTGTTAATCAGCTCGTTTCGACCCTGAGTCACCCTTTAAAATTGCAGCTCCGCGCTGCGCCGCTCGCAGAGGTGACTTTCTGGGAGGAGCTGGGGGAGGCAGGGCTTGGGAAACGAGTTCTCTGCCCTCCCCGTTGGAAAGAATGTCACGGAGCAGGTCAAAACCACTTTTTCACTTTTTTTTTTTTTGTTTTGTTTAATCTCTGCACAAAAAAATATAGCAGCGAGTCTGCTCAGCGCTGGCTTCAGCTTGGTGGGACAGCCAAGGCGGCAGCGAGGGTCACTGCTGTGGGGACGTGCTTCCTCGCATCCTATAGCGATGAAGAGTTAAAAAAAGTTTAAAAAAAGAAATAAATCAAATATGGGAGAGAGCAGTGTTTATGTGTGGGCTGAGCTGGGTACACGTGGGGTGTTTGAGCGAGGACAGCTCAGCCTGTTAGAGCTGGTGGCTTGTCCTGAAGGACACCGTGCAGTGAGTCCCGCGCCCCACCGCCCCACTTCTCCAGGGACCCAGTGTCCCCTCTGTCAGGGGAACGCTGGGTCAGGGGCAAGGTTTTGGCTTTTGCTGGGTGCTGGAGAAGGGAGCAGAGGAGTTTAGATGGTTGAATCCACCTGTCTGGGGGGAGGGAGGTGCTGGCAGGGTCTTGCCTCCATCCTGAAGATGTTTGTCCCCATTTTGATGCAGCGCCAAGTCCTCCTCACCTTCAGAGCTGCGAGGATGCTGCAGAGCTGCCGTGGAATTGCACTTGGCACTGTTTTGAGGCCAGCTAGGGAGATGCTGAGGTCCTGTGGCATCCTCCAGATGCTACCAAGGTACCTTCAGGGCCTCTTTGGCTTGAGCCTCAGGGCTGGCAGATCGTTTCTGACCCACCACCAGCTGAAGAAGCTGGAGAAACCCCGTAAGAAGGCGGGCGAAGCATGCACTTGTGCTGGCAGGCGGAGGAGCATAGCTGGGTGCTGCAGGCAGGGTCGGGGTCAGACCAGCCTGGCTCTCGTGCCGTGCATCCAGTGTGGGGTTTGCCCCAGTTGTGTTTACTGGTGGTGAAGTTGCTCGTGTCTGCTTGGAAAGCTCTCAGTAGCTGGGAGAGCAGGGTGGGAGGCCAGACGGCCTCGTGGCACCTGCCAGCATCTGAAGAGCTGCTCTTGCAGCTCCCAGGGACGCGTCTCTCCCCGTCTGTGCTCCCTGAAGAAGCACATCCTGAGAAACCAGCTGCAAGTTCTGGGGGCTCGCAGCGTAATGGAGGGGTTTGGCGTTTTGGCGTTCCTCAAGTGCCTTTCGGCAGCCGCTCGGGGAGGAGGACGTGCTCCGACACGCTCGGCTGTTTGAGGAGGAGCAGCCCTCTCCCAGGGAGGAGAGCTGGCTGCTCGCAGGGTGGGTGCTGCTGGGTCTCTGCCTCTGCTTGTTGCTTGCTCCTTTTCGGCCTCGGGCGAGGAATCCAGGAAGGACGACAGTTGATCAAACAACGGCTCTGGACCTCTGCGTTAGAGACATCTCTGTCCTCCTGCCAGAGGAGGTGAGGAGAGCCTTGACGAGCGCGGTACGTGACATGAAAGTCATTTCTTGGTTTCCAGGTGAGAGCAGATGCAGGTCATCGTGGTGATGTTGCTGGAAAGGTCGCTGTGTGCAACGAGGCAACGTGGAGATGTCCGGACCTTGCTCTCCAGCCTTCAGGAGAGCTGCTGCAGGAGGTGATGCACCCAGATGTCACAGTGTGGATGGCGAAGCTGGCTGTGAGGGGACAAGCTGGGTTGGAAAGCAAAGTGCAAAAAAAAAAAGAGGAGATGGTGAAATTGAGCCGGTGCCAGGGCTGATGGGTGCTGTATGGCAAGGCTCGCATGCCCCCGGAGTGTGGTGGAGCTCTAGTGTTCCCTCAGCACCCGTGGGTGAGCACGCAACGCCCTCTGTGTGCTATAAAAATTAGGGGACCTGTAGAAAAAAACTTGAAAATGACTTCTGCTATGTGGTTTGCAACTGGAAACAGAAAAGGGAAGGGGCGTTTTGAGGAGAAGTGTTTGCTGCCCCAGGGGACACCCTCACCGCATGGCCCTGCAGACACCCCAGCTCCTTCCAGGTTCTTCAGTAGCTTGGCCAGAGCCCAAAACCTCCTGGATTGCTGCTGAAGTCTCCTGCTGTGCTGTCCTTGCTTGTCTGGCTGCTTTGTCCCTGCTCCTTCAAACCTTCTTGCCCTCACGGAGCGTGTGATGGAGCAGAGGTGGGCCCACCAAACCACCACTCCAAGGATTTGGGACATCCTATCTTCTGTAGCAGTGATTTCTTTACATGTTTTGAGCGTGGCTTCCCAGAAGTACCCAGGAGTAAGTGAATTTTGGAGATGGCAGAGAAATTAAGTGAGGTTCTTGTGCTGGTTCCTCTCTAAAGGGCAACGTGGAAATGGTCGCCTAGGACGTTTGGTTTCAAGCAGGTTGGAGTGGCTGGCGCAAAACCGAAGGTTCTGAAAACGGGCTCTGGAGCGGCTTGGGAAGGTCAGAGGGCAGCGCGTTCTCAAAGCAGATGGTATTTCTGCAGAACTTCAGAAAACAAATTGCCTGAGGCACCTGAGACTTGAGAACACCCGGGACTTCCCTAAACTGCTTCTAAAAATGCAAAGGCTCTAGGGTGGCGCTTCAAAAATCTTCGTCTGGGATCTGGGTGTTTGAAACCGCTTTGTTTTGATGATCAGGGGGCTAGAGCAAACGCTGAGGAGCACAAGGGACATTTAAGCAGAGCGAGGTGAAGGGCTGGAGGGAGATGGAGAGGTGAAGAGCTGTGAAGGATGTTGTGACATCTGCAGAAATCGCTGTTGCGGGCTTTCTTGGCAAACCCATTCCCCGTGCTCCTGCCTCAAGGACATCGGCATGCGGACGCTTCACCAGAAGGCTTAGGAAGATCCGTTCATCAACTGAAGAAACGGTGTTTGCTCCGCAAAGCTCTTGGGACGGAGGAGAAAAGCAAAAACCGACCTCGCAGCCAGCTCCGAGTCCTGTGTTTTGCGTGGAGATGGCTCCGCATTCTGCGCATACCCCGCGTGCCGTGCCGCTCCCAACCCGCCCACTTCAAATAAAAGCTGACGTCTCCTCGGCCCCGACAAGGAGCTCTGGGCTCGAGTGGAAAGCAGATTTGAGGCATTCCTGACCCAAAACAGGGGAGTTTCCACCCCGACAAGCTTCTAGGAGATGCTGGAAGGCTGTCCCCACCACTTTGCTCTGTAATTGCTGCTAAAATCCTATTTTTTTTAATGGCTATCGCAAATCCTCCTGCGATCCTGCGACCTTCCAGGGCAGATCCTGGCTCGTTTGGGCTGAAATGCGTTGGGAAACACCACACAAGGTGCTCGAGGAGCTGGAGAACTTCTTGGTTGGCCGTATCCATCGCTGATAAAATCTGCTAGCGGCCCTGCGTGAGCTTGATCCCAGCCTAAAGGCAAAGGGTTCCAACCCAGCTCCTGTCCTGGTGCTCGGTCCTTCCCCCGACGCGTTAATGCCCTGACGTGCGGCTGCGCCCTCTGACCTGGCTCCTACGCGGAGGAGCCTTTTCTTAGCTCGGATGTTTTCCATTTTGTTTTGTTTTCTTGGGGAACTGGGATAATTCATCACTTGTAAAACACACCAGGCTGTCTTTCTGGAACGTAGCGGCAGAGGAACTGCTGCCACCTGCACTTTTTTTACCCCAGTTCTCTGGAAGACCAGTCACTTCTTCTGAACATATCTATTAATGTCCAAGTGGAGACTGATGACACGTGGCGTCCCTCAGGGGTCCGTGTTGGGCCTGGCCCTGTTCAACATCTTTGTCAGGACATGGACAGTGGAACAGAGCACCCTCAGCGAGTTCACCGATGACACCGAGCTGCGTGGTGGGGTCGGCACGCTGGAGGGGAGGGGTCCATCCAGAGGGACCTGGCCAGGCTGGAGAGGTGGGCCCATGCCAACCTCATGGAGTTCAACCAGGCCAAGGGCAAGGTCCTGCACCTGGGTGGGGGCAATCCCAGCACAAATCCAGGCTGGGGGGGAATGGATGGGGAGCAGCCCTGAGGAGAAGGACTGGGGGTGCTGGTGGACGAGAAGCTCAATGTGAGCCGGCAACGTGCGCTCACAGCCCAGAACCCAACGGCACCCTGGGCTGCATCCCCAGCAGCGTGGGCAGCAGGGCCAGGGGGGGGATTCTGCCCCTCTGCTCCGCTCTGCTGAGACCCCCCTGCAGCGCTGCGTCCAGCTCTGGAGCCCCCAACAGCAGAAGGACGTGGAGCTGTTGGAGAGGGTCCAGAGGAGGCCACGCAGATGCTGAGAGGGCTGGATGCCCCATCCCTGGAAACATTCCAGGCCAGGTTGGCCGGGGCTCTGAGCAACCTGATCCGGTTGGAGATGTCCCTGCTCCGTGCAGGGGGGTTGGGCTGGGTGGGCTTGAACGGGCCCTTCCCACCCAAAACATTCCATGATTCTCTGATTGATTCTGTGATGTTCTTAACCCTTGTCTGCCTCCGAGTTACTTGGGGTGGCACCGCTCTGTCTTACAGACGCACCCACGCACAGCGAAGTCTCCCACTCCTGGTGAGCGTGGCACCGCTGGGGCTGGAGCGTGCAAAATCCCTGAGGAGGTGGCCGTGGGGCACCGGGAATTACCGGAGGCAGGTGCCAGAGGCTCTCTCGCCTTCCACAGTCCATTAAAGGGATCCAGGTTTGGTTTTTCTCCAGGCGCTGGCGTTTGTGCCCGGGTTTCACCGGCATCGGGCGTGGGGGGCTCCGGGCGCAGTCTCGCAGCCCTTCGTCCCCGCGCGTCGCCTGCTTCCCCTTCTGCCAGACCCGCGCCGCTGCTCCTCCCGTCTGCAGCGGAACCTGCCAGCTCGTGCCTCGTGGTTGGATTTTTGTCAGGCTCGTGGATAAAACCTCCGCCGAGCGCGAGCGGTGCCAGGCTGCGAGGCTTTTCCGAGCCGAAATGTGCCCCTGGGGAAATGTGGGATCCAGGAGCTTCTGCGAGCGGGAGACCTCTCGGCGCTGCGCTGGTCTGGCTGTGGCTCCCAGCACGTGTGGAAAACCACGATTTAAAAACATTGCTTGTCAAGGTGTAGCGGTAACGTTGCTCTGGACCAAAAAAAACGGCTTGCTTAGCTCACAGCTCTCTTATTTTAGGTGATCTGACCCCAGCGAGGCTGCATTTTATTCCCTTTCTGCAAGTAAATCCTCGTAAACGTGAGCTGAGGAGAGCAGAAGCTCTGGGAGATACGAAACTCTGCGTTCTGCCACTTTGCCCGGTAAATCCTCTCCAGCCAGCGTGAGCCAGCCCGTGGCCGGAGGTTTAGACGTCGCAGCCGTACGTCCCGTTACCTCCTGAACGAGTTAGCTGCTCCTCTTCCTCCCCCGGCCTCCCGGGTTAGCACCAAAATCCTGCTAAGCGGCGCTGTCTGTAAAATCCCAGCATAACGGGGATTTCTGCGTGCGTGGAGTTGGCGTCTCTTTCTGGAAAAAAATTCCCTTGATCCTCCAAGGTGAGCCTTCCTGAAAAGAACGGCCTTTCTGGGTGGGCGTTGGTGATCAGCGCAGGTTAATTTAAGAAATCCCTCCTCCCAGGAGCTCCCAGGAAATCTGCCCAGGCCCTCGTTTCCAGTCTGCTGGTTGCGTTTATCCCAGTTAGGTCTTGCTGAGCTACAGCCACCGGCTCCCACCGCCCGCCGTGGCGTGGGTCGGACCCTCGGCGAGGAGATTCAGCTGCCGGAGAGGGGACGGGATGGCGTGGGAAGGGTGGGACCTTCCTGCTGTGCTCCAGAGCCCTCCAGGGTTGGGTTTTTTGGTGCTTCCCAGATGAGCCCGGCCATCCTGACCTTCCTCTTCTCACCTCTCCTGGCCTGTAGCTTCTTCACCCTTTATTTTGCCTCTTTTTTGCTTATCATAGAATGGTTTGGGTGGGAAGGGACCTTCAAAGCCCCCCCAGCCCAACCCCCCTGCACGGAGCAGGGACATCTCCAACCGGATCAGGTTGCTCAGAGCCCCGGCCAACCTGGCCTGGAATGTTTCCAGGGATGGGGCATCCACCGCCTCTCTGGGCAGCCTGGGACAGGGCTCCACCACCCTCAACATAAAAAAAACCTTCTTCCTAGTATCTAATCTAAATCTACCTCCCTCTATTTTTGAGTAAGCTCTTCGGTTGGGTTGTGTCTCACTTGCTTCTCCAGCAGGGAAGTGTCAGCAGGAAAAATGGTCGTATTCAGCTGGCGATTTTCCTGCCCGATAGAAGTTCCCTGTCCTGCGCGTCCCCCTCTGCAGCAGCACAGTCGCCCTCGTCGCTGCCGAAGCGTCGCCGGGCAGCCGGTGCCTCGGTTTCGACGGCGTTAAACGAGTTTAATTGACTTAATTTACCCCGTGGGCTCGTGAGTGCGTTGCGCGTGTGCATAAACAACCGGGGGTGGGATGGGGTCCCGCCAGCTTAATTTTCAGGGCTCTGGTTTTGGAAACATGCGGAGTTTGACCTCGGGGAGGAATCCGCCTGGGATTCCGCTCTCCCGGAGGGAGGCGAAGGGATGGGTGAACTTCTGGGTGTCGTTTGGATATCGCCGTCGTTACCGCTGCCAGCTCCACCACTCGTTTGCTCGGGACCCTGAATTTTGTCCTTTTATTTGTGTTGCTGACCTGCGCCCCTGTTTGTCGCCCTTCCGGAAGCATCTCTGGTGGCTTTAGGCGATTTAGGGTAACCACCTTGTACCCTAAATACTCTTTTTTCCCCATCCTTCCCACATACCCTCCAGGATCATTTTTTTCCCCTTGATTTTGGATCTTCTCTGATGTTTCCATCCTGGTTCTGTCACCAGGTTGAGATCTAAAAGGGAGCAGGGCTGAAGTTCAGAGCTTTGGAAGGCAGCTTGGCTCCGTTAGTAGCTTCCTCTCCTTGCCTTGCCGAGACATCGCCTTCATCCCGCCGAGCTCCTGGTTGACCCTGTCTTTTCTGACTTCTGTGGGTCGCTGCTGGTCCCTGGCCGCTGCCCGCGCGGTGACGCAGAAGCGGCTCCGGGGTCTCGTGGACGTGTCTCACTGCTCTGTGCTCTTCCCTTTCCTCCCCAGGGAGCTCAAACTGCGCAACTACGAGCCCGAAGATGAGGAGCTGAAGAAGAGGAAGGTGCCCCAGGCCAAGCCGGCCTCAGGTGGGTGCAAGCGGGAGCGTGGGAGGCGAAACGGGGGAGCAGGAAAGCGGAAGCGTTGCTGACGGTGGTGCCGGTGCCTGCGCTGAGGGAACGAAGCAGCGCTTGTGGTTGTGAGGACAAATAAACCGGCACGGGACGCCGCGTCCAGCCAGCGTGCTCGGAGAGGATGGGGTATACCTTTTTCCAAAAATCAGGTGGCTTGGAAACTTCTGGAAAACCCACTGGGACCTATTCTGGTAGCACCTTGTTGGTGTGAGGGTGCTGGGTGGTAGGAGACGAGCGTCTGCGGCGCAGGGGGGTGCTGAGCGAGCGTGATGCTTGCGGCCCCCGTTGCCTCACCTCCTCTCGCCCGTGGGGCCCGCGCGCCCCGCGTTGCGCAAGCGGGGCGTGGGTCTGAGCGCGCCGTGGCCAGCCCCAAACCCAAGGGTCGATGCTCCGAGCAGCCCAGCTCTCGCTGGAGGATTCTCCAGGAGATTCAGGCTGGTGTTTTTTGGTTGAATTACCTTTAAACAAATATTAGTCCTGAGTCCAGGGCGTTCAGTCTGCTGTTTCCTAACACTGAACCTCCGCGCAGCGCTTGAGAGGGAGGTGAAGGGTAGAAGTTCCCTTGATCTTGATAATACTGAGTCCTCCTGGAATAAATCTTTTTAAAAACGCCCCAGCTCAAAAGGCTGCCTTCGGGGGCACGGCAGAGATCTGGTGGGTAGGAATGCTGACGCTGCGCTTTCTTTATCCTTGTGTAAGAGTTTAGAAGTGACTCTTCCCCGGCACGTGGCTTGGAAGGGAGAGCAGCACTTTTGAGCGTTTCCAGTAAAACTCGCGCCCGTTTCCAGTAAAACCGGCGCACTCTGCCAGCCCCGCTCCGGAGCGGCGGTGCCCACGGGCTGCGGTTCCCGCGTCTGGAGCGAGTTGAAGGATGGAGGGCTGCTTTCCACCCGAGCTGTGCTGTTATCCCTGGTGTCTGCAGACCTTTACGCAAGGTCTGGGCTGGAGCTTGATCCCTCCGAGATGTCTCAGGCTGGGGCCTCGTAAATGAGTCACAGTGAGTCAAATCCCAGGTTAAACACCTGCGGAGCAGCTCATCCCTGCAGCTCTTGCGAAAAGAGGCCTTGAACCCAGCCGGCTTCTCGCTGCCACCGCTGTTTGTGGCGTTCAGTGGTGGGTTTGCCTCATTTCCAGATGGTTTTTAGGAGTCTCCAGAAGGGTCTGAGTGGCGGAGGGGTGTGCGTACCCGCATCTTGAGGCGCAGACGTTCACGTGAGCTTTTATAAAAGTGCTTGTGAACCAAGCCCAGAGCTGTGGTGGGTTTCCCTGTGCCTCCTCGTCCCCTTGGTGTCCCACCGCTGCGCCCTGCGCTGATGCTGGTCCTGTTCCCCCATCTAGTGGAAGACACGGTGAAGGACCAGCTGGAGGCTGCCAAACCGGAGCCCATCATCGACGAGGTGGTACGTACGTTCCCAAGCGCTCTGTGCCGGGTCCAGGCTTGAACCTCGCCTGCAGCTCTCACTGGGTGTCTCCTCTTCCTCCCTAGGATTTGGCAAACCTGGCCCCCAGGAAGCCGGACTGGTGAGTGCCCGGACAGCCCCGCTCCTGCAAAAGGCGGGGGGTTGGCATCAGTGGTGGGTTACCGTCACCTTGAGGTTGTCCAGGTTGGGTTAAATGTGCTAAAAATGGGAAACCTTGCTCTGCTGTTGAGGGAGACACAAGGCACGGGTGTCCTCCCTCTTCCTGCTTACGCCAAGACCCCACTGATCCCTTTGGGGTGCTTGTCACCGTGGTGGCCTCAGTGACAAGGGATGCTCTGGACACCGCGTTGCTTTGGCGGCGGAGACGCGCTCCGCTCTGCGGTGCTCACAGGAGAGCGGAGTTTCTGTCCCGCTGGGAAAGGTGTAACACGGCCCCTGCGACGCGTCTGCCTCGCGCAAGGATTCGTTCTGACGTTGCCGCTCTCCTCCCTAGGGATCTGAAGCGGGATGTAGCCAAGAAACTGGAGAAGCTGGAGAAGAGGACGCAGAGAGCCATCGCTGAGTTGATACGTGCGTTACGGTGCCTCGGGGATGCCATACGGGGTCACCAGTTGTTCCAGAGGGGATTACACAATCCTTACTGGGAGCCTGGTGCCCCAGTTGGGCCGGGGAGGGACCGGTGGAGCTTGATCCCCTTCCCAAAAGGCTCTGGGAAGCTGTGGGTCCCAAGTAGCTTCCTCAAGGCTGCGCGCATGCTTGGTTTGCACGACGGAAGGATGGTTTGTGGGTTCGGGGGCTGCAGTTTGGGTCCTCCTCCGCGTGGGTTCCCCGATATCTCTAAGCCGCTGCTGTTTCTTGCTTGCAGGAGAACGATTGAAAGGGCAGGAGGAGGAGCTGGCGTCCGCTGTGGAGTCTGCAAAGCAGGAGGGAAGCGACTCCGACTGAGGAGGTCCAGCCGGCGGCCTCGGGCACGGGCTCTGTGGATCTGCCTCTGCCAGCGCCGCCGATCCTGGTGCTCTGGGGGTGAGGCGCCTCGTTAACACGCTGCTCACCAGCGCTGTGCCGGGAGCCCGGGAGTCCTGCCACGCCCGAAGGAGAGGGGCAGATCCGAGGAACCCCGCTCTCCTCTGTCGGACTGTGGCCGGCCGTTGAGGAACGCTTCACAGAGAGCTTTTTGGAACCACGGAGGGGCTGATGGGAGCAGGACAGACACCCACGTTAGCTCGAGCCTGTGCTGCCAGGACTCGGAGCGGGGAAGATGTGGGCAAAAGGTGGGGCTGGAGAAGGTAAATTCAGAGTAACTCCCCTCTCGCTTGCTGGGTAAGGAAGAAGATGCCCAGGCAGCCTACAGCCGCCCTTGGAGAGGCACGGCCGCTTCCCACTGGAGCTGCCTTTTTCAAGGCGCTTGTTTCTGCGGAAGAGCCGGCGTAGCCACCATGCGGGGACCAACGCGGTCTCTCTGCTGGCCGTGAGTATTTTGGGACATCCACGGTCACGCCCAGCGCGTGCGGAATAGTTGCTGCGCGGCTCAGGACCTGCTGGCCGCTCTGCGTCCAGCTGAGGTCAACGTGGGCTTTGTTCTGTTCCCTGAAGCTTCCTGGCGCTCCAGACTGTGCGGCGCGTACCGCTCCTCTGTGTGTTTTATAATTGACCAAGTTTTGTCGTTAACCAATCTTTTCCTAATAAAACAGTCCCGTGGCGGAAGGAGTTGTCACTTGTTCTGCAGAAGGTTGGGTGGAGGCATCTCCCTGGTGTCTCTGGGGACTTCAGACCACGGTTTGCTGGTCCCTGTCCCCTTCAGTTCCCTGGGAGGGGAAGCAGGAGGGCTTCAGCTCACGTAAATGTGAGGTGGCCACGCTGTGGCTACAGCAGGTCAAACACAACTGGACCCAGCAGCCTGGGGTGACGCCAAGCCCGTGCTGCTGAAAGAAGTGAGCGGGTGGGAGGCTGCAGAACTGCCCCTGCATCTTCTCTGGGGAACATCTGGAGATCTTGCAGTATGGGGGCCTGGGCCAGGCTTGATTGCACAGGCTCCTGGCTCCTCTCTGCTTGAGTCGAAAGTGTTTTTGTCCCGAGGTAGGACATCTCCTGCGTGTGGTTTGAGGGGCAATATTCACAGAGGAGGTCACCTGTGATAAAACCAGTTATTTCTGTTAACTGCTGCTTCTAAAAGCTTGTTGAGAAGAGCTGCTGGGGGACAGAGGTCCTTCACGCGGCAGCAGCCTGCCCTGGAGGGGGGTGGCATTTCTGCTTGTGGTGGCTGGAGCCACCCTCTCAGCTTGTCCAGGTCCCCACGCAGGACGAGGACGGTCCCAGCCGTGCTAAATACAGACTGGTGGGCGCTTGTCCCTCTGCCAGCATCTGCTGCTACTGCCCACCTCTCCGAGGTTGTGTGTGGTGAGGACACCAGAGGGGCTTTCCACCTGCCAGAGCCCCGTTCCTGCTTCCAGATGCCCTCTTTCATAGAACAGAATCATGGAATGGTTTGGGTGGGAAGGGACCTTCAAAGCCCCCCCAGTCCAACCCCCCTGCCAGGAGCAGGGACATCTCCAACCGGATCAGGTTGCTCAGAGCCCCGGCCAACCTGGCCTGGAATGTTTCCAGGGATGGGGCATCCACCGCCTCTCTGGGCAACCTGGGACAGGGCTCCACCACCCTCAGCGTAAAAAACTTCTTCCTGAAGTCTGATCTGAATCCCCCCTCCTTCCAAGAAGGTCTGGCACCGATGTGAAGGTGCCACCCAGGCAGGGGCAGGTGGGTGCTCTTGGCCATCAGGTAACGCTGCCCTGTGGGTCCGTCATGGAAAACGGATGGATCCGCTGACCGGGGACGCCCTCAGCACTGGGCAGAGCGTGTGGATGCTTAAAAACGGACTCGTGACAGGGTTGGCTTCGCCGACCAACGCGGAGTTGCCGACGATGGAGGTGAGTGTTCGGTGACTGCATCACCGCGCGGGTGTGTCCGTGGTTGGTTGTTCACGACCTGCTCCACCACGTGCCGTCGTGTGCGTGTCTTCGTTGGGAGGGGAATTGGGAACGTGAACAAGTGACCCCCGTGGCGCCACGGCCTCTTCTCCGTGAAACGCCCTGTAGATGTCAGCAAATCTCCGTGCGCCAAGCCGCGGCGCGTCCGGCTGGTCCCAACCACGGGACCCTGCGCAAAGCCCAGCTTTGCATCCGCGGCAGCCGCTCCGGCTGGGATGCTGCCGCGCTCCTCCATCCACCCACCGTGCCGTGCCCGCACTGCCCTTCCCTCCCCGGCTGGAGCTCGACCCAAGCAAACCCGTGCTCCGTCTTCCACGTCCCCGCGGCAGAGCAGCCTCCCCTGCCGGGGCTGACGTTTTTTGGGCTCATTTGCAGTGGTTTCGGCCCCCTACAAAAATTAAAACCACCTCTTCTGGTCCAAGGTGATGTTCTCCAAAGAATAATTTTCTCTCAGCTCTCTGTGAAAATGCTGTTTGTAAATGAAAAATCAAAACATTTTCTTTCGGGACAAGCCAAAATGAAACATCCTGAATTTTCCCTTTCCCATATACTTCCTGCTTTTATTCCAGCCTGAAATTAAGCCGGGATCAGCTCCAGATCCCTGAGCTTGGAGATCCAGCTGCAAAAGGGGAGAAGCCAGTTCCCAGCCAGATGATGGGATCCACAGACCCCGAACCTGGGAGCTGGGACCTGCTGCTGGGACCTGCTGCTGGATGCTCCTGTCCCCACGACTTTTGGGAGCATCCCTGCGGCTGTGCTGCCGGCCAGGAGGCGCTGACCCACCCGCGGTCTCTTCTGGCTGGAAAATTCTTGCCCTGAGTCTCGTTCCCTTTGCTTTGCTGAGGAGATGGATTCCTCTCTCTCTTTCTAACAGAGAAATGATTTTCTGTAAACCTTCAGAGTACCGTTTTCCAGCCCTGCAGGACACCCTGCTGCTCTGGTCCCCGTGGGGAGCGCACCCGTAAAGAGTGACCCGTCCCCAAAACTGAGTGTGGACGTCCCCTTCCCCGTGGGCGGTGGCCGCATCACCCCCAGCAGAGCCGCCCTTGCAGGACACGAGGGGCTGGAGTGGGATGAGGGGGAGGAAGAGCAGGATCAGGCCCATTTTGGTCTCCAATGGGGCCTCGCAGTGAAGTGTTGCTTGTCCTGGTACAGGACTGGGAGCCCATCGTGGGACTGGGATCCTGGCGTGGGACCGGGATCCTGGCGTGGAACTGAGGTCCCGACAGAGGACTGGGATCCTGGCATGAGACTGGGATTTCTGCATGGGACAGGGATCCTGGCATGGAACAAGGGTCCCAGATCCTGGCATGGGACAGGGATCCTGGCATGAGACTCGGATTCCTGCATGGGATGAGGGTCCCTCCATGGGACGGGGATCCCAGCACAGGTCTGGGATCCTGACATGAGACTGGAATTCCTGCATGGGACAGGGATCCTGGCATGGGACCGGGGATCCTGGCATGAGACTGGGGTCCCGATAGAGAACTGGAATCTTGGCATGGGACAGGGATCCTGGCAGGGGACAAGGGTCCCAGAATGGGACAAGGATCCTGGCATGAGACTGGGATTCCTGCATGGGACAAGGGTTCCTCCATGGGATGGAGATCCCAGCACAGGACTGGGATCCTGGCATAGAACAGGGATCCTGGTGTGGAACTGGGGTCTTGACAGAGGACTGGGATCCTGACGTGAGACTGGGATTCCTGCATGGGACAGGGATCCTGGCATGGGACAAGGGTCTCAGAATGGGACAGGGATCCTGGCATGGGACCAAGGTCCCAGAATGGGACTGGGAACCCTTCATAGGACAGGGATCCTGGTATGGGACCGGGATCCTGGAGAATGGGACTGGGAACCCTTCATAGGACAGGGATCCTGGTATGGGACAAGGATCCCAGCATGGGACTGGGGTCCCTAGGTGGGATCAGGGTCCTGGGATGGGACTGAGGTCCCGTTATGGGCCAGCCCTGGGGCTGGTGTGCCAGAGCCAGGGGACTAATCCCCCTTCCCTGGGACATTCCCTTCCCCAGTCCGCGGGAAAGAGGAGCTGGGAGACCGGGGACACTTGTGTTGTCCACCGAACTCTGCATCCCATGGATTTGTTTTACTCCCTGGCCGTGTGGCCAGATGGTGAGGGGTTTTCAAAGGCTGTGCCCCAAGCCCATGTTGATCCTCTAGACCTCTTAAAATCCCAAAACGCTTCTCACGGCCCAGAAACACTTCGGCTTAATGATGTTGGTTTTTTTTTTTCACATTGCAGATGTCCCAGAGACCCACCTGAAGCCCTCTCAGACAGCGCCGTGCTCTGTCCTCATCCCGTGCCCGTATCCTCGGGGGGCTGCCGTGGCGGAAACGCTCGGGGAAACAGCCCCGGTTTGCTTTGCCTCGGTTTCCCTGAACGAGGGAGAGCTGGGCTGGAAGAGGAGGACGAGACACAGGATAACCTCAAGGATGGGGAGGTAATTTGGCTTGAGGTCATTAGCAGAGCAGATAGTGGGATGAGAATTAACGATTTCTCAAGCAAAGCAGATCAGAAAGGTCAGGGGAGAACGGTAAATAAATAACCCAGCGAGATAACACCTTCAGCTTCAGAGAAATCAAAGGCTTCACGTTCCCCCTGTGCCTCCTGGGGGATTTCTCCGGATCGCTGCGCTGATGCTCCATCCACACCATCCGATACTGGAGGAGGGAGGAGGCACCTCAACGTTGAGCTCCTCTGGACAGAGCTGCTCTTCGTGCCCTGCTTTTTGACATACGGGAAGCAGTGGCCCGTGTGGGTCTGCAGATGCGAGCTGGTCCTTCTGGAAACCTCAGGGTGCTTTGGAGCGGACGTGGGGAATTTGGTTGGTTGCGTTCTCCTCCTCCTGCCTCCCTGGCAGCAGTGAGAGCAGGTCCCAGCTATTTGCAGACCGGTCCAACTGTCTCTCCCTCACTGGCCCCGCTTCTCCTGGTGGTGAACAACGGCATGACATCGGCACAACATGGGATCTGCTGTCCTGGCAAGAGACTTCGACGTAGCCGTTGTCTCCTTTGGGTTGAGACTACTGCAACATGCAACTCATGCCGATGCGGTGGCAATGTGGGGAGGTGCAAGGTAAAATGAAGCTAGAAGTCCTCAGCACCCTAGCTGGGTCTGATGCCGTGGCCCGTTGTCCCATGTGTTGTCCGTAGAGGTTGGTGGCACCTCTGGAGATGCTCTAATCCAACCCCTGCTCAAGCAGGGTCAGCTGGAACAGGTTGCCCTGGCCTGTGTCCAGCTGGATTTTGGACAAATTCATGTGTCTGATGAGGAAGCAAAGGGGTGGAGGAAGGAGCTGCTGTTCCCAGGGCCAGGCCCAGGAAGCTCAGCTGTTGGCTAACCCAGAGTTGGACCACCATGGCTTTGGCAGAAGGTTCCTTCCAACCCAAACCACTCTGTGATTGGATTCTGTGATTCTATGCGTAGAAGCGTTGTTCATGGAAGGCAGACCGGTGGCCTGGTCTGGAGACTGGCACGTACTCTGAGACCAAACACCTTGCACCTCCTTTCACAGCACATGCCAAACTGCGCAAAACTCTTTAATGTTGACATCATATTTTCGTAGAGTGACCACGCTGTGGCTTGAACAGCCCTTGTGATGTGTCCCGCTGTGGAAACCGCCCTTTTCTGCGGAGGGTGACCTTTCTGGAGGGCCTTGCTCTGGCCGTGGGACAACGTTTGGCATCCCCTGCGCCCGCAGTGCAGAGCTGTGGGTTCCGCGTGAGTATTTACCCGCAAAGTGCTTGCGGCTTGCGGGCCGTTTCAGATGTCACATTGCTGCCCTATTCTTTCAGCAAGAGCCCGTTTTCAAATAAGCTGTGAATATTTTATGGGCAAATTTTCAAGTGAGCCTGGGATCCTTCAAAAGCAGTCTTTCATGGCTAAATAATAGAAATGGGTAGGAAACAGATTGATTTTTTTTCTGTTTTGTGGGAAATTTCATGATTTCGGATCATTTTCTCCAAACCAAACCAAATTCAAAGCTCTCCGCAAGATGAAATAAAATTAAAAAAACATGTTGGGCCAATCAAAATGCCATTCAGAAGCCGAGATGCGCATTCTGTGATTTGCTAATGCCGTAAGTCATCTCTGTTAAAACGCTTCTTTTGGTTTTTGTTTTTTTTTTTTTTTTTTTCCCAGAAGCTATGCAGGCTCTTTGCTTTTCCCAGCGCTGGGAGTAAACTGGTCTGTGGTGGATTCACCACCACCAGCTTCTGTTGGAAGGACTCTGGGTGGTATTACTGATGCACCCAGGAGAATTAGCCCACCCATTCCTGCCCTGTGCTCTCATCTCCCTTCAATCTTTCATGGCCTTGTTTTGGAGGGCAAATCCGAGACTGCAGATCCTCTATGAGTGGTTCAAGCCGTATTTGCTCCTCACACCTACTGCTGAGAGTGTGGTGAGGGGGGCTTGTAAATCTGGAATTTCTTGGGTTGGACAAAAGCATGAAGAACTGTCATGAAGCCCAGTGTCCCAGGCCCACCAGGACTGGGCATCTTGGTACAAATATTTGAACGTGAGAGCGTTAGATGGACGTGGGTTTAGGAAACAGAGCGTCATTTGAAAAGGAAGTTGACGTAATGCATCCTTCTCCCACCTGCCATGAGAAGATGAAGGCTATTTCTTACAGCATAAGTCCTCAGAAATATTCTAAGTGCCTGATTTGCTGTTTCTTTTGAAAACCCGCAGTGACCATCACCCTGCATGCTTTAGCTGTGCGCTCGTAAGGAGACCAGTGCCGACATCGAAGAGGAGAGAGGATTACGAGTTAGAAACTTGAGTTCATGACATTTATTTAAGGTGCAATCCAAACAACGCTCTCTGCACAGCCAATATGCAACAGCAGGAGCATCAAGTGTGAATTGTGTTTGTGCAGTGTTTGGCCTGAGCCAAGGTGGCAAACCCTTTTAGAGGAGGATGTTCATGGGACATCAGCCAGATGCTTGACCTAGATGGCCAGCAGCTTCTACTGTGAGTTTCGGGAGACTTTTTTTCAGGTTGTGCGTGTGGAATCTTGCAAATTTGTAGTCCAGTGCTGCTTCTGATAGGTGTGTGGCTGCACGTCCTCCAGCCCTGATGGGTGACCGTGCCACAGGGGCTGGCTGACCGAGGCTCCAGGATGATGTCCATCCATCACTGAGGAGCTGTATACCCCTCTGGTTAAGGGTACCCTGTCTATCAAGTGTTACCCTCCCAAATGGAGCATTTTTTCATAAATAATTAAGCAATTCTTGACTCATTTACTGTGTCATGACGTGCTAGGTACCATGTATTTTTTTTCCCCAGCAGGTTACAGCCTCTACCTGAAAATCGTTATAGAAATAGCTGCAGATCCTTCCTATGACTGGGAAAATTCAGTTCTTACTCCTCTGCCTCCTAACAAACAGGCGATGGACTCTCCTGTCCCGTTCTTCATGTCTCATATGTAGAGGTATGTCCAAGTCCTAGTCTTGGGCTATATTTGAGGTAAAATTGGACTGGAATTATGAATCAGGGAATTTCTGCCGCAAGGACGAAGTCTGGTTGGTCACCACTGTCTGTTCTCTGTTTGTGTCAGGCACTTGTGTTATTTATTTAAGAGTTTCTTTGTGCGTCCGTCTGCTTGTGGGAGTTTTTTCCCATTTCAGTTTTGCAACCCCCCTTTGCTCCGCGGTTTCGTTTGGGGACTTCCCATCTTTGGAAGCCGTATTTCAACTCGAGCTGTGTTCGTAGTGCCCAGGGGCTGGGAGAAATTAGGCATTTCAAAGGCAGTCCAGGGTGACTGAGACATGAAGGAAAGGAGAGGGATCCCATGGCTCGTGCTTGACTGATGATAACTCTCCACATCCATCCCTTGTGATATGGAGGACGCTGGAGGACATCCTTCCCGTGTGTTGGGATCTTCCTCACTTTGATGACTACCTTGGCGGAGGGCTGTGTTTGAGAAGCAAAGGAGGTTTTCTAGGGTTGGGTCACCTTGACCAGCCCAGGATGGCATGCTTGGTGCAAGGAGATGGATGCCCTAAGCCTCAGGAGAGCAAGGATGAACCATCAAGAGAGCTGCTGTCAAAAGGCAAGGCACTGTCTTCCCTACATCATGGAGGACCCAAACACCAACCCATGGTCTTTTGGGGGACAATTGCACCCTGCCCACCTCGAGGACAGCACCCTATGAGTGAGGTCTCCTCTGGGGAAGGAGGAGCTGCTGCAAGACTTTCCCTGAGTGGAGGAGGAGGACAGAAGAGACCCGTTGAGCCCCTCTCCAGTGGCGATGGGCTGCTGTTCCCAGTGGGAGGAGGATCCTCCCGGCCGATGATGGGGAGCACAGCTGCCTGCTCAGCGGGAGACCGCTCTTTGATTTTCCGGGGTATTACTGCCTTCGCACTGCCTCCTCTCTGCGATTTATTTGGGGACATCTTGTTTTGGTTAAGGTCCTTGAGCTCTGGGCCGTGCAGAGCTGCTGAGAACTGCCCATTGGTGAGGCGCCTGAGCTATTTTAATTTTATCTTACACCTTGGCTGCCTGGAGGAGCTGAGAAATGACCTTTCGTTGGACGATGAACCAGCTTACCTCCCCGCACCCCTTAGCTACTGAGCCGCAGCAGCCCTCCATGCATAATTAAACTCATCTTGATTTACTGCCCGTGCAATCGTTACAAGCTTTGGAAGTGAATTTACCTAAATCAGATTAAGCCACTTCAGTAGAGTAGGAATGTCCTCACAGGGTTTTAATGCAGTTTAACTAATCCACCGCGGACCTTAACTCAGATTAATTTTCCCCAGTGTCCCGGGGGAGATGAGCCCTCAGAATCAAAGAGATCTGAATTTGCTTTAGGTTGATTTATTGCGGATGCGAATTTTGTAAATCAAATTACAGCCCTTTGAACTTACGGGCAGCAGTAGGGGATTAACGTGATTTAGACTGGATTGCCTCGATGCACACCTTGAGCTGATTTGCACCAATCTCTCATCAGTGTAGGCATCTCTGAGGTCAAACTTCTACCCAACTCTGCTTTGTTGAGCGAAGCGCCGGGACCGAAGTGCTGTGGGTCCCTGAGCAAAGTGGGACGGGGCCCAGAAGAAGCGGAGAAAGCTCTCCTGGCTGCTGGTGTGCTCGGATGGACCTGCGACATCTGGAAATCTGCGGGCACTCCCTTGAAAAATGGAAAACGTGGGCTTTACGGGAGGTGCCCTGTGTAAATACGAGCGGTGGGTTTGTGGGGAGGAGTGGTAGAGATGGGAATCGTGGGAGAATGTTGGGATGTCTTGAGGATGCAAAAAGAAAGGATCAGGAAACGGCAGAGGTTACAGGGTAGTCAAGGAAAATGGCTATGGTGGCTTGTAAGCGTCGTGAAAGAGGCTGTGCTGGAGTGGCTACGGAGGTGAAGAGTAGAAGAGGAGCAACAATGGGCTGGGCAGACTCAGGAGAAGGAGGCAGCCTAAGAAGATCAGGTCCTAAGCAAGACCAAGGCTGGACAGAAAGTCCCAGAATGACCCATAGAGGCTCTACCCCTGCTGTGTGAGGTCTCATAAGACCAATAATAATAAAAATAATGCTCTATCTTTGGGTTGTGGTCCTCTGTGAAGACTGACTGGCTCCTCCACGGCCATCCTCTGGTCTTATCCACAGTCTGGCCATGAAGCCTTGGCTCTTCCCCTTCTCACCACAGCCAACACTAAATTAAACAGGGATGGCCCAAACTCAGTCAGATGATGGCCCAGACAGCTTCATGGCTGGCGTGCACCTGCCGAGGGTTTGGGCTGTGAGAAGAAACATTTCCAAACAACGTCCTGGCAGAGTTCAGGGGTGGCACAGACTGAGGACCAGAACCAATTTGCCCATTTATTTTATGAAGGAATGGGTTTAAGTGTGTGGACACCAGCTATGAGGTTCAGCCTGGCTTTGGGTCAGGGAACAAGAACCTTGGTTTGCCATGGATGATGAAACGCTCGTTCCTTTGTAAGGTGAGGCTGTGAAAACCCCTTAGAGGTCTTACCAAGCGCCTCTGAAGAGCTACACGAATTTTGATGCGTACCACTGTGGTGCTGGGGAGCGTGGAGTGGCTCTCACTTTGTGTTGGACATCTTCTACATGTTGAAGGACAGAAACAAGAACTTTTGGGGAATGAGTCCTCTTTTACTCAAAATATCTCTTTGAGTGTGAGCTGGAGCAAAAGGAGGAACTAGATTGACTAGTGATTCTCAAAGGACCCCAGAAGTAATTAGTCCAGCTGGAAATGTGTTGGGCGCACCTGGACATAGTTAGATGGGCTTCATGATCCTGGGAGACCATGAAGCTCAGTCTCACGGCCCAGGCCATCATCTGCTAATCAAGAGAAATATGATTAGGGAGAAATGTTGGTTGAATAATTAATGAGAGGGGAGCAGACTGGATTCAGGAGCGTGTATTTTAGCTCCTGAGATCCAGAGTGGGATTTTGCCAACAGCTTGCTCATATATGTATGGAAATTCAGTAAAATACAGAAGGATTTGAAAAAATACGTTTTAAACCTTCCTATTTCTGTTCATGTTTTGCTTGGCTGCTGTTCCACCCTGGTGAGTAGCTGGTTAATGGCCCGGCTTTGCTTTCCAGCATTCCAAGCAGCTGGAAGTGGCATGCGAAAAAAGCGAGGACCACGCACTGGGAAATGGTTCTCGCGCGTGGATGAGAAGTCCTCCTTCTTTGGGATTTGGCTGAGCGGTGCCCTTAGCATTTATTATTGGTGTTAATATGACGAGGAAGAAAGGGTGCGATTCTTACTTGGGCTGAATTTCTGTTCTGTGTGGTTTTGTGAACCAGGGGCGACGTGCGGAGCTGCCTATCGGCTTCCACCCCATCGGTCTGTAGATAAATACGCAGAGTGAGGGCACGGAGGACACAGGAGGGGTTTGTGCTCAATCTCCTCCGTTGCTGCAGTCTGGGATGGGATTCAGGGAGAGTGCAGGGGATGAGGTGGTGCTGGGTCATCCCCCTCCTTCCTTGCTGGGAGGGGAGGTGTAGATGAACGCTCGTTTGTTGGGTGTGAACCGTTTTGTGCTTTGAATTGTTGCTGGGCTCTTTGCAGACGCGTGGTGGGATGCTGCGTATTTACTGGTTAAAAAATGAAATGACGCCCAACCAGCCCATGCCTCATCCTGTTCCTGCTGTCTCCACGTTCTCCATCCTTCTTCTGCCTTGCGTTGGGCAAGTCTGGCTCCTTCTTTGCAAACACCATCTGCTGTTGCTGCTGCTCTCCCAACTTTTCTCATTAATAATTTGCATCTGTAGGACAATCTGGTTTTCTCTGGTTGATTTGGAGCCTGATGGCTTCACTGCCTTTTACTGGCAAGTGTAGAAAGCACTGATACGCTACAAAATCGACAACGGTGTCAGATACATCCCTGCAGGACTCTCCTGGTCACTTGATCCGGTTTATCCTCAGCCAATGGCCTTTTAAAAATTGTGATGTTTCTTTCTCCTCTCCTTAGAAATGCCACCTCCTGCATCTTTTAATTGGGTTCCCTTCTGAGCTCTTTGCGCTCCGGCGTTGCAGAGTGCCTCAGCAGACAGTTGTCTTGACACCCCTCTGTTTGTCTTCTGTGAAACCGGGTGTAACGCACGCTCGGCCAGAATAAACGGCAGCAGGGTGGGCCAGATTTTGAAGGAGCCTTTGATGGCTGCGTGACATGAAGCAGGAGCGACCCTGGTGTGCCGGAGCAATTGCGCTGGTGTGGGATTGCTGAGCCAGCAGATCCCAGGGTCCTACCTGCTGGGATGATGGAGGAGGCGGCTTCATCCCAAGTCGTCAACCCTTTGGGACGCATTTCTGCAGTGGTCCACGCCCACGGACAAGGTCAGGCTTTCAAGTGTCCGGCTGCTGTGGAAACATGAAAGGAAATGCCCATTTTTTTTTGACAGCCGCTGAAAAATCCTTTTGTGATGTCCCTGGCCAGACTTTTCCCAAGTTGAGAGCTTCTGCTGTCTGCCTCACGAGCTGAACTCACTGGAGAATTAGGACCATTGTTGCTTCTGGTAAAGAAAAGAAAAAGAAAACGCTTTTCTGGGCTGCCATCGTGACTCAACAGGTCCCCAAGCCTCCAAAGCAGGTTTCTGCAAAATTTTCTTCTGTAATCCCATCTTACAGAACTGAGCAGAGACTGTAGGGCAGAATTTTGTTTCTTAAACATTTGAGATGCTTAGGAAATGCTCGGTTATTTCCCAGGGATGCTCTGGACATGGCTTATGGATGGGGCTTGGGACCTTTGGGAGACCTGTGGCCATGGCAGGTGACCCTCTGTGATGGCAGGTGGAGGTGTGGAGGGATCCCGCGAGGTATTTCATGCAGCCCAGGGTATTTAGGTGCGGGCAACTGAATGGGATGTCCACACATGGCACCTACGTTTGAGATGACCTTCAGGAGGGTCTTCTGACTCATTGGTACTTTCAGAAGGGATAAGCTGGCAAAGTTGGGGCTGATGTTTTGAAGAGTACCTAAAGCCCATGTTTTTAGAATTTCAGCACCTACTTCTGGTCTCTGGCCACATTTCTGTGGGTATAACCAGCAGCCAGGGGAGCTGCAGACCCCTGCAAAACCACCAGCTCTGACCTCGTATGAGGGCTGGGTGCTGGGCCAGGTTGACATGGATGTGGCAAGTCCTACTGATTTCAGCCCACGTTAATGCTGTTGTGCTGAAATGGGCTCAAGTGTCCAAGTGCCTTTGAGGAACAGCAGAAGGCCGTGGAGCTGTTGGAGAGGGTCCAGAGGAGGCCACGCAGATGCTGACAGGGCTGGATGCCCCATCCCTGGAAACATTCCAGGCCAGGTTGGCCGGGGCTCTGAGCAACCTGATCTGGTTGGAGCTGTCCCTGCTCCGTGCAGGGGGGATATGGCATATACAGAGAAGAGGACACTTGCCCCGACTGCCCCAGCTCTAACTGATGGCTTTCTCTGGGACTTTCATGGGGTGAACAGAGGCAGAAAAGCAGCTGGGGGTGGGGGGAGATGGGTGTGGGAAGCAGCTCTGCATCCCAGACTTGCCTTTTGGTGCTGCAGCCTCTGATCTCAGCAGGACTATGTCCTCCCCTGCCGGGGGCTTGTTGCCGTGTCTGGGAATCTGGAGCAGGTGCCAGGGCAAATCCCATGGGCCGTGCGCAGCAAAGACCTCAATGCAACCCTCCATTGCCACGATTTTCCATTTCCTACTGGTACAGGCATGCGAAAACTTCCCAAGGCAATTCCTGCAATGTCAGCTGGAAGGGGCGAACAATAAAAGAACGGGGCAGGAGAACAAAACAACGGCAAAGTCTCAATATAATCTTCATGTCTGGAAGTTCGTTAGTGTCTGTTAGCTGGCCGCAGCTGCTGGATTTATTTCCACCGCACCCTGCCGAGGTGCCAGCCATGTATTGAAGGTGTTCCAGGCGTAACAGGATGGTGGTTGGAGCCAAGGGCTTTGCAGGAGAGCTCTGGGAGTCTGGGGCTGGATGGGGAAGGTCACAGCTCAGGACCAAGGTGCATTAGCAGAGGTTGAGCTTTACTTTCAGAGCTGGCGTTAATTTTTCTCCCTGCCTTCTCTATCCCGTGGGTAATGCAGCCTGGAGAAAGGAGGACAGAGAAAAGTTCATGCTCTCGCCAACCTTAATGAATTTTTGTGAAGAGGTCTTAGGGATGAGGGGGAGTTTGCTCCAACCTGCCCTTTTTGCAGTCACACAAAAAGCTCGACTGTCACTTGGAAAAACTGAGGGAGAAAATCCCTGCTCTTGAGGGGAAGACAGAGACTCACAAATACAAATCCAGAAGGCCTCCAAAACCCTGAAAGTGGATGAAAAACTTGGGAAAAAAAAAAAAGGGCAAATAATCCAGACCATATCAGTTTAGGAGCCCCGAGTCTGAAAAGGGTCCATGCAATTTGTCTGGGGGCGGCTCCGGACCTCTCCATGGTGGCTGGGGAAGGTGGCCAGCCTGCTGTCCATCCCAGGCAGGTCCCCAGCAGGACTTCAGAGACCACCACCAGATTTTGGGCTCTTTTCCAGCCCTGGCAGTCCGCAAGTGCCCAGAAAAGTTGCAGAGTAATACAGTGGCCCAAATTATCATCAGACCTGGTGCAGGGTCCCTGCTCAGTCCCTTAAGGAGGTAGCTGGCAGCTGTGCTGAGGACCAGGAGACAGTGCTTGCCAGCCTCAGCATAAACAATTCTCCCTTATGTCCAGTCTGAATCTGCTTCCTTCTATGTGAAAACCATCACCCCTCGTCCTGTCACCCCAGGCCCTGCTGCAGAGTCTCTCCCCACCTTCCCTGCAGCCCCCTTTGGGCACTGGGAGCCGCTCTCAGCTCTCCCCGCAGCCTCCTCTTCTCCAGGCTGAACAGCCCCAGCTCTCCCAGCCCGGCCTCACAGCAGAGCTGCTCCAGCCCTCTCAGCATCTGCGTGGCCTCCTCTGGACTCTCTCCAACAGCTCCACGGCCTTCTGGTGTTGGGGGCTCCAGAGATGGACGCAGCGCTGCCGGGGGGTCACACCAGAGCGGGGCAGAGGGGCAGAATCCCCTCCCTCAATACCCCTCTCCAGCAGAAGATTGCAACTTTACTACAGAAAATCAAACCCGTTTCACTTGGCCCATGAAGACCGTTCCTAAACAGCGCTTGTCATCTTGTTGTTTCTGAGCGGCTCTCCCTTTCAAAAACTGTGTTAAAACGAGACAGCTAGGAATTGCTTCAAGCTTTGTGTGACTTTTTTTTTTTTTTCCATCATGTTACAGTATTTGAAAGAAAAATACCCCAAGAGTTCTAATAAAATTCCTGCTGAATTTATTAAGTGATTGTTAGAGAGCAGAAAACATCCAGTAAAAAGCAATTTTCAACAACAGACCAACCTACCACAGCTCTTCGCAGGCTCTATCTGCGGTAGATGAAGCTGTATTAAGTAAAACAACATCTTGCAGGCACTTGGATATTGTAAATGTAACTAATAATAGCCAAGCCATGCTATTATTAATGCCTTTTTCCTCTGGGATATCTGAAGGACTGTGGAAAATCGAAGATCAAATGAGATCACTCCATGAAGGTACCACCAGGAAAGGTTTGACCTGTTTTTTCCTGAGAGCGTTTCGGTTGCAACTGCCTGGCTGCTGGCTTTTGACCTATTGTTTGCTAAAATAATGACAAAGAAAAAGAAGAGAGAAAGATTTAACTGTTCATCTGTATTTAATGGAGAATTATGGGATGTTTGTAAAGCTGAGGGTGGTTCACGTCCTGGGAGCGCTTGGCGGGAGTTGTCACGGCTTGATGTTTTGCAAAATGATTGCTTGAGGCGTTGGTGCTACTGGGACTTGGTCCTTCGGAAAACTGAAAAACAGCTAATGTGCGGAATTTCTTAAGGACCTGTCCCTCTCGCTGCGTGAAGCGTAACTCTCTGGACCGCCAAAAAACTTCTGGCAAACGTTTTGTATGGAGATGTAAGGAGACGGGTCTTCCCATGCCTGTCAACGCTTTGGTTTAAGAAAGAGAAAAGCTTTTCAGCTGCTCTCCATTGGAGTTGCGATTGAGTCATGCCAAATAAAAAGGCAGTCCAGAAAGTGTATTAATGGAAATGCCTGAAAGTCTCAGGGAGGCCTGAAATAGTACTCAGTGCTTTTCTTTCTGCGTTAACCCGCGACATCTAGGCGTGCAACCACTCACAACTGCAGAAGCGGGGCAGATATTTGGCCATTAGGCCTATGTCGAAGTAATCCGGATGGTTCCTCTGAATGCTGTGGAGGTCGTACTGGAAGGCAGTTTCACACTTAAACCCCACGAAGATGCTGCTCTCCTTTATTCGTGTGCTGGCTACGTCTTGCCGAAGTCAGTAGGAGCTTGGCTGATGCAGGACCTTCAAGTTTGGCAGGAGGCTGCGTTTGAACGTTCACAGTCCCAGCGCTCAAATGTGGATGGCTTTATTGCCTTCAGTGAGGATATGAATCTGTTTTCGTTCCATGGGAATAATAAAAGCAGGAGGAATATTAACCTTCTTGCAGCTTTTTTAATTACTGTTGGCCTTTCGGAGATGGAGACCGTGGCCAGGCATCTTGCTGCAAAGTGATAAAGAGGCCAGAGCCAGAGCCTTTTGAAATTCATGGAAAGAAACTTCCACTGACATTAACGAGTCCGAATTAAACTCTGAAACATTCTCCATCTGGATCCCATTTCCAAGCACAGTGAGAACTGGGGTGGAAGGTAAATTAAGCTAATAGCAAACCTAGTTTAAAATACAGCTTAATCAGTGTGAAATGAGTAAAGGGAAAGCTTCATTTTTAATAAAGGGGTATTACCGCTTTCTTACATGATTGAGCAGCCAAGAAGGGGAGAAGTAGAGTTGCTGGAGCCTTCAGAAACTCCAGTTACAGAAATCTGTTACTTTTAGACTGGGCAGGTACTTAGTTTATGACTGAATGTGATCTCTGAGCGTGATGAAGCCCACAGCTCTATTAAAATGGCCTCTTAAAGGAACTGTCACAGATCTTAAGAAGTGAGCTGCAGTAAGTTTGGGGTATCTAACCCTAACTTCTGCTTGATAAGAAAGCCGAAGTCCATCGCTTGTCAAGCTCCACGTTCAAGTCCTAGTCTCTGTCTTGGAGTTATTTTGACATTTGTTACACGAAGATTTTGTTTCTGGGCTTTTCCTCAAAATCAGCCCAGAAAAACATTGTACTTTCACGCCACAATTGCCCAAGGGATAGAGGTCCACAAAACTTCACAAAACAGAACTTATTTCAGAAAGATGAGGCCTCCAACACTTCACAAATGGTGGACACTGAGGTCAATGGATGTACTTCCGATATATCTGAGTGTATAAAGTGACAGTGGAACCAAAAACTTTGATTTTATTTTATATCACTTAAAAATAAATCAATATCGCAGCTAACGGATCATGGGAAGTCCTTCTTAGTGGCTGATGGCATTTAAGCTGGGTTTGGGTAAAGCAGGTGCAGATTTCCTTTTCTTTAATCCATTTAAGCCTCATTATGGTTTGCAGAGGAAGAAAATAAAACTACAGAGTAAAAAAGAAAAGTGTTACCGACGAAGGTTGCAAAAGAATGTAGTGAAAAATTTAAGTTTCCCAAGCAAAAGACAGTTTTCTTCTGCAACTAGTATTTTAAAAACATTGATGTTTTTGCAGTTCTGCAATTAAAATGCTGAAATCAGAAAGACCCTCAGCGTAACCATCAGGAGCACTGGAGATGGACACCAGATATAGGGTGTGTAATCTTCAGTGCCACCAGACCCAAAATGCAGCCGCTACAAACCATTTTTGGTTTTGGCTGGCCACTGTGGGGGCAGACTTTACAGCAGGGCCTGTAGCAATAGGACGAGGGGTAATAGCTTTCAACTGGAAGAGGGCAGATTTAGATTAGATAAGGAAGAATTTTTTTTACGCTGAGGGTGGTGGAGCACTGTCCCAGGTTGCCCAGAGATGCGGTGGATGCCCCATCCCTGGAAACATTCCAGGCCAGGTTGGCCGGGGCTCTGAGCAACCTGATCCAGTTGGAGCTGTCCCTGCTCTGTGCAGGGACTGGATGGGCTGGATAGCCTTTAGCAGCCCCTTCCAAACCAAAGTATTCCATGATTTTGGCTCCAGGCTGCTGCTTGAGATAGGTGTTATGGACAATCTCTCTTTCCCAGGGTGAATTTTTTATGGTCTTTGGCTAAAGACTAATTTTGGAGATGACACTCATTGTTCCCTCGGGCTCCATGGCTGTCATTTCAGATCATTACGCTTCCCGAAACACCCCATCCCTCTTCTGGAGAAGTCATTCTGACCTGAGGAGTCGCGTTTCCTAACACACCTCTCTACAGAAGAAAAAATCCACTCCAGTTCAACACAAAGTGGTCGGTGACTTGTCCTTCTCTCTCCCTCCACGTTCCCCTCCGCGACGTGCCAGACGGAGCCCAGGAGTCCTGGCTTTGAAGTGTCTGCGTCAAGATTCTCTCCTTCCTGTTACAACTCCTTTAAACAAGCTCTAGATAATAAATAAAACAAATCCCAAGTCCTCTGTGCGGGCGCACCCGTAGGCACGCATGCTCTCCGTCGCCAGCGGAGAAGAGCCAGCTCTGCTAATGTCACGACTGCTAATTTATGCAAAGTGCCTTGTTTTGCCATCGAAGACTTTTCATTCTTGACTGTAGTCCAAGCAAAATCCCATTAGGTCCTAGAAATTAATTTAAGGCACATTTCCCCAGCTGTTTACAATTACCCTCCGCGCTAATTCAAGCGGCATGCCGATCCCCTCCTGCTGGGTTTAATTTATTTATTTCAGCCTAATTTCCCACCTCCCCACAGTCACTTTGTATATGCTGGAAAAGCAGAAGATTCCAGAGCTGGCTGCATGGCAATGGACAGAAACTTGCTGCTTGGGTTCCCCAAAGAGCTGCAAGGCAGCGTGGAATGAAGCTCCTGAGCTCTTTGCACAACAAGAAGATGATTGTTGAGGAAGTCCTGGAGCAAGCCCTGTCTCCCCTTGGTCCTGTGTGCAATGCCACCACAAGGCACAGAGTCCTCTTCCATGTCAAAATAATCTCCCTCTGTGCTTCTGACCTCCTCGCTCGCCTTCGGGGCCAGGAGGCAGCAGTGGGAAGGGTTTGCAGGACGAAGAAGGTGGTGAGAAGAGGTGAAGGAACTTGATAGGCTTGGAGGCTTAGCTTAGAGGGTCGGTGAGGGTGAGATGGGAAGGAGACAACGTCTTCGTTGTCATCCTTGTTGAGTCTCAGGAGTGGTGCAGAACCAAAGGCTGCTGAGCAACCTGATCCAGTTGGAGATGTCCCTGCTTCTTGCAGGGGGGTTGGACTGGGTGGCCTTTGAAGGTCCCTTCCTACCCAAACCATTCCATGAGTCTATGATTCAGTGGATAAAGTCTCAGCCTGGGTGCCAGCCAGTGACCCCAATCACCAGGGTACAGATCTACTGACACGCTGAGATGTCTGAAGTGGGCCTTTGGGATGCCACTGAAGCCATTTTTCAACGGGACAATTTATTTTGCTCCAGCTCCCTTTTGACTACGGTGGAAGCGTGGTTCTCGTGGGCTCTGCCGTGCGCCTGCCGAGCCGGCAGCACTCTGCGCTCCGCAGAGGGTTGGGTGGTGCTAACAGGGAGAAGCTGCCGCTGAACGTGCTGTTCCCTGCCTGGCCCCACTTTCCGGCAGCAACTGTCCCTGCGGAGCTACCCAGCCGGGAGCCAGCCCTTTGAAGTCTTTAAATGCTGGCTTTTCAGCAGCAAGGCTTGAACTAATTTGTCTGTGAAGGTCTCCAGAGACATCATCTCACCCGCTGAGATAAGTGGTGGTAATTTAAACACCTACAAGTCGTCTTGTGTTTTTTGTTTTTTTTTTTCCCCCGAAACATTGCACTGTTTTCCTTAGAAGAAGGTAGTGTGCTGCACAAAGAGGTTTTAATTAAACTGAAATGTACATAATCTCTTTCTCCTGTTTTAAATGAGTTTCCACTGATGGAAACCAAGAGTATTTGGCAAAACAGGGCCTGGATCTGCCAAGTGCATCTTCAGATACAAGAGACATCCCAGTATGGGGGAGTAAGGCCTTGAAAACCTGCAAGTAATGGGGAGAGAAGGGGAAAGGCTTATGTGGCATCTGTATTTCCCCTTGAGACACCTTCCTCTCTCCGTTGAGAAGCTCTCAGCCACTTTACAGACCAAGTCTTGTCTGGCTTAGGTCTTATTTTAAGAATCTGTGATTTGTCTAAAATTACAGGAGCCCTGCATGTGTGTGGGCATGTGCACAAGGATGGCAGGGGCCTGGCATCTGCGTTCCTCAGCACCCAGTCAAGGCTTATCCAGCATTTCAGCACTGTGGGGTGGGGCGATGTGTGGGGCACGATGCATGGGGCAGGGCGTGACCCACCATGAGGTGCCAGCTCGGGTGAGATGCTCCGGGCTGTGCGTGATGCACAGGGATGGGCACAACGCGTGGGGCTGTGTGTGACACACTGGGCTGTGCGTGATGCACTGAGCGTGGGGGTCGCGGTCAGTCCATCACACGTTGTTTTACTCCGCTGCGTCATCACTGGGGGAAGAACTGGGGGAAGAACTCCCCTGCTCCATTGTGGGGTCCCTCCCACGGGCTGCAGTCCTTCGTGAAACTGCTCCAGCGTGGGTCATCTCTTCCACGGATGCAGTCTCTCCAGAGACTGTCCCAGCGGGGCCTCCACGGGACACAGCCTCCTTCAGGCACCCGCCTGCCCCGGCGTGGGGTCCTCCCCGGGCTGCGGGGGGATCTCTGCTCCTCCGGGGGCTCCCTGGGCTGCGGGGGGATCTCTGCTCCACCATGGTCGTCACCACAGGCTGCAGAGGAATCTTGGCCAGGAGCCGCATTACTGCTCCCCCTCCTTCTTCATTGACCCTGGTGTCTGCAGCCGTTCCTCTCACAAGAAATTCTTCACAACGGGCTGGCAGACACCTCTCAGGATCTCTTCACATCATCCATCTCATCTCCTCTCCACTTCTTGCAGCCAGGCCAGGCTGAGTTGGGCTCATCCAGCAGCCCAGCGGGAGACCAGAGGGTGAGGGGTGCAAGGTCCACAAGGCTCACGCCTCCTCCTCTCTGCCCTGACTTCTGCTTCTTCACTTCTTTTTTTTTTTTTTTTTTTTTCAATTTTTCCCCTTCTTAAATCCGTTCTGGCAGCGGCGCTATCACGGGACATTCTGACCCCGATCGGCTCGGCCCTGCCCAGCAGCGGGTCTGCCCCGGGCCCGGCCGAGCCCACTGGACAAAGGGGAAACTTCCAGCAGCTTCTTGCAGCAGCCCCCACCGCAGCCCCCCTCACTGAACGAAACCAGGACAGTGTTCCATCACAAAAACAGGTGTGGGGCTGTGACGTGGACAAAAGTCAACCTTTCTTGCCCTCATCACGTGTGCTTTGCTCTGTTATGTAACAAGAGATGCTGGCATGTTGGTTACAAGAAGGTAAATTTTCTGCTCTCCAATGGAAGGGACGGCTCTGCTCCCTGACTCCTTTCTGAGCATCTGGTCCCAACACCGGCAGGTGATCCACACTGGCCAAAGTAATTAAATTAACATGGCCATGTCCTGCAAGATGGAGATCCTCTTCCTCTCGCCTTGCCCTCGTGTACCTGTCCCAGGGCAGGAGAAGGACATAGGAGAGGTCCTGAGGTGCAGAAGAGGGAAAGAAAGTCCATGAGCAGCATGGGGAGGGAATGAAGCTGGAATATCTCCAGCTTTCTGGATTTTCACAGATGTGGAATGAAACCAAGAGCCATTCCTGCCACCACCTCTGAGCTGTGTCCCAACAAGCCCTTTTTCTTCTTTCCTCTGCCATTGCGAAATTTCCCCTTGAATCTTCATTTTTTTTTTGTGCAATGTGAAATCTCATAGGCAACAGAAGCCTATGTAATGGTGGATTTGGGGCAGGGAGAGCAGTATTTTAGGATGAATATTCTGCTCATTCTTTCTTCTGGGGTTTATCTGGACTCAGAAGTTTCAGCCATTCCTCACCCTACTGAGGAGACGGACTTAAGCTCTATTTCTTATTAATGCAACGTAATTGGTAGAATTCTACCAACAAAGGTCGAACTGTAGAGTCCTCCTTTTGAAATGATTTCCTTGTAAATCCCCACAGAGCCTATCAGGCACCCACAGATGTATTAAACAATTAAGAGATTATTCAAGATCTTGTCTGCCGAAGAGAGGCTGACCTAACGAAGTAACTGAAGTTCTTTTTTCGCTTCTATCATTTTAATTAACATCAGCAGGAATAATCTTAATGAACTCAGCTATTAATCTTTCCTACCTGGCCCCAGACTTTTTGTTATTAATCAGCTCCCTATTAATTGTTAGTTAGCGCTCCCAGTGTATCAGACTAAGATAACTCATCGCTCTCATGTGGAGTAGAGGAGTGGGGGTCGTTGGTGATATGTCCTGTGAACCCTTGAGCAAACATGTCAAATCCTACCTGCAAACCCATCCCCATTGGGAAAATGTTGCAGATCTTCACTTCTCTGAAAGTTCAAAACCTTTTCTTCATCTCCAACTTAAAGATTTCCATCACTAATTGGTGTCCATTTCTTTCCCCTCCTTGGGACAATTGTCTGAGCAACTAGAACAGTCCACCAGCACCAAGGAGTGGAAAGACTGGGAGGCAGAGTGTGATGGGGACCTTAATGCTCTCCTCCTCCTTCTTTCTCCTTCTTCCTCTTGGTAGAACACTGGCCCAGGTTGCCCAGAAAGGTGGTTGATGCCCCATCCCTGGAAATATTCCAGGCCAGGTTGGCCAGGGCTCTGAGCAACCTGATCCGGTTGGAGATGCCCCTGCTCCGTGCAGGGACTGGATGGGCTTTGAAGGTCCCTTCCAACCCAAACCATTCTGTAATTCTATGATTCTCCTTTTTTCCTCTTCTCCTCTCCGAACCTCTCCTCTCCCCTTTTTTCTTCCCCACATACATAATTTTTCATGCATTTTCCTACTGCCCCAAGGGGACCTGTGGTGCCTTTGACCCATGGGAGCAGCTCAGAGGCTGCCTTTGAAGCTCAGATTCTTGCATAAAGCAAGTGCTGAGAGAGCGGCATGTTCTTGAAAATCCACATGAGCACGCCTCATTTAGCCCCAGGACTGCACCCTCTCTCAGATGGACTCTCCTTGGGTCCAGTCTGAAGACAACACCTCCTTCAGCTCCCTGGCCACTTTCTTTCCAGGATGCAGCTTGTATTTCCTGGCTGGCTCATGCTTCCATGGGCCTGAATCGCCCTTCTTCACTAAAACTGGCAGTGTGAAAAAGCTGAGTATCGGCCCTGTGTTTTAATTAGATGTGTGCCAAGCTATCAGAGAAAAGGATCAGAAACAGCAGCTTCAGTCATCACAGCCAACATTTGTCCATCCCCAAGAGGAGAGAGCCGTGAACTGCAGGAGAAACCGCTTTCCAAGTAGCCTGCTCACCTCTGTTTTTTCTCCACCAGTTTGTGTGCCATATTCTCTTCCGAGGCTTAATGCCTTGACCTTCAGGTGCCTCTTCCAAGTTAAGGTGCTGTCTGACCTCCTTTTTGGAGATGGTGAGCTGGCAGAGGGAGTTAGACCAGCTCAGACATCCTGGAGCCCAATTTTTATGGGCTTTTAGTGGGAAGTTGGCACCCCCTTATCTCCAGGGATCTGTCTTGTCACATAAGGGCTTTAGTGGCCTCCAGAGTCCCGTCTGTCTGTCCCATCCTGCCTCTGGGTCATATCTCCTCCCACAGCCTGGGTTGGCAGCAGCTATATCTTCCCCCGCTCATTCCTGTGGGTTGTTTGAAGTCACCGGCTTGACCGCAGTCTGATGAACAAGAAGCCATGCTGCCGGACCACAGTCAGCTGCATAAGCATCTCCCACCACATCAAGACCTTTCATGGAGTCAGTACAATGCAGCTCAGCCACTCTTTGTCGATCGGGTAAGTGCTGCAGCCCTCAGAGACTGGCAAGAGGACTGAAGGACCAGTGTGGAGGACATCTGAGCTTCCTGCGTGCAGCAGAAGTGCTCTGCATCTGGGATTCCCCTGGGGGTCAGCAGCACCAGGGTGCTCATCAGAGACAGTGATGGAGGATGGATTCACATCACCAACCTGGTCACCACCCTGCTCCGTGGTAGCAGGGACAAATCCAGCCCCTTTCCTCCATGGTTGCTGTCAAAGAGCAGGACGTCAAGGCAAAGTTTGAGTTATGGTTTGCATGGAGCTGCTCAACCTCAAGGCAAAGGCCGGGAGCGGGTTGCAGGAGGAGGTCTCCAGTAACCTGGCAGGGGAGGTGACCCAGCAAGTAGGCAAGGAGAGGAGTGATCCCATGGTTTTGTCTATCACCGTCCATCTAATGCCAGCTGATGTTATGGGAAGAGCTGAGCTGTCAAGGCCACATGTTCCTTGAGTTGTCCTGAGAAGCTGTGGTCCACAGCTCTATAAGCACTGGGAGATGGGGCAGATTGTGTGGGGTCATCCAGTATGGGGATAGGGAGCAGCATGTTCCCACCACATCTCCCTTCAGGCTCCAAAGATTTTTCCTTTTACCTCACCTGGGTTTCCCCTTGGCCTCTGCCACCTCTGCATTGATTGTCCCAGGATGGTCCCTGTCACGAGCTCCTCTTGCAGCCACCCTGCACCACCTCATGCTAAGTGATCCAGCTCCAACTCAATCACAAACACCATGTTTGTTATTTCTCGTTAGCTGCAGGGCAACTCTATTTACAGTCAATTAACTCATTAACAGGTGCAGTAATTCAAATAGATTTGGAGAAAGAGTTTATGAAGAATTAGCACTTTGCTGAGGGGGGCAAAAGGCTGTGTTTCTCCACTTCCATGGTTGCAGCTGTCGTGAAGTGCCAATCTTTGTGCTGCTCTGATTGCTCTCGGCGATCGAACCAACAAATGCAGTGAACAGAACGGGCTCTTCCCTGTTCTCCTGGTGCCTGATCCCTCCCCTCCTGTGGAACTCCGGAGCAGGACTGTCTGCAGCAGACCGCAGCGACGGGACAACCTGAAGGTAGGAGAGTACCTGAGGGGGCACATTATGTCTAATTAAAATGGCATGGAGAACAGAAGGGCAGGATGGAAGGGAAAAATCCATCATTTCCTGGTGCATCCTGTGCCAAAACTAGAAGAAACCTCAGGAGCCTCTAGTACTTGACTTATAGAATATATCATAGAATGGTTAGGGTTGGAAGGGACCTTCAAAGGACTTGATTGCTTCTCTTCCCTGCTTGCATGGTCTTGTAAGGTCTCTCCTGCTCAGCAAGAGCAGTAAAAAGGGCCAGAGAAAGGAGAAATCCTGTGCCTCAAATAAAACAAGGCTTGCAAACTTGTACTCAAAAGCTGACGTGGCCATGGCCAGGTCCTGGTCATGATCCCTGTGTTCTGGTCTCTGACCACAATGCCTTGGAGAAATGGAGATTTCTGCTGCAGGAGGAAAAGAGCTTGCTGGCAGCTGAGTGAAATATTTCATGTGAGTAAATGAATTTAGCCGACAAGCTGTAGAGGGCTGTCTCCACACGCCAACCGAGTGACTAGCTATAGCAAGCAACGCTGGACTTGGTCCCGGGAATTCAGCAGGGTGAAATAACGAAGGCTGAGGCTGCGACCAGCAGCTGGGGTTTTATGATCAGGGGGTAATAAAATTGGAGGCATTAATATGCAAGTGAAACATTAGCACTAAATATTGGAGTATGCTTTAAAAGAGGCCAAGAAAGACGTGCCGAGGCTCAGGCGTTAGTGATGAGCTGCTTGGGAGAAGGCAAGGTCAGTCCCGGTGGCTCGTGCTAGTCCGGGGCTGAGATGATTGAAGTACTTAGGGTTGGGACAAAAAAAAAAAAAAAAAAAAAAAAAAAGCATGGCTATAAAAGGGTGAAATTTATTGGAAGAATTGATTTGTCTAGGAGGAAAAATATTTTTTTTTTTAATAGTGATAAAAGGCTGCTTAACGTGAGCCCATGTGCTCCTGTTAGGTGACACCATACTCAACAAGTCCACCAGTGAAACCAACCAACCGTCAGTCGTTGCCCCACCTGTAATTGTGAAGGGCTGAGATGGAGAGAAACAACTCCGGTTTGATTTTCCCTTCTCTATAGAAGGAGATTTTTTTTTCTCAAATCCTAACACAAAGGCGAGTCTTGCTGGTTTGTGTCCATGCAAAGTGTAAAGAGGAAATGGCCTGAGTGAAGAAGAGCAGATTGTATTTTGGTATATATTTCAGTTGTGGTATTACCAAGCATGGGAGACAAAAATCGTGAGCCTGAAACTACAAATATTTATATATTTAGTCAATAATTGCTGTTGGGATTTTTTTAATTTGCATTTTGGCATTAGTGTCTTTTCACACATCTTCTCACTCTTTTAGAGACCGTGACAGCCGACAGCGTTTGCTGTAGATCCCCACCTGAGGTTTCCACCACCAGGGATAAAGTCCCTGGTGCTGCCAGCTTCGTCCCATCCTTGCTTTTTATGTGTTCAGGCTTTAGTCGCAAAGTGCTGGGTGGGCAGATTCCTATTCCTTTTGATGGAACAAAAGCGATGGGAAAGCAACCTCTTCCGTGACGATGGGTTTGATAGAGGTTCAGAAGGAGGAGAGTGAGGACAGAGGCAAAGCTGCGGATAAATACAATAAAAAGAGGGACAAATGCTGGGTCCTCCTATTTGTCACGCTGAGGGAATTACTGGAAAATATGATATCAGCCGTTTGCATTTGTCGTGGCCAAGATGTTTCTAGGAAGCCTGTGCAGCCCCTTATCCAGTGACCCAGGTGCAGGTGTGCCCCAGGTAGTCCAAGTCTTGCCGAGCTTCAAACAGCCTCTGCATGGGCTCTGAACAACTTCGGGATCAATGAGGAGACATAAAAAGCCAACTTCCAGTGAAGGGTTGAACTTCACTCTGAACAGGTTAGCAACAAGGCCAAGCAAGCATCGAATGGAAGAATTTACAAGCCCAGGTTTGTTTTTTTTTTTAATCTGGTGAAGCTTTCTGTATTTCTTTTTTGTCCAATTTTTTTTTTTTTCCTCAGGAAGAATAGGAGAAAAAGGGAATTCTCTGTCATGCTTTCTGGCCTGGGAAAGGATCTGTCCTTCAGGGAGCTGCATTTTTACAGATCCTGCTTGATGGTGGAGCCATCCACCACCAGATCTCCCTTTGCCCACCCCCACCACCCTTCACCATCTGCCCTGTGCATGGCAAAGCCCGCTGAAAACACACACAAAAAGGATGAAAGGTGCTTCAGAAAACCAAGACAACCCCAGTTCCCAACATTTGTCACAATTATAAAAAGAGGATGAAGTGGGCAGACCTCAGGTGCATTCATTCAGGATGAATCCGCCCTTGGATTTAATGGAGGGGCACCCTGGCATATGGGAATTCTTTCATCCTCTCAGCTCTTTTTTAGTAAATAAAAAAATTACCTCTGATTAGATTATCTGTTAAATCAATTCTGGCTATCAGATCCCTACAGATGGAGCCGTTTCGATCACAGAGGGGGAACAGGATGGACCGGAGCTAGACTGAGGGGAGGGAAGGAGGGAGAGCAGGAGAGGAGAGGAGAGGGGGGAGGTGGGAGGCAGGGAGCTTTCCTCCCTGCGGCTGGAATGTGGAATATGTTGAGCTGAATTTACAGCACGCAGTTATTGAAGTTATTGAATTTTCCATCTTCACCGTGGAATTACCATCAGAGAGAACATTAAACCCTGCACTTTTCAATCTGTGGTTGGTAGAGATGCAGAAGAGAGGGGGGAAAAATGCCCACGAAAGTTTTATGGCTGAAACATAAATCCCCGTCAATCTTCCGTGAGCGCGGCGATGCTGCACGTCCCGGCTGTGCCGGAGCTGTGCCTGCGGAGCCGGGGCCGGCTGAGCTCACTGATACATCGCAACCCATCAGCCCTGCGCTGGTTTGATAAAAAGACCCTTGAGGAGTCAGGTGAGGAGCTGCCAGGTGCCCCTAATGATATTTCTGTCACGTTCACAAACCTGGAGGGAGAGGGAAGGGTTGTTCTGCCAGACGCTGCGCGTGCCGACGGTGAGCCACCCCGCCGGGGACGCGCAGCCTGTCCAGGCAGGGCTGGTAAAATGCAGGAAAGGGAGAAAAAGCCCAGGAAATAGGATCAGATCAGGCCTTCATCCTGCAAGAAGACACCTCAGAAAAAACCCAAAACAATAAAGGAGCCCTGCTTCCAGGGAGTTTTCAGGGCACTGAGGTCCCACCAGGCTCTGCCGTGGGATCGCTTGAGCATCTGCTGTGTTAGGGCGCGACTGGATCTGCAGGGATAACGGACCCTGATAAACCGCTGAGGGATGAAAAGGCTGAATCCTGATTTTTCCAGACTCAGAGCCCACTGGGAGTACTGTGCTGCTTGGATCCTTCTGTGGGGACTCTGCTGTGCCCATGGGGTTAAGGAAACTCGTCCAGCCTCATGCCTCCATCCTAAGGGAAAGGCAATTTTCAGGTATATTTTTGTGAAATTTGGTCTCAGTAGTGGGTTACAAAACTCCTTGATGTCCTGGGGTGCAACAGACACTTCCCTTTATTCTTAAAAGCAGGAATGCTTGGAAAAGCTGCTGCAAATTCACAGGAGGCATGGAAGTAAAGTGAATTATTTAGGTTGCATCAGATCAGCCTGGATGATCCTGTTTAGAGTCAAAGCCCCTTTAATCTGGCTCAGCTTAATTTTGCGTTACAAGTTAATTGGATTCAAACTGCTTTGGATTCTCAGCAAATGCCCTTTCGAAGACTGAGTGCCCTGCAGCAATCCGCTGTAGGAACTCACTTTCTTGGGTATCTCTGGGTAATGAGGCCCACATCCAACGTCTTTCCTACCAAACTACACAGTTGTCCATGCCATGAGTCCATGGGGTTGCTGCAGTGATGGAGAAGACCCAAGAGTGCTCCTGTGGTCCACCTGCGAGGCCACAGGCCAGTGGCCCCAGAAGAAACAAGAAAGTCTCTGTCCTAGCCACATCTATCCTGTGTTTTCCAAATGAAAAGTGACTTGGTTCGATTTAGGAGGCTTTCTGAAATCCCAAAAGATTCCAAAGGATGCCTGACACCACACCCCCGTGAGACTGAGATAAAGACGACGCAATTTCTGCTCACTGCTCAACAGAAAAAGCCCTGAACATGATTTTTGGTTGCCTCAGTCTTTATGAGAGGGAAGGTCCTAAAGGACATACAAGGTTTTGAAAGGACACCATCCTATGATGAATTTTCTGTGCCAGGAGTAGCAGATTTTAAAATAGAGGGAGGCAGATTTAGATCAGATATTAGGAAAAATTTTTTTACAATGAGAGTTGTAGCATGCTGGAACAGGTTGCCCAGAGAGGTGGTGGATGCCCCATCCCTGGAAACATTCCAGGCCAGGTTGGCCGGGGCTCTGAGCGACCTGATCTGGTTGGAGATGTCCCCGCTCCGTGCAGGGGTGTTGGACTGGATGGGCTTTGAAGGTCCCTTCCAACCCTAATCATTCTATGATTCTATGATGACTTTTCTGTGCCAAGAGTAGCAGATATTAATTTTATTAATAATAAATTTATTAATTTCAGACAACTTGTTATAATCCCAGGAGTAGAAAAATCTGTGGTGTCCCAGATTTCTACTTGGAAAGATGACTGAAGTCAGAAAATGAAATTGTCAAGTCCATAAAATGGAGGATGGTGAAAAAGCTCTCAAATGGCCACTTGTGATTTTTAAATTCCTCAGCTCGCTGCTGTTTGGGTACCTCTCAGGGTGGGTTTTCAGCACACACCATGTAACTGGGAGATGTGCAAACTGGGACTTGGGGGCCAGATCATCAGGGTTTGTGTTCTAAGGGCTGAATGCCCGAGTTTAACTGTGGGCTGCAGCTGGCTGATTGTAACCAGACACATTCACGAGAATCATAATTATTGTTTTTTCAAAGACGGAAAGATTAAAGCTTTCAACTAAAATGATAATGCTCAGGACTTAATGGGTATTTACACTCAATGATGGGAGATGCTGTAAAAATTACAGTCCATACCTCTAGCTGCTTTCCGTGTGGATAAGCAGGACACTTGGAAAACATGAGCTGGCCAACGTTAAAACCAGAAGACTCGCAAAGTGAAGTATCTGTGCTCCATCCTGCTCATCCAGTCAGCTCCATAACCCATGACACCCCTCCTGTCTCTGCGCCGATGCAGGATGCGACCCCATCCCAGCATCACAAGGCTGTGCAGAGGTCCAGTGCCCTACGACTGCTCCGGGCTGTCCCGGCCCAGCTCCACCAAAGCCAGGATAACATTTCCAGCATTGGGTTTGTCAACCATGCTGCAGCCTTTAAGGCTGCCTCCAACGCCCAACTTTGGAAACTCAAGGGAAAATCATCCATCTAAATAGATTTGCTCCTTTATAGTCAGTGGAGTCAAGGACAGGTGGATTTGAGGACGATGTGGAGCTTTTCATCTGGGATTCAATATCCCGCTGTTTTACCAAGCCTGTAAGACAAGTAGCCCGCAAAATGTTTAATTTCAGATCAACTTGAAACATTTCACTCAACATGAAAAAAAACCCAAACCTCAAACATTTTGTTCTGTTTTAGGATTAGCTCACTGTTTATAAATTGTATCTCTTTAAAAAAAATAAATAAATACCATTTCAGAAACAGAAAGTGGAAGATACTGTTTCAAAATTCTTTAAGCAAAAATTTACCTTTCAGAAATAAGATATTTTGACATTTTCAGATTCTGTACGCTGTTTTTAAAGCTAAATTGCTCAACAAATTAAAGCCAGTCCAGCAGTTTCCCCATCTTAGACAAATTTAGGACTGTCTGGAAAATGTCACCCAGGTCTTTTTGAAAGGAGCCTAGGAAGGCTGCAGAAGCGGTTGCTTTGTTCTGGACTGGTCTTGCTTTCCATGGGGTGATGCTTCCCACAGCCATGCCAAGGGAGACATCTACCCGTGCGTTCTCTGGTAGCCCAATAGAAGAAACTAGGTAGCCCAACAGAAGAATCTAGATAGCCCAACGCAGTGGATTGGCTCTCTTTGGGGTCAAGTATCACTTCTCTGTGTCTGGTTTAGAGGAAAAACCTCCTGTACCCGTGCAAGGGTGGCCAACTCCTCCTCAGGCATGCTCTGCTCACGGCCAGTATCAGAAATAAAGCCTGGTCCTGGGATCTGCAGAAAGTGTGGGAGAGAGTCAGATGCTTCTCTGCGCCCTTATGGTCCACCTTCTCAGGAAAGAGTCACGTAGATACAAGGCTGAGATTTTCTGTGAAATACATGAAAGCCATGTGAAGCCAAGAGAGGGCAGCAAGAAACCTCTCCCTGCCTCCTGGTACCTCATCAGGCGGACTGAGCTCCTTGCAACCAGGTGTCCCCCCTTGGGAGAGGGATTTGCACCGTGAGTTGTTTCACGTTTGGAGAGAGTGATGTTTGCTATTAGGGAGAAGGAGGTCATTTGAAAGGTGCGTCATGTACAGCCACTTTTGTTTCTGTTTTTTTTTTTTTTTTTAAGATCTCCCTCATCACATTGGAGAGGAGATGATGGAGAGAAGGGTCCCAGGAAAGAGAGGTGCTGGAGGAGCTGGTTTCTTGCATTACTCCCAATTTCAGGACCAGGATGGGGTGTAAAAAAAAAAAAAAACAACCAAAAGAAATTGGCTAAAGCCTTTGCTGGTTTTGCAGCCAACTCTCGGTTACACACAGGCGCCTCACCCAGGGTGTGTGTGATCAGGTCAAGCTGTGACCAGGTCAGTGATGGACCTAGTGATCATAGGATGCTGCAGGTATTTATTCATACCCTCTGCAGCACACCCCAAGGATGTTTTTACCAAGTCTTTTTGTTACCTGGGCTATTCCTTTACCCTAGAAAATGATGGGTGGGTTGCAGTTGCAATTTCTGAATGGTGGCGTGTTGTCCACAGATTTGGAGACCACTAAACGACAATGTTTCCGGAGACAATCCGTCCATAAGTGAAGGGAAAGGTTTGAGTTTGCTAATGCTGTAGTCTGCAGTGTGCTCAGTGTAATCTTGCAGCTCCCAAAGGTATTTGCTTTTGCTTGTACATTTTATTTAGCCAGAGAGTGGGACAAATACCAGCTTAGTCCATCTTTTCCCCTGTCGTATGCATCCTGTTCTGGTGGAAATCCTCTCAGGCTTTTAAAGCACTAAGAAATTTGTTGGGAGGTGCAACTAGAGCCCTGAAGAACCTCAGTGATGTTTTGACTCCAATTTAATTTCAATGACCCTTTTGCAAGGGATGCAAGGCTTAGATTACTTTTTTTTTTCTGTCCATGCCTTTGTCAGTGATGAGTCCGTGCAAACCTGCTGTATATTTAATCGGCTGAATCCCATTTCTACCTGCATCAGCACAGGTCCAGGTAGACTGATTCTCTATATTATCTTGGGATAAGCAAAGACAAAATACATGTGGTTAACCACTCGCCTCCAAAGTCAGAACTTCACCTTCATCTGCGTTGAAGCTGGCAGGTTGGAAGCCTCTCCACTGTGCTACAAGGGCACCAAAAATTGATCCCAAACGTCACTACTGCCAGCCTGTCTCTGCAGATGTAACTGAGAGATCTGCGAAATGAAGAACGCACGTGCTGGTATGTGACTACAGAGACAGGGGTGGCACGAAAATAATCTGACCTTCCCTTGCACTTGCAATGGGCGGTTGACTCCAAGATAAAGCTGGCGGCTCCTCTTTCTGTTTGGAGTGGGTCTTTATGACGGACGAGTCTGGACTTGGAAAATGCAAGAAAATACTCCTTCTCTCCTGCCACGTGGAGGTTTAAAATAGCTCCTGCAAGGTATTTTTCTCTCTATTCTAGTCAGTGGGAGTGAAAGACTGTGGCTACTCTTGGTGGATGGGAAGTTGCAGCAACACCCAGAGAAGTTTTCCTTTCCAGTCTACCGACTCACTCGAAGCTTGCTGAAGTTGTTTACAGGAGTTTTTCCGTGGCTTTTGCTGCCTTTTGGATCAGGTCCTAAATCATGCACTGAACTATATGTTGGAAACCACATCCACCAAATAATATCCTTCAAGTAGCAGAAAAGATTGGAGATTAAGTTTCACTTGGAAAAGCAGAAAAGGCAAAGCAAAGCTGGAGCATGAATCCTTGCCAGGAGTGGCTCCCTCTGCGAAAACCCAGGATGAAAAGATGTGGAGCTCAGAGCACTGTGACAGCTCTGCTTAGTAAGTGAGAAGATGACAACACGTGCTAATAGTGCAATTGGTAAAATAAGCCCACTGGCTCGGGCCGGAATGCCAGTGTGACTCAGTGTCGTTAAAGTGCTGCGGGAAACCCAAAAGCCAGCAGTTTGGCACGGTGCTGCGTGCCTTACACAGTATATTATTATTTTTAGAATAACAGTATAATATAGAATGATGTATTACGTTATATGATATTACTGTAAAGAGATATATATATATATATATATATACACACACACACACCTCGTTAGAATTACAACTGGCAGGAAGAGTTTCCAGACAAGATGGGGGGCAGTTGTAACTGTAACACAACAGCCTCAAGCGACGTACAATCTGAGCAGGAAAAGGGGAGTAAAGGCTGGGAAGGAAAGTGAAGCACAGAGAGATGACCTGAGCTTTTTGTGGGAGTGCAGCAGGCATGTGTTGGAAGCCTGGGGTCTCTCAGCGCATGACCCTGGCTTTTGGACCAGTTGTCTTGTTTGGTTTATGTTGTTATTGTCTGTGCACTGGGGTCTTTCCCCCCCCCCCGGTCCCCCAATTCCTTCTTAAACTCAGGATCCAGGACCAGCAGGACATGCTCGTTTTAGCACAGAGGTGCTCACCACACCAAGGCAGGGTCCTCTCAGCCTGCCCCATCTGCTGCCTCAACAATGTCCATGCTACAGAGGTTGAAAGTTAGAGGAGCTCAAACCCTAAACTTTTAACCATCTCTGGCAGTAGCTGCTCTGTCATTCCCAGCAGTAACTCACCCAAATCCACATGTTTCAGAGAAAAGTTGGCTCTCAACTAGGAAAGCCTGGTAGTGCTGAGACACGCGTAGACACCTGGACACGTACTGCAGTCCTCCCACGGGCTGTGTCCTCAGGCTCTTACTCAGTTTGGGAGCTGAGGCAGCTCAAAGCTCTTGGGGCTGGTGGTGATTGTGTCCATTGTGTCCGGCTCTGAAGACCCCAGCATAAGAAGGACATAGGCTTTGTTGGGGCAAGTCCAGAGGAGGCCACGCAGATGATGAGAGGGCTGGAGCAGCTCTGCTGTGAGGCCAGGCTGGGAGAGCTGGGGCTGTTCAGCCTGGAGAAGAGGAGGCTCCGGGGAGAGCTGAGAGCGGCTCCCAGTGCCCAAAGGGGGCTGCAGGAAAGGTGGGGAGAGACTCTTCAGCAGGGCCTGTTGTGACAGGATGAGGGGGAATGGTTCTGAACTAAAAGAGGGTATATTCATACTAGATACAAGGAAGAAATTTTTTTAGGCTGAGGGTGGTGGGACACTGTCCCAGGTTGCCCAGAGAGGCGGTGGATGCCCCATCCCTGGAAACATTCCAGGCCAGGTTGGCCGGGGCTCTGAGCAACCTGATCCGGCTGGAAATGTCCCTGCTCCGTGCAGGGGGGTTGGACTGGATGGGCTTTGAAGGTCCCTTCCCACCCAAACCAGTCTGTGATTCTATGATTCTAATTAATGCAAATTCCTAGAGGCCACTTAGGTTTCCTGCTGACAATTGCATGTATCTTAGCTAAAATCTTGCCCTGATCATGGTCAATACCAAATAGCCATGATCAATATCAGCTATTCAGAAGGCATGACACCATGGGGAGTGATTTTCTGCTGCTGTTCATCTCACCAAGCTCAGCTTATCGACAGCTGTGCTGCTGTTATTTAGATCTATGGCCTGTGATATCATCACTCAGATACTTCGTTTATTTGTAGAGCAACAGCAGTGCTCCTGGACTGAGCTGCAACCGTTATGGTCTGTTAGGTGGGAATCCTCTTTCCGTTCATCGCCATGCCTTGCTGCGTGGGCTGGGGTCCTCTGCAGCTCACCGGCCGGTCTGATCACCGTGCAGAGGAGGGAGCTGAGTGTGGAGCAGCTGGTGGGCTGTTTGTGGTTGGTGGGGAAGGAGGTCCTTGTAGAGGACATCTGGAGGACAAGGGGCAGCTGAATGGATGGGGTTCTTCTCCTTTCTGAGGCCATTCTTGAACATGGCTCTGTTTATTGAGTCTGAAAAGTTTGTGTACACCTTGCGAGTTTCATCAGACACTCATTTTAAGTCAATAATTACCAACAATTAAAAAATTTAAACCTTTAAATCAGGCCTGCCTAATTCTCTGGATACACAGCAGGTTTTGCAGACGATCTAACCACTGTCAAGAGGTCTGGGAGAGAAGGCAATGAAGCTTCACACCTCTGCTGTCCTGGCTTCAAACGTCTGCATGTAGGTGATGTGTGGAGCAGTCCTATGCTCTCCAATTTGAGCTGGGCTTATTTCATGGGTAATCTGCTTTTCAAGCATGAGTAGGAACGTGGGTTTTTTTTTTCAGTTTTGTGACATTTGTTGTTGTCTATAACACACTGGACCACTTGTGAGTATTATCAGGAGTGTTTCAATTGCTGAGATTATTGGCAAGTTAACACCTCTGCTTGATTCTTATGAAATTTTATTTGTTCACTCAGTTTTGGTGCCTCCAGATAAATCTGTTTCAGGTCTGAACTGATTTAGGAACTGTGGAGAGCTACCTGACCAAGTATTCTTATTGCCAATTGGGACGTCTTCACGGGCAATGTGGAGGGAGCATCGTTGTACACTGAGGCAGGCATTTAAAATAAGTCACGTGAAACATACCATAGCAGAATCTGTCTTTTTTTTTTTTCCCAGTGACTATAAAGGGAGTCACAAAATAGTGCAGTCGCAGAGGTCTGGCCTATAGAAGTCTCGACTTGGACAGGAATATCCCACCCGGTATGTGTGGAAGAATGACTCTCTCATCACAGATTGCTGCAGATGTTGCGAAGACTAAAATGCATACCGAAAACAATAGATGAATAGAGATAAAGTGAATATTTGGAAGCTTCTAGGAGAATATATTTCACACTTCTAACATCACTTACACCAAGCTGTACCTACAGAAATACCACAAAAAAATTGGAAAATGCTGAACAGCTCTATCAATGAACAAGAATCCTCCACAGTACATACCCCAAATCCTGTTAGTGTGACTCAAAATGTTTTGAATTTTACTGACTGCAAAGTCAATTTTCCTTCCTTTTCTTCAAATGAGACCTCATCTGCACACAGTATCGGGCAAGGCATGACAACCTGCACCCACAGACTTGAGACAAATCTGGCGATGCAGCAAACCAGGGGATTAATTGTCCTGTTTTGAGTTCCACTCATGATTTTAACCAAGAACAGTCTTGGGGTCTGTCTGTAATCCATGGACGGGTTCACCTTGTAAGAATTTCATCTCTTCGTTGGGCTGGATCTGTGTCTGTCTCTTTGAATGTGTCTGTCTCTATTGACTGGATGTCGAGACATCTGGGTGTAGATGGTTCTTCAGTCTGCGCTAGCAATTTTAGGTGGTCAGGCAGTAATAATAAGCAAGACTCCAGACCATTCCAGTCATGTAGGATACATGAATTTATTGCCACATTAAATAAAACCAAGCAATGAAATAATATATGTCACACAGGGAATGAGCAGTTTCTTGTTCGTGACCTTGCTGGCCAGACTCCAGCTGCAAGACAAGGGGGACTATTGTAACCGACTTAAAGGTTATTCAGTCTCCCGTTCCCACCTTGCTTGTTCTCAGCTTCTCTTTTTATTGCGTTTTTGCTTCCAGATGGCAATATTAGCATCCAATTGACTCTATTTAAATGTCCTCGTTGCTGGAGAATCCAGTAGGAATTTTTTTTTTTTGTTCACTTCTTTCCTGAGGGATTCTGCACAGGCAATGCCTATCTCTTCGGCTCTGTAGTATCACTTGTGGCTTTGTTTTATGCTGATGTAAAATCAGATTAACTGGGGTTGGAAGGCACCTCTGGGCATCATTAGATCCATCTCCCTACTTCTTGTCTCACACTTCTTACAATATCCACTCCGCCGTAATTAGGGGTCTGACTGAATTTGCATCTCTTTGTAGGGCTAAGAAAAAGGGAGGCAGTGCAGAATGTGATTTATCCATTGAAGAAAAATGAACTCGACATACACAAGATGATATGACCTTGGCTATATGCAGGCTCAAGAAAATTATGTTTTTATATAAGCAACAGAAGGCACGAACGAAAAGGGAAATTGAAATACCAAGTAGTTGTGTCTGGTCTATGTATTCTCTCCTCTTCAATCTCTTAGCAAAGCCAATGTGTCAAGGAGGTTTGCCTGAAATTTCTGGAGAGCTGGTTGTGTGTGGGGGTCTCTAGGATTCGCAAAATTGCTGCTCCATCCTCCTTGCGAAGCGACTTTCCATGCAGATTCCCTGCTAGTCGTGGAACATAGTGGGAAAGGACCTGCCCTTGAGATCCCCTGCAGCACCAGGACACAGCTCTCACTCCGAGTGACATCCTTGCTACAAGAGGTGGTGTCACACAGTCCCTCACAAATACCTGTACGATAAAAGCAACCAGATGGCTGCTAGATGACTTCAAGGAAAAGTGGAGCTTACAAGCTGGTATCTTGAAAACAGGACACATCTAGTCCAGATATTCAGCATAAATAAGTGCCTTTTGGGGCTGTAATCCCAGAAATCTTCACCCTCCCATATTGGGACATCTGATTTCTTGTTTTAACTGATATGTTCTTGTGTATACGTCCGTGCACGTTTATGCGTGCATGCACACACACACAGAGGCTGATGGACGACAGTAAGTGGATAAGCTTCTGGAGAGCAGAGGACCTGCTTCGGATCTCATTTTTATTGCTGTAAATCAGGAATAATTCCCCTGAAATCTGTAGTGCTGTGCCACTCTAAAGAAAAAACCAAAATCAGGGCTTGTTGCCTGCATCTGTGAGGACGGTTTCTCCAGCCAGCCTCCTTCAATGCTCTCTTGTCCACTTCCCATTTCAATTTATCCCCCAAATCCTCATTTCCTGATGCTCCTTGCCCTTCGGGCAGCCCATCGTTCCCATGGGCAGGGTCTGCTACGAGCTCTGCAGCAAGAGCTGGAGGATTAACCCACTCTGGGTTGGACAGCGGACAAAGAGTCCACACAGCTCCAGGAGAGCCTGGGACAGAGATAGAGGATTAAAAGCATTCCCCAGCTCCCTTAGACACCAGGAGGGTCTTCTCTGTCGAAGAGACTTTCCCTGTGGCTTCTAGCACACGTATAATTTTTGATGAACGAGGCCCCAGGGCATCGGCTGCAGACGGAGGGCTGTTTTGATTGTAACAGGCTTTGATTCAGAGGAGCCAGAAATTATTTATTTTCGTTCTGCTTTCCTCCTCCCTTCATTCCCAGTTGGGATTGAGAAACTCTGTTTGCAAGACTCGGGGGCTCCAGCTGCCTCGCTACCTGCGTCGCCGATGGCCTCGGACGAGCAGTGAGGTCTTGGTGTGGAGCAGAACAAATGCTTGGACTGCAAATGCTCTGAATTTTTTTCCGCCTCTCCTAATCCCCTGCAGTTTGGAAGGAAGGAAAGAGCAGTCCTGGTGAACTGCTCCCTTTGTAAGAAATCTCCTTTCCAGGAGTGATTCCTTTTGCACTTGCTGCAGGAAGGACATACAAGAGGAGTTGCATGTGGTCACCACAAGTAGGTGGAAGATGAGCAAAGCTCTTGCCCCTTTCCCAGCATCCAGAGCATTCTGGGACAAATCAGACAGGGGAAATTCCCAGGTGGTGTCGTGGTTGGAGGACTGTCCACAGCATCCCAGCTCTCGGGCTTGGATCATATTCAAGTCACAACGCTGTGCCCTCTCCCTTGCTGGAGGACACATGCACTTGCTCCAGGTTGACTGGGTAATGGGGTCCCAGCATGAAGGATCCCATCCTGTATAATTAGATCCAATTTAAATTTGGTCTCTCTCTGCTATTGGTTTCTACTGAAGACAGGACAGTCATCTCAACAGGCTTTTGGAGCTATGCAGTATGGCTGAAAAGTTCATAGGTGCATCCAAAGGTTATCAAAAGCACTTGTAGATCAATGGTTAGAGAAAACTCCCCAATTAAACTGTTAAATCATCTGATTGCCTCAGACCATAGTTCTTAGAACAAAAAACTTATCCCTGGGTCTGTGCTACAGTCTTAACAGTAATATTTCTTGCCTGCTCAGAGATAGACAGATGATGTACGGTGCTCCTGTAGTGAGACTCTTTACCCAGAAAACTCCATCAAAAAGGACATTCCTGCTCCAGTAACTCATTGCATCTGGCTCATCCCTCCTTGAGTGAAGATGCGATGGCACACACTTGGTCAGAGATCAGCCAGGAAACCTCTGGCAGAGCTGGGACCATCCCTCTCTTCTAATTAATCCAAATTACCAGTGCTTTGGGCTTGTACAAAGAGAAAGAGAAGATGGGAAGCAATGGGCACCTTCCATCCAACCCAGTGCAAACCAGTTTCCATCCCAGGTGAGATTCACTGCACAAGGACCAAAGCTCAGTGTCTTCTTCCACAGAGACGACATTTTCCATGTGTAGGTCTTGGCAGGGCTATTGAGGAAGTCGCTTTGCAGTGCCTTTGCTGCAGAGGTGTCTCAATTTTCCTTTTCTGTGCTGGAATGTAAAAGCATAGGGACAAGATTTTGGTTGACAAAGAAAGAACTACTGGTTTTACACCAGATGAATCAGAGGGAAATGCTGGAATGGGCCAGTTACATTGAGGAAAGGGTGGGCTCTGTCTCCTGGACAGGTCAACAGTCCAGGATGATGGTCTCCAGACTTGAACAGTAATCCATTAATTTTTTTTTTGTCAGTCTCTGGTCCTGATTCGGCCCTGGAAAATGCTGTGGTTTGGGGAGATGTGTGGCCATGTCCCCTAAGTGTAGAGATCTGTTTAGTGATCTGTTTGTGTTTCCGTGAAGCTAGTCTCTGCATCGCCTTATGCTCCCTTTTTTTTTTATTCGATGAAGAGGAACAGAGTCTTTAAGCAGTTATTCACTTGAGGCTTGGTTTAGGTAAGACGAGTTATACTGGGGACCTCATAATCAGTGAACAACCTGAAGGTAAGACATCTACCTTTATCCTGAGGAACCCCATCCTCTCTCCAGGCTCATCCAGGCTGGTGCTGGGTGTTTTCTTTCTGTGAAGCCCAGGGAGCAGAAAGCAGTGAGGGCTGGATGCAGGCAGCATCACTGCTCCTCCATGTTACCTGCCTTCGCCGATGCCCAGAGCTTTGCTTTCCTCCAGATCTGCAGCTGAGACCCCACCACCTCCTTGACCTGATGTAGTCAAAGATGTCCCTGCTCCTTGCAGGGTGGTTGGACTAGATGACCTTTGAAGGTCCATTCCAACCCTAACCATTCTATGATTCTATGTTCCTGGTTAGGCGGAGCTCTGGAGAACTTCTGGATGTCAACCTGGGGATTCAGATTGCTTAAAGGGTTGGACAGAAGAAGGAAAGGGGTGTCTGGGGATAGCATGGTTTGTTTGCACAAGTCTGGTTTCCTGGTTTGATTTTCCCATCCAAAAAACCAAACACACTAGAAGAAGTTGTTCCTGCTTAGTACTAAATTTCTGGCTACTTTTTATATGACCGCAGCATAATGAGGGTGACCAAGGCTGTTTTTGACTCTTGGCCCATATTTTTGGAGCATCAGAATTCAGTTTCCATTTTAATTGGCCTTCAGCAGGCAGTGACAAGCGTTTCACCCCAACACTGGGACAAGTGTCTGCATGGATATGGCTGATTATACATAAATACTGGATATTTTCTGTCAAAACACAGTTTGATGTTCTGTCAAAACACTGTTTTCACCAAATCCCCTTGCCCTTTCCAAATTGCCTCTGGGAAGCAAAGTGATACATTTTGGGGTCAATCCACATGGATACTTATTGGAGCTGTCACTTCCATGGCTCATCCCCTGTTCTCTTGGATGGGCTCTGACTAGACTACGTCACCCGTGGTGCACTGAGGTCTCTTCTCTTGCTGAGACGCTGTAATTCATGGCTGGAAGAGCAATGACAAAAAGCCGAGCCAACTCAACCTAAATTCCCTTTTCCCCGAGGGAGAAGACAGCCCCTACGACTCGTGAAGTACGAGACCTGTCCTTTACACCAGGCGTTCAGGCTGATCCAGACAATTATGATTTTCCCCTTCAAACAACACTGCTCAGATGTCTCAGCAGAGGTTTTTGACCTCTTCAGGACTGGAAAACTGATATTTCAACTCTTCCTCCTGCTGAGACAGGAACAAACACCGTAAGAACTGACTTTGGCCATTCTGATTTCCACAGCCATCACTCAACAGCTCAGAGAGAGCAGTCTGGGAGGCACCATGGCACCATCCCGAGCCCCCGTTTGCCAGCTGAGTGAGGACTTGGAGAGGATCCTGGGAGGGCAGCTTTGGATCTGCATCCTTCAGGGTCCGTGGTGAGACAACGCGCACTGAAACCTCTCAGCAACTCATTACCACGTCGCCCTTGTTCTTGGTATTAAGAGCTTAAGGAGTAGGTGAGATCCACAGTATTACTACCTCCCACACCTCCCATCAGCTATACACTTGTAAAAATAGTGAAATCTTGTTGGTGAGTGGTTTTTTTTTTCACTTTGCAAAATGGGCTTCATTCTGACTTGTCGTAAATGTCTCTAATTTGAGATTCTTCTCAAATTCAGTCACTACTGAGACTTTGCATGGTGTTTTCATGATTGGCAGTGATTTTTAGTGGTAAATTAACAAGGTTACAAAGGAAAACAAAACCCCATCTGAATTTTGGTAACTGGAAAAGGAAGAATATATTTATTTAGCTGTCAGGACAGTGGTTTTGTTGGCTACCCCTCATCTCACCGGATCTCAGAACTCATAGATGAAAAAATATTGTGGCTTCATTTCTCTTTCCATGGACACCATGGCTGGCATTCTTGAATTATTTATCTCTCCAGTTTTATAGATCAGGCATTGTGAGTTAATTTGGGATTGTGACAGCTACTTAAAAATCACCCATTTGGAAAAAGTTACTTGCTGTCGGATGAATAAAAATAATATTATCTCTGTTTCTTGTATACATTCAGGATGACAAGGACTCTCGTAAGCTTCAAATGTTTTTTTCTGATTCTAATCCAGCTTTTGGGTCATTTTTCTTGTATTCCACTGGTGGAGACTCAAATGCAGTAAAGCAGAAGTGTCTAACTGATGGTCTTGAGTTGGATGCTTTGCATTTATGTGACTGACAGTAGGACAGCCCATGTATGGGGGCTTGTCTGCAGGATCTCTTGGCTGTACGAGGATTTTGGTATGAAGATCAGGAGGTGGCTGCTCATGGTACATGCTCTGAGCCCTTCCACAGAACATTTCTGGTGAGAGCAGACCTACTGATAGTAAGGCAGAATGAGCCTCTTTGCACCCTGGCTTGTGTGATGTGGCCTATGCTCAATCTTTGTCACATCTCAGAACCTCTTCTCCATCATAGACAGAGCTGCAGCCAGTGCCACCACTGGTGGACCAATCTACTTGGACATCTTTCCATGGGCCCTGTGAGGCAGAGCATACCCTGGTCTGCTAATGAAAACACTCACTGAGCTATTACAGTTCTGGTGACTGTGAGATTTCTCTTCTTCTTTTCTCCCAATCTGTTGGTTTCCTCTTTGTGATATGCACCTTTTTTTTTGCCGGTTGTCTTCATGCCTTGGCTGTTCCTTAAATTTCCCCTGCAGTCTGTTTTCATGTGATACCTTATCTGCTTTCTGTTGATGTTGGCTGGCTAACATGGACACCCTAGGATAGCCCTTTGGCTTGGATGAATACTCTGGATATGCCTTTGAAATATTCTTCTTCTGTATTCATTCACCTTTTGCTTTCTTTTTGTTTAGGGCTCTACAAATCTTCAATGACAGCAGGTTTGGCTGTCCTTTAAGAACATCCACTCAGGGGCTAAAGGAATGCTTTTTGCTACCATTATTTTTTATTGCTAACTTCTTTCCAACTTTCTTTTTTTCCTTTGGGACTCTGAGGATCAGGATCATCTTGGATTCCTCTGCTTCTCTTGCTCAGACTTTGCTCCTTCCAATCAGTGGCTCTGGGTGCTGCAAATCTTGAAGACCAACCCTGAGGCTGATGTGTTCTGTGTCCCTGCTGCCTTGCAGCCCCGTGATGAACACTGTGAGGGCTGGAAGGTGTGCATGGCTCACATTTGGGCAGGATATCACTGCGTGATCACCCCTGGCTTTGAGCAGAACACTGTGGCAGGAATCATCAGCTTTGGGGCAATACTTTGAATGTTACTGCGTACAAAATATTTGCATCCAAACGTGGTCTGTGGGCAGGAGAGCTCCTTATGGCTATGGTAATGCTTACGGGCCATGCCCAACATTCAGACCTTGTTCCTGAACACCAGGTGGGAGCTACATCTCTCATGTTTTGGTTTTGAGCTGTTTAGATCCTTGTTAATGCAACACATAGACGTGTTCTTAGCCTGTGTGTGTACTGTGGGAAGGACAGTCCAGACGCACATTCCTGCAGAATCTTGTCTCTGTCAGAACAAGATATTCCTTGGACGACTTACTGTCCATGGGTTGGATAATTTGGGGCCCACCTCTGCGAGGCTCAGGCTATGAGTGGTCCAGTCAGCATCTTTTCAGATCCTGCTGAGCCGTCAGTCTCGGTCCCCTGGGTTGTGAAGCACTTTAGAAAGCAGAAATGCCAGATGAGGTGATGCGTGATTTATGAGATACCACACAACAATACCACGTATGCCGTAAAATTCAAGGGAATTTTGGAGTTCATAGACGTATCAACACTGCAGAGCAAGGAGTCTCTCACCAGACAGATCCATGGTAGGAAAAAAGACATCTGGACATCTTGATACCAGCGAAGTGTCAGCAATTTGGAAGGAAATCATGGAAAAAGCACTGGCAAAACTGTCAAAAGGACTCACTCGACCCTTAGGAAAAATGAAAATAACAGAGCCTGTTCAGTTTATTAAACAACACAGTGGATGCTTTCTTGCAATTTTTCATAACCATATGAAATATATTAAGAGGAAAATATATGTCAAGAAAGTTGGTAATCAGTATCAAGTAGCAGATGACATTTCAATTTCTGATCTTACTTTCATCAGCATGCAACTAATAAAAATAGCCCAGATATCTGACATGGAACATGCCATCACATGAAATTAGTTCTCAAGTGGTTTTGGAAATGCATCTGCTTGTCTGGAGCACACGGATCATTTAAGTTGCACTTAAACCTTCAGCGAGATACGAGCGATACCTGAATCTTATGAGAAGCCTCAGGTCCAGCATTGAAAGAAGAGACTTTAAACAACCAGACCTCGTTCTGAATGCCATCATTTTATATGATCTTATATTCTGGAAATGGGAAAATTTTCCATGGTTAGATAATCCCTCTCCTTGCTCCAATGTTGGCTGGATCCTGAAGACAGAGTCACCAAGGTTTGGTTGGAAATCTGTCTGAAACAGGCCAAGCGATCCAGCTTTTGTCTCCTCGAAGACGTTGGTCTTTGGGCAAGAGTGGAACATCTGGGCTCTGTGTTTGGTCACACCCCAGCCAGGGCTGACTGATGGGACTCCAGCAACTCTACTGGAGCTAAAAATTATGGCACATGGCAACATGGCCCAGTGCTTTTACTGAGGTCCCCCTTTGGTTCTATTTCTGGGTGTTTATGGACTTTTTCCGAATCCCACTGTATATCCAGTTTCTTTCTATTTTGTTCACACTTTGCAGCTCACGAAGCATGTTTCAGACCTGTGGACAGCTTCAGTGAGAAGAAAGGGGAGGGAAAACCATACAGCTATCCGTGGGGTGAGAAATCTACTGCCTGGTGTTGTATGAGAGTATTTACTGGGAACTTCTAGATTTTTCTTGCTGTTACTCCTCTAAATCCATGCCAGGATTTCAAAACAAGGGGCCAGAGGATAGAGAAAAACCTCTTTTTGCATCACCAGTTTTGTTCCAACATTACTAGAATCTTTGAGGCTACCCCAGAAAGGACTGGTTGTAGGATGTTTTTGTGCCTATGGGTTTAGAAAGTCAAGTTCGCTTGAATTTTTTTCAGCAATGTCCGTTATGGACGTCGCCTTGTCATGCTGGTTAATAGGGATTTTGCTGTGGGTGGCAGATGCTGCTGCTGCACTCGAAGGTGCAAATATTCTGTCTATATGAGAAGAACCTCTTGAGAAGGAAAGGCTGCTTTCAGACTTCATGCAAGTCCTGAAAAAATGGCTTAAGCATCTCACTGGCAGATAACTCATATCTGCAAAATGTTGGAGAGGTTTTTAAGAGTGAAGAAACAGAGGGATGAGGTGATGACGTGGCAGGTGCACGGGCTGGGAGAGGCACTGGGAAGAGGACCCAGGTCTCTGAGATCCCAGGCTCAGGCTTGCTGGGACAGGCTGTCTTTCTCAACTTCAGCTTTTGCTGCCTCCTGTAATTCCTGTAACGACTGGGCTGAAACCACCAACATTTTTCAGGATCAGTTCCCTGCTGTGGGCTGAATTTGGACTTTTGCTCATGACAGAAGCCATCAGAGACCCCAGCACTTGGACCATGAAGGGGGCAGAGTTGTAAAGTGATTATTACCACTTAGGTGTCTCTCAGAAACATTTTGGAAAATGGGACCAGCACCCAAAACTCTTCTTAAGCAAGTCCGTCACCAGCAGATTTATGTTCACACTCTTTGTTTCTTTGGGCTCTTTGTTGCATGAAGGCACCGTTTCAGCACATGGAGGTAGAAACTTCTCCTAATTTGCTTCTCTGGGACTTCTTGCAAAGTGGGCTGGACTGAGGATAAAATTTAGATTATTTAGACCTTAACTTTAAGCAGCTTTAGTTGAGCGGTGACAAATTTTAGCTCTCCGAAGCCTTGGATGTGTTGCCCAGCCCTGGGTCTCCTGGGTGCCCTTGTTGCTATACTTGTCGTGCTAATAATATTTGCATGTCTGAAAATGTAACGGAGGCATTTAGGGGGATGCCTCGTGCATTCCTGCCCTGTGTCACAGAGGCGCTTTCAGCTATTCAAGCCGAAACATAAGCCTCACTATTGTGGACTGCGGGGCGTGCACCGGCGTTTTTGCTCAGCTATGTTATTGGCCATTAAATTCTCCTCTCCCTTTCTAAATCTGGCCACAGGACTCGACTTTGCAGGCTTTGGCAGGGGTGAATTCCACAGGATGTGGGTCCATTTCCTCTAATTTCTTTTAAATACGTCCACTAGTTAACTTTTACTGACTGTTTTCCTGTTCTCATTTCAGGGAGCGGGGCTGAGGCGCGGGAGAATGGACCAGCGGACACCGTGGCACTGTCGGTCCCTCCTGCTGCTGCTGGATGTTCACCTCCCCATTTTCTTATCTGGTGGTAGCCACTAAATGGAGATGCCCAAATCCTTAAACCAGGCTCCTTCTCCCATTATGACAGAGGATGCAGCTTCTCCAAAAAGAGTGATTCCCCTTATCCTAAGGTGTGCTTCACCCCCGGGTGTGTGCATCTCTGCATCGACCATAGGGATGCACTGGCGCGGGCTGAGGCTTTGGTGTCCTCTGCTCTCCTTCTCCCTCAACTCTTATTGACTGCAGCAGTTCTTAATTATTTCTTGTATTTAAGATATTAATAAGAATTGAGGCCATCATGGCAGTTTTCTTATTTCTTTCTTTCCCTTGTCTACACTATTGCGAATTGCCCTATATTCTCCCCAGTCAGTGTTAGTTACTTATTAGCCCTAAGTGAGAATTTTCTATTTCTTAGGTATTTAAAGATTTTTATGACTAGTTTATGTTCCAAAGAGGAACATTTCTTACAGGAAAGAAATCACAAAGCATTTCATTTTGATAACACTGACCTAGTCTGCTGTGGTAATGTTGGATTGCCTCACTCTGGCAATACAGAATGGTTTTGTTTTGAAAGTGCCACAGCAATATAATTTGTGATAAAGGGAAATGTAAGAAATGTAGCGTGATTTTGAAAGCAGCAGCTTGTAAAATACAAGCCAAAGCTAAATGAATTGCAACAATAAAGGGGATAGATGCATTTTATTTATCAAAAGGAAGCGTTTAAACATCATTGAAACAAAATGGGAAAATAGAAGCAATCTGTTTCAGCATTTTCTCAGTGATATTTTCCAGTGTTCCTGCAATATGTTGTGACTTCAATAAAACTGTGACTCCAATTGTAAAACTGTTATCTAAAACTTCCTTACCGCTCAGATCTAACATTTTTCTCAGAGAGGGTGGCTCACTGTAGAAATGTCCCATAATTCATGTAAGTTGGGATTTCATCTTCTTTTCTTTGTCTCAAACATAGATTTCTTTTCTGAAGGAATGGTCTGGGCACCTTCAAACATCATGGGAAAGAGGCATGTTCTTCCATCTCATCCTGAGATGGTGTTTGGATATTTGGGATGAATCGCTTAATACAGAAAAGAAGGATCTTTTCTACAGCTGCCTCAGTTTCCCTGGGTGACTGTGTCCTTCTGACGTTAGTGGATTAGGTCACCTGAAGATGGTAATGTGTCTAGAGTGATTCTCAGACCTCTGAACAACAGCAGGACACAGCAAGGCTGCAGCAGGGCCAACACCTCCCAAATGAACTACAGCACAGCTGCGACACTCATGTCTGAACCCACCAACAGTATCCTGGCATGGTTTATACATGATGTCCCACCGTGTGCTGTCCCACAGGTAGAGTAATTTCACCAGCAGGATTTGATGTTGAATGAAGGAGTCACTAGGTAGAAGCCTGTAATTTCCATGAGCTCAGACTGGACCATCTTCATCCCTTCCAATAATTCGTGAACTTCACCGAGATGTTTACTTCCATGAGCCTCAGAGGAACTTGACCAAAGTAAGAAATACTCAGGGTTTCTTCACCAGCCACAGGGCAGTCTTGGGATGTGACATAGGTATCGAGATGTTATCAGAATAGAAGATAGGTAATGGTTTTAAAACAGAAGGAGGCAGATTCAGATGAGACATAAGGAAACAAATTTTTACACTGAGGGTGGTGGTGCACTGGCCCAGGTTGCTCAGGGAGGTGGTGGATGCCCCATCCCTGGAAACATTCAAGGCCGGGTTGGATGAGACTCTGAGCAACCTGATTTGGTTGGAGATGTCCCTGGTCTGTGCAGGGGTTTGGACTGGATGGCCTTTAAAGGTTTTTTCCAACCCAAACCATTCTATGATTCTGTGATAAGATAGCAACAGTGGCCCGTAAAGACTTTGGAAGAACATCAATGTGATATGCTCTGTAGTTGAAACTGTAAATGTTCATTTTTACTCCGAGATTTTTTCTTTATTTTTTCTTCTTGCAAGAAAGAATCCCTTGAACACCAGTTCCCCATCAGTGGAAGGAGTGACAGATCTTTAGCAACGGCAGCTCCACGAATTAACAGCTTTCATAAAATTCTTAGGTTGGAAAGGGACTGAAGGAAAAACACTCTGCAAAGGTTACCAGGCCAAAGCCCTCGGGCAACTGAAAGCTAAATTAAAAGGGGAAAAAAAAATGAATATCCCATACTAAACCAAAAACCAAAACCCTAATGAAAACACTAAAAGCAATGATTAATATGACAACTGGGCAGCTTTCCCTGAAGACATAAATTCCCATCTGGATAATCAAATTTGTCTTAAAAATGATAAATAGTGCTACCGCTAACCTAAAAATGTACCTTGATCCCACCAAGCTCAATTTCTTCAAACACTAGCTGCTTCATTTGAAAAAAAAAAGTATTTAAATAAACAAATAATATAAAACAAAACCCACAGTCCCAACACGGATTTTTTCAAAGTTACCTCAGTCTTTTTTGGCTGTTCAGTCCACTCCCTGGTGTCCAGGTGTAAACAATTCCCAAAAAGAGACGTCTGTATCCCTGAATTCCAGAAAAGGTAGCGCTTTGTCTTTCTTTCCCAAAAAGGCTGTCTTTATGCTGAGTTTCTCAACCCAACTGGGGATGTTTAGGCCTTTTGATTATTTTTCCCCTCATTTTTTTTTTTTTAAACATTCCCCTCTGCTTCCATTGGTGGCCTTTTATTTCTTAATGATATTCTTCTTCCTCTTGCGCAAGGCTATCTCATCTTCTTTTCCACTGCCTGCTCCCCACAAATCCCACAATTCCTTGGCAACCTTTGTGCTTCATACTGGTGCTTGCTGCCCGCCCTGGCCCCATGGAGATGGACTGGCTCTACCACGGCTTTCCAGATCTGGATGAAAAGGGATATTTATGAGCATGGTCGTGCAAGACGGGTCTAACACCACGTACGTCCTTCAGGAGAAAGCTGTCCTCTCAGCTTTCGGTCACCAGCCCTTTCTCTTGCTCTTTGCTTTGCATCTTCTTCCCTCCAGCTCCCTTCTGGTAGCAGCTTGTGGCTTTCGGAGGAGCAACTGGGGCTGGATCAAGACTGTGCAGAAAAGGAGCATTTACCTGGACCTCCTGGCTACCCAGGAAGCCAAGTGGATGGCTTCGTCTTTGCTATGACTTCGTGTTGCTTGACCGGTTGAGAGCGAAGCTAGGCGATGCTAGCTTTGCTCTCAAAATCCCTTGCATGTAGGCTGATTTTCAAGTCTTTTTTTTTTTCTGTGTTTCTCCCTTTTCCTCTTTGTTTCTCTGTCAGCCAGGAGCTCTAATCCTGACACTGTTGAGTTTTCTGTTTATGTTGTAAAGTTCTGCAAAGAGGACAGCTGGGCCTATAGGCTTTCAAGCACAGTTTCTCACCAGTCCTCTCTTTTATTTCACTAGAAAGCTACTTAAACCTTCCCTAAGCTTGAGAAATATCTTTATAGCAGAGATGACAATAATTTACCCTTCCAAGCAGTCCAGATGAATCAGGCTGCAGTCTCTCAATTCAGAATAGAAGTGACCTTTGCCGTTTTTTTTTTTACTTTCACATTTCACCACCGACTCTCAGTGGCAAACCAAAAGCATTGTCCCTCATTATCCCAATAAGCTCCCAATCATTTAAAAATTTGTGTGTGGCATGTTTTCCATTTTCTTGCTAAAAATGACTAATAGTTTGTTATTTAAAATCTGTTATGACAGCAGCAGGGAACAAGTGAGTAGGTGTCATCCTTCAGCCTCAGCCCCCAGGATCTTAATGATGGTTTGGTGCCAGTTAAAGAAATTTTCATGCATTTTAAGCAGAGTGCTGCTGGGATTAATCAACAGAGAAAGGCAGGCCTAGCTGACTGAGAATTATCCTTGGGACATTGGATTTGGAGGAGAATGCCCAAGAGTTTGGACGTCTTTGTGCCATCCCCTTGTTTTCTTTGCTTTTGAGGAGAGCGGGGATGTTATCGCGCTAGTCTTTCTTGTATTCATCCTCCACGCTGATGTTTTCAGATCTGCTTTACTGTTCACCTTGGAAACTTTCAAATATCTCCTCCACTGGCAAGGTGTACAAAGGGCTCACAATTTGCTGTCTGGGCAGCTTAGCCAGCCACCATTTGGCTGTCATCTTCTTGCAAACTAGGATGAGGATAACATGATAAGAGATGGAGCTGTGGTCCATGGCTGGTGCTTCAAAGTGCTATGATACCAGTATTACCATGTACAGTAAAATCTTCATGATTGAGCTTTGCACACCAGCAAATCTTCCTACTGGGACTTTGACATTAATGGGATAAAATAATTTTGGTTGATATTAGTAGTGTCCTCCTGGAAAAGGAATATGTTTATCTCTTTCTGTATTTGTATTTTCCTGCAGTGGCCACCTTCTAAAAGAAAGGCATAGGTAGACAAGAAAAGCTTTTTTTCCTGCCAGTGTTGCATTCCCAACAGGAGTTTCACCAGGGGAGCTCTTTGAAGTCTACTAGTCTTTCCACATCTTGCCAAACGAGGTGATGCTGGCAGGTCTCTGGGCACAGGCCTGGCTGTAGCAACTCTCAGAAGTCCTGTTGGTCTGCAAAGTGTGAGATGAGCATTGGTATGATCTTGAGAAGTTTCATGCAGAAAAGAAAGTGTTTGAAACCTCCTGTTCACTGTAGTATATCCTTAAGGTTTAGGATTGGAGAGTGATGGATTCCTGCCCTAAGGTCTTTTTTGATCTCTCGTGGATCTCAAGTTGGATTCAACTGACTAAACTGAGGTGTCTACATGATACGCACCAGCCTCTGAACCAGTTACTCTGGACTCTTCTGGTTGACATCACCAGTGGAGATTAATCTACAACCCACGTCACCCTGAAGTGGATGTCCAAGACCAGCCAGCTGAATCATTCCCCTGCTTGCTTCCCAGCAGTCGGGGGGTCTGGGATGACCATCTCAACTTGAAGACTTTTTTTTAGGTGAAATGTGGAATAAAGAGAAAGGAGTCACACCTCATCTCTGCAGCCAGAGACAACAATAAATGATATTTTCTCACTTGCAAAACTTGTATCTCTCTGAAGCCTCTTGTCCATGTCTGACAACTAGACTTCCCGCATATTTTCCAGTCTCACTTCTCTCTTGAAGAGTGTTGTCTAAATCACATCTTCCACCTGCACCATGGCAGTGCATTACATTTCATTGAACACAAGTGGCAGTAAATCCAAGTGCCATCAGTAGAGCATTTTTTTTAGGAGCAATAACATTTAAAAGGTTTTTCTCTGAGCTATGTCCCGTAGCACAAGAGACATACGTGGGCAGTAATAATGTTCTCCAGAGCCACAAATGATTTCAAAAGAAGCTCTGGCTGAAATGATTGAATCTCCCTGGCCTCTTATTGCAGAAGTGAGAGCAAATAAGATTTTGGAGTACGGCTGGAAAGGATATGTTTTGTAATCAGCCTTGAATGTGACCGAGTAGTGACCCTCCAAGGTGAATGAACTGCCAGTTGCCTCCCTGTTAACACTCATTTCCACTCTGCACTACTTACTACCCCTTTTCCTCTTGTCTTCCAAGAGATTAAAATAATTTGGGCAAACAAGGGGCCATTTCTTATCGCTTATGTTTCATTTAGACTCTTTTCCTTCTTTGTTGGACCTGATAAAGGGATTATGTGCTTGGAGGTTTTTAATATCATCAAGTCTAATAAAGAAATTACCTCTTCCAATAAGTTGTAGATCTCTAAATATATGTGACCTTGTTAACTAGGGTGGGATCTATTGGGATCTTCAGGTATTCACTGGAGGCATGTGTGGATTTAGTTTTAAAATCAAGGAGGCACCATGGAGGCAACGGATAAACAACCTGCTGGCAAACATGATAGGATTCATGAAGACGTAGTAAGCTACTACTGCATGGTGTCTGCAAAACTTAGAAGACTTGTTTCAGCAAAGCTGGGATTCAGGGAGGTGGAAGAAGAAAAAAAAAAGCGTTGAATTTCACCCTACAGTTTTCTATTTATCAGTCAAGCGATGGAACAGGTTGCCAATAGAAGTTCTGCAGTCTCCATCCTCAGAGGTTTTCAAGACCCAACCGTACAATGCCATGAGTAACCCAGTCTGACGCCAGACCTGACCCCACTTTGAGCAGAAGATTGGACTAAAGACCTCCTGAAGTCCCTTCCAACCTGAGTTATTCTGTGATGCTATGATATCCAACTCCACAACTTGGCATTAGGCCACAGCATATCTCCAGAGAAAAACCCGCATCTGGTCCTGATTTAGAGAATGTAAGCAAGGCCAAGTTTTGGATAGGGACTGAACCCGCCCATAACTACTCTCCGATCATATGACAAGGACCATATGCTGTGCCATGTGGTGGTAGCTGAATGGGAGTGAGGGAGACTATTACATCCTCTTTCATCTCTAGGATAAGTCTTCTCGATGGAGAATCTGTATTTCCTTAGTGAAGTTGTTCCATTAATTGAATTATGATTGTCATTAAAGAATAATTCTGTGTATAATTACTACTTGGGACCTTTCTGGTTTTCCGTGACATTAGGGGTTTGTTCTGTCGTTGCCTCTGACATGAAAGAGTCTCTGAGATATCTGATACCTTCTGTCATTGTGTATCTTTCTCAACTAGGACATCATCGTCTTTTAACCTTCTCTACAACGTTTGAACTCCTCAATGTGCTCAGCTTGCGTCTTGGCAGGCATCCAAAACCCAACAGGATGAGGATCCCTTGTTGTAAAGCCCCAACAGGGCAAAGTCATCTGTAATGATTCACAAATGATTCAAGCAAGCCAGCGCCTCGAGCAAAGTGTTCCTTGCTTGATTTATAGGTTTACCTTAAAAAAAAAAAAAAAGAGAAAGAGAATGCAATGTGATTGCAGCTTCTGGTTATGATTTCAGAGCAAAAGCAGCTGACACGAGACCAAGGTGAGCTTCTCTCTCAGACAGAGGGCACATAACTGAGAGAAAACCTACTAACATTGTGGGAGTCATAGAGATGACTCTGGGAGACCGAGAGACCGGGACACTCAGTGTATGATGGGATATCAACACAATCACAGACTCTAGAGCCACCATGAGCTGAGAAGGTCAAGCTCCGGTTTGCAGAAATGCAAACAACCGTACATGGCAAGAGCATTGCAAGCTGCAGCCTTTGTCATACCAGGCCTCCGCCTTCCAACTTCGGAAACCTCTATGTGCTTGCTCTGACCACACTCCGTCCGCCGTTCTCCTGTCCGGTAACAACTGTGACAATTTGCTCTGCCTTCCTCATTGCCAAAATGATCAAAATTATTTTTTCCACTCCCTGTGAAGTCTTCTGGCTGGTGGGGAATCCCCCCCCTAATTAACCATGCTTCGTCAAAGCTCAGGGAAAGCCTCCTGTCCACCTCACCAGGTTCAGGATCGGGCCCTTCTGGCCAAGTCATGAGCGATTTTTCCTGCTCCGGCGCTCTGAAGGTGCTTCAAGGGTTAAGTCAGGAGGACTGCGTTGCCACTGAACTGGGAAGGTGAGATCAGTTTTCCTGCTTGTGATATGGCACGAACGCATTTGTAACGTGAGCCAGAAGAACAGCTCACGGATGCTATCAACCAGCCAGCCCAGGGCTGTGCTCAGCGCTGAATATGATCCTCCGCTAAGAAAAAAAACGCCCCCGTGTCCTTGTTACTCCTTCGCAAGCGATACCCCCTACCAGCCTCTCCGACTCCCCCGGGGAGCCAAGCTCTTGCGATGCTCTGCACATAAAGAAACCACAGTCTGAGGATGCTGCATGCCCCTAGAAATCTGGAAAATGCCGAGACGGCTTTGACAGAGCTCCTGCCCGAGTATCTGACTGCTATTTAGAGTGCAGGGCTTGTGAAAAGCTTTACTGGGAGAGGGGTTGTTTACTGCAGCTTTGTCTCTGTGATTGATGTTGACATAAAGGAAAAAAAAAAAGGAGATTTCAGCTTCCCCCCTGCTTCGTAGTGATTTGGGTATATTTTGGGCCAGACTGCTTTGACAACAGATGGTGGTTAAGATGCGACAAGCACTCTAAGATGACTTTGTCCTGGTATAAGATTTCAGTTCTTGCTTTTTTTGTTTTTTTTTTTTTTTTTTTTCCCAAACATCAGTGTTTTTATACTGCTCTTACTTTACTCAGGGGAGCTGGACCGATGCAGCGCATCACATGAGGGTTTGGGTTGGTTTCTCAAAGCACTCACCATGCACAAACCCCAGCTCTGCAAAATTTGACAGGTTGCAAAATGTCACCCCCATCTCCACTCTCCCCCAGCATCCTTCCTCTCCCACGAACACCGGCCAACATCCAAAGTTGCAGGAGGAAGGGTTAACCCAGTGCAGCGAGGGAGCAGGGAGGAGGAAGGCTGGGAGGCGACCAGGGTTGTGCTGGTTGGGCATCCCGGGCATGGCAGGTGTGGAGTTGAGGTGGTCCTAGGAAAGAGTGGGAATGCTGACACGTCCTGTGGTGTGGGGATCGCTGTGGTGAAGCTGCCGATCTCTAGATGTCCTCTTGGGGCAATTTGCTCTATACCTGGGTACCCACTGGAGGCAGACTTTCAGAGTGGGCTGAGTATCCCACTGGATACTCATCCCGCTGTCTCCGCCCCCCGTCCCCATGGTTGTGGATTTGGTCCTGCCACCCCTGTTACATGCCGTGGCTCTGGGAAAAGAGCTGCATGGGGTGGCTTATGTGCTGCTCTGAAAAGAGCGTAGGACCAGAAATACAGGTATCTGCTAGAACAGGATGGTGAAGGCATCCCCATGCAATCCTGCCCAGGCTGTCCCAGCCTTTTCTCTTCACTGACTCAACTTTGCGTTGGCATCCCTGGTCTAGTGGAAGGTGTCCCTGCTGAGGGCAGATTGGTTGGAACTGGGTGATCTTTAAGGTCCCTTCCAACTCAAACCATTCTATGATTCTATGGTTCAATCATAGAATCATTATGGTTGGAAAAGACCTCTGAGATCATCAAGTCCAACCATCAACCAAACACCACCGTGCCTACTAAACCATGTCCTGAAGTGCCACGTCTACATATTCTTTGAACACCTCCAGGGATGGTGACTTCACCACTTCCCTGGGCAGCCTGTTCCAGTGCCTTCAATACAGAAATTTTTCCTAGTATCCGATCTAAACCTCCCCTGATGCAACTTGGCCATTTCCTCTCATCCTAGATTCTATGGGTTCTATCATCCCAACCAAAAGTTGCTCCCTACTGGAGTTGAAAATCTCATTTTATCCTAGCAGATGTTTCTGTATGACAGAACAGATGTTCCTGCCCATCCATTTGCTGCTGTCATTTCATTTTTCCTTTTAAAGAAAATAGCTCCACCAACAACAAACCCCAAGCGGCCTGGCTGGTTGTGGACTTGAAGAGCATGTTTAAAATCCCCATTCCCTGATGTTTCATCATGGCTGAGCCATACTGCAGACTTCCCTCTCGGGTGGCTGCAATTTTCTTTTTCCTTGACCAGACCACTTGTTTTCAGAAGTGTTTCAGGAACTCAATATCTTTGAGAGCTTCAACCCTGTTCTTGAAAGAGTCTGGAACAGGCCAGTGGGTAGCACAGACAGAAATACACATGGCTGGTGATGAAATAAGGTGCTTTTCCTTAAAAGCCAGCCAAAAACATATCTCTCTGAGGTGCACCGTTACAGCTTATATTGGTCCATCAGGCTCCATAACTTCTACATTTGGAGACAGGAGGCTAAATTTAGGCGTGTTGCTATTTCTGTTTTAATATCCTGGAATTGGCTCAGAGTCCGACACTGGATTTTGCATTCTTCTTAGCCAAGTTCCTCCCGCTCACGAGTCCTGCCTGGATGGAGTCTCTAGCTGTTACACCCCTGCCAGTCCCTCCCCAGTCTGATATGGTTGGGAGGTTTGATCGGGTTTCATTGCGGTTGTGAAAATCAAAAGTGAAACCGGTGCATGACGTTCAGCAGGGGATGATTTTAATGCGTTGAGGCCCAAATTTGTGGCTTCACATCTTCCAATTCAATTTGTCAAAAAGGGGATGTCCTCACTGCAGTACATGGCAGTGGAGAAGGTGGGTGACCTCCTGCTCTGGCTTGTGCCTCTGTCCTGACTCTTGCAGGCAACGAGCATGACTCGAGCTTTAGGCTGGTGCCTTGGAAGGTGCTTGAAGAGACTTGGAGTAATTTTGAGGCCATGTAGCAAAAAGCAGCACTGGCCTGGCTCCTGTGATGGAGTTTGGCAGTGAGGGTGTGAGTGGAACTGGGCTTCTGGACCATGCCTTGGAACAGTGCTTCGTTGCAGACTGGGCTAAGCACCGCAATGCCCAACGCTGCAGCCATCACCTGTCTCCTGCACTGGTGCTCCTTCCTTGCATGGGACCAAAGTGGCTGGTGGACAGCAGATCTGGCTCATCAGCCCCTGGGAGGAACTGGGAGCCAGACCAGAGTGTTGTCCGAATGACAAACACAATGAATTTCCCTGTGCATGGGCTTATTGCTTTGAGCTAACGCCATCTTCACCTCCAGGCCCTGCAAGACCTTCTCAGACTGGACAGATAAAGGATGCACTGACTGAGTTTGTGGCCTTGCTGCTTCAGAAACAGCAATAATAACCACGGCCACAGCATTTCCTGACTTTTCGGTGCGTAGCCAAGCAAATTTGCTTTTCACACAGGGTATTTTTTTTTTTCAAACCTCTATCTATAATATCCTAAGGAGACTGTCAGTATGTAGTGGCTGCTAATAAAACAAGAATTAATACACTGTGGCATGGCGGTATTACACCACAGACAAAAACACCCTGCACTCAGAATAAGAAACGACTGGTATTTTTCATTTTAAGAGTGTCATGGAAAGTAAACACATTTATTTTTATTTCTCTCACTTTTTTTTTTTTTCCCCCTGGTCGGAATAATGCCCCTGTTGTATTTCTGTGCACGTCACTATCAGAAGCCAGGACAAAGTTGCCTGTTTCCAAGCCATCCCTGACTTCCCAGCTAACCTCATCCTCCTCACAGTGGAAGGTCCCTGTTTGGCTTTGATCAGTAGTGACATCCTCCTGGTCACTCCTACCTAGGCTCCTATCACCCTCTCTCATTGATCTCCACCATTGCAGTCCTCCTGACCTTTGTTTAATGGCCCTCTTTGTTTCTACTTTGGTCCCCAGGTGACCATTTTTTACACTGACGGTGGTGGAGCACTGGCACAGGCTGCCAAGTGGGTGGGTGGTGGGTGCCCCATCCCTGGAAACATTCCAGGCCAGGTTGGCCGGGGCTCTGAGCAACCTGATCCGGTTGGAGATGTCCCTGCTCCGTGCAGGGGTGTTGGACTGGGTGGCCTTTAAAGGTCCCTTCCCACCCAAACTGTTCTATGATTCTGTGACAGTGGAGCTTTTATTGGTGGTGGGATTTTTCCACTGGAGAAAGGGAGCTGGGTGCTGATGCTATCAGGACAGCTCAGAGCCCTGACTCATGCAGTTGCACTTAAAAAGTAATTGAAAGAAACTCTTTTCTTGCTTTGTAACTTATGAGATAAGTGTTGATTCCCTTTTGGTTTTGGTCTCTTTCTTCCCAGATCAAGGTTGAAATTAGTTTCTGGAAAGAAGGTTTGGCTTTGTAGAAGACCCTCCTGTTTTAAGATAAAGGTATTTATGTGCTGATGAATTAATAGAAAGCCTATTTTTTTTTTTTTTGCTTTCTTATGACCCTTCCTGTTGAAGATCCGAAAACACTTCACATGCAACAAAAGGACCTTATCTTCTTCTTCAAAGCCTTCCAAATTTGGCTGAAATCAGGAAAATGTAGCCCAGTCCCAAAAGATCTCTCTTCTTGCTGGAGAGATGGAAGAGTCCACTTCAGGGAAAGGACCTCAACTTGCAGAGGTGGGGGCTGTATCTTGCGATGTCCCATTGACCATGAAATGAAGGTGGTGCATCTGTCCGATACCATTGGGCGTGCGTCTCTGGTGGGCTGAGGAGAGACATGGGTAGAGATTGTTGTATTATGGCAAAGCTCTGGAAGAAAAAATAGCTCAACCCCCCCTGGCAGGAGGAGGGAATCATATGTCTTCTCGAGGTGGGTCCTAGCCCATCTCATGGATCCATCCTGATCAACCTGATGTTGCCCCTGACCAGCCACCCCATTTAGAGGAGCACCTGAGCTCCAGGCAGCATCACACGCCTGCCTGTGAGCTGTCTGATTACCCAGAGGAGCAATTACTGATGCTGCCCGGTTCTGCTTCATGTATGGTTGACAACCTTTACCAGCTTCCGTGTAATTTCATTTTGTGGCAAGTTTAGAATTTATTTCCATTACATACCTCAGCTTATTTTCATAGGTGATTTTATAGAGTTCATTTAAAAATAGGCTGGGTTCTAAAATACTTTTTTCTAAGAAATTCTGTTTCTCAGTTTTCCCTCCTTTCAGTTGTCAGGCATAAAAAATATCCAATGTCTAGAGGGAAGTTAAACAAAAAAAAAAAGAAACAGAAAGAGGCAAAAAGAGGGATGCAATTAAAAAAAAAAATCACTGTTCTGTCATTCCTTCACCTCATAAAGTGTTGAATTGCTACAGGAAACATAAACAGAGCAAAAATAAAGGAAAGCAGCAGTAAAAGCACAATGAGCAGAGACAGCTTTTGGGGGACTGGCACACGTTTTAACCAGACCATATATTTTTTCTGGAGAGTTTCATATGCAGAGGGATGGCTCACGCACTGGGAGAATTTTAATGGAGAAAACCAAAATCCACCCCCTCCAAACTTTGATAGAGTCACATTTTTTCTATTCCTTAATTGAGCTGTGACACTTTCTGTGAGTCCTACCAGCAAGGGAGTTGTTTCAGGCTGAATTCCACTTTTATTTAGGAAAAAAGAATGATGAGTGGCGGAACAAAGACTTTTGCAAACACTTTGTAGAGTCAGAGGAAACGGGACAGAGGACGACCTTCAGCAATTGTGTGAGTCAATTTGGCAGCTCCATGAGCAACTCCTGAAAGAAGTCTCTTTATAGTGTTCTTGAGACCTCCACCAATGACATCATTAACTCTATAGGCCATCAGCAATTTCAGCTCTATTTTTATTAAATGTAGAAACTTGGTAAGGCTGTTCAGGTCTTTGTGGAAAGAACCTGATGTTACGATTATTTGCCCCCTTTGAAATGCTAACTGTATGTTTACTTGCAATATTTTTAGTGTTTGTCTCACCTCTCAGATCAGAGAAAAACTTTATCTTCAGATAAACTTCATGTTTGCAATGGGTGCCTCGTCTGAAATCGGCCATAAAAAAATGACTCAAACCACTGACACATAAATAAAGGACGAGGGGATTAGGGCATGCGTTGGTGTTACACAGAAAGACTTTGTGCATGGTTTAAAGACCTCAAAATGAACGAGTCCTGTTCTATTAAGTCTTCCGACCAACCCCTGACCCTCTTCTGCAGGCAAGGTAAGGAGATGGCTCCTGTGTAGGTTTGAGAGGGACATTTGCCTGTCCTGGACACTTTTAATTTATTTGGTCATTGATGAGAACGTCCTGTGCTCTCAGAAATAGCTGAGATTTGGCTACCGGCTGAGAAAACATGTGTGCTTCGACTCTTCCCCTCCAGAGATACCCAAAGATGTGCTTTGCAGATACCCTGCTTGTGCGGAATTTAGTTTTATAGCCTGTCCCCAAGGTTCCACATGGAGACTCTGACACAACTGGGAACTGAGCACTCACATCCAGATCCCAAACTTGCAATGCGGTGAAAGTTTCTCTACGGAAGATCCCTCCAACCCTCAAAAGCCGTTTGGTACGTGGAGGTGGTGAGAGTGCAGCAGTTGGATTGTCAAGCAAGGCATCACTGCAGAGCACATCATCCCTCCTGCAGAGCCTGCCTCTCAATCCTAATTATCTTTTGGAGGGTGATGTGAGCCAGTAATGGGCCAGGGGAGGTTTCTTCTTTGATGAAAATTTTCAAAATGAGCATTTATGAAATCTCACAGAAGTCCACAGAGATGCTAAGCTTACTGTTCTTGTGTATTTTATAAGTTCAATGCCTTTTTTTTTTTTTTTTCCCATGTAAGACTCCTCCTTGGCCCGTTTAAAGAACATTTAAATCATCTTCAGAGGCTAAGCAAGCTGCAATTCTTTCATTTACTTCTTGAAGGATGTGAAAGGGAAAGTCTCAGGAAATGTAAACAAAGGATTAACAGTAAAATTGAAGAAACACCTCATTATTGTTGACGCCTGATCACTTCTGGCTTGCATCAGGTCAAACAGAGCAAGGACTTAAACCTGATTCCTGCAGCTAGCAAAACTCAGTGGAAAGATCTTCTTCTCTCCTTCCCAAGCTTTGCTACCTCAGCACAAATTCTGCTGAAGTTTTACACCCGCGTTTTTCCTTCCAGCCTTTTTTTCGTATGTTGTTCAACATTCAGCTCTGATGACTTTCGGTGTGGACTGTTGGTTCTCTTGGCTTAGGGGGTCCGAGGTCTGACTTAATCTTTTTTCTTTCCCTGCTCAGCATATTATAGCTGTGCATGCTCACCTTGTTTGCATTTTTTTTTTTTTTTTTTGGAAAAGGCCCCAGTGGAAAGCTTGAGTCTTGTGGCACATGGCAGGCATTTCACTCAGCAATTATCTATCGGCGCTGCTAATCTGCTTCGAGTGGAGCTGGCCGTGCTCAAAACGTGCTTGTGGCTTTCCTCATCTTTGGCTCTTTGCTGTGGTTTCGGCCCTTTCTGAATCCCCCAGTGTTCAGGAAGAGCCGGAGCAGTTCTCACACTCAGTTTTCTCTCCTTCTTTGCTTTTTCCCTGGCATTCTCCAGGTTTTCACTTGCAGCCCATGTTGTTTTTTTAAATGCACATTGAAAAAGTCATGTTTCCCAGTATTTTTTTTTCATATTGGTTGTGAAAGGAAGATCAGTCTCTGTGTTAAATCTAGTTTCCCTTCTTTATCTCCTTTCCACCTCCTTTACCTCTGCCTGCAGGTCCAGACTTCTCTGCTCCTATCAGTGTCCCAACAACTTCCATCTATTCATGCGTGTCAGATATGCATCAGGGTGTTTGGGTCTGGTCACCAGAAGGAACTTTCTAGCGTAGGCATAAACCCCTTTAGGAAACCTACCTTTACAAAATGTTGTATATAAAGCTCTGCCTGAGGGAGATCAGTTACAGAGCAGAGAGGCAACATACTACTTTGTAATAATTAGTGTTTTTGCAAAGAAAGCATAAAACGTACCATGCTAGCGGTAGAAACAATTCTCATCCTCTTTGTGCAAACAGAATAGAGCAGATAATCAAGACTTTCTGTCTGTTGACTTTGACTAGCAAGGTCATAAATAACCCACAGGATGATCCAGGTTGCTGCAGAATATAAACTGGAGATGTCACTCAGTGAGTCTGGCACCAGACTGGATAATGTGGGGACTCTTGGTTTCGAAGACCCAGTTCTCACTTGTTTCCCAGTAGCAGTATTTTAAAAAAGGGCTCAGAGGAAATGAAAAATCACACTCAAAGCCCACTTTTCTAGGGATAACCTGACCCATTTCCAGAGAATTGTTTGCCGTGACTATGAAAATGATGCTCTGAGTAGCTACTTCAAACGTGCCTAAATTTATCTTCCGTTTCCACACACCGCTGGAGCTTGCTTCTGCCTTTTCATCGTAAAGCTTTTTTCTTGTTGCAGATCTGTGTAAACTATGATTGAACGGCTTCTTTGGGAGTCTTACCCATGTCAGGAGAAGTATGTGACCCCAGAGAGCTCTTTATTTTCAGCGTGGTGTGATCCTCCACAGCGTTTTGCATCGTCTTTTGTCTCAGCTTCCATCATGCCAAGCATGATTGATTCGCCTGCTTTCTACAGGGCTTTGCTCAGCTATTTGTTATCTCTATTTGGGCACCATTGTGTTCAAATCAATGGAGTCATCTGCGCAACGTTCAATGGCCATAAAAAATAAAGTAGGAGCTGGCAGAGGGTTATTTTGAGATCAGACACATTTGTGCTTGCTTGGCTGGTGGCCAGGAGACCATAAATGTAAAATGGGAGAGTATAGTCTTCCCTTGACTATTGCACTCTGAGCTTTATGTTCAAAACAACACAACAGAAATAGAAAAGGTCTAGACTTGAAGCTAAAGAAATGCTACAGCAGTCCTGCAGCAAGAGACTGCAGAAATGATCCTAATCAGTCTCCAGCAGCTTCCCACAATTGAGTCTCTGTTGAACTTCTCTGGAATTATTCTTGAATTACAGCAACAAGAGAGGATAACGAGGCCCAGTAATTGAGACTGATGTGCTAAGCAACAGCCCCAGCCCGGTGTAACTGCAGGATGAGTCTGCTTTGGGTTATGCCGTTTTGCACAATTGCACTCTTGGCCAGTTAATTGAAAAAATGAAGGTGAGTGGCTTATGTCTCTATCACTTGCACCGAGTGGGATGTTCCTGCATATCCTTCTTCCTTCCATGGGCCCAGCTCTTTGTAGCATCATAGGATCATAGAATCACAGAAAGGTTTGGGTGGGAAGGGCCCATTAAAGCCCACCCAGCCCAACCCCCCTGCACGGAGCAGGGACATCTCCAACCACATCAGGTTGCTCAGAGCCCCGGCCAACCTGGCCTGGAATGTTTCCAGGGATGAGGCATCCACTACCTCTCTGGGCGACCTGTTCCAGTGCTCCACCACTCTTAGTGGAAAAAAATTCTTCCTTATATCCAGTCTGATATCTCCTCTTAGGTCCTGATTCATTCAGGGTTTCTGCATCTTTGATATTGGACGGGTGCAGGAGATGGTGATCCTCGTGTACTCAACCTTGGACACACAAACGTCATTGGGTATTTTCAATTAAAAATTGAAGTCTTTGTGGATAATGCTTTCCAAGACACATCTGCTTTTCACTGTGAAAAGTCCACTTTGGAAGAAAAGAAGTCCCTTTTGATATGTTTTTCAGATGATTCCCTGATTTTTTCTTGTGTGATTGTCTGTCGTTGCTGTCCTTCCTTGCAGACTGGCTTCTCTGGTGAGGCTGCATCTCCCAGAGCTTTTCCTTGGGCTCAGACAGCAGGAAACAAGTATTTCTGCAAAATTTTTCTCTGGATCTAAATTTATGTGTGTGTGCGTGTGTATGCATACATGTGTGCATGCATGTGCGTGTGTTGATGCCCAGGGTGCTGCCTATGCCATGGCACAGCTCTTGCCCATGCTGGTAGACTCCCTCATAGACTCCCCTCCCAAAACACACAACGGGATAAAGTTGCCTCGTTCATACCATCTGCTGGGAACAGTTTCTGCTCTCAAACCATGGGTTTCCTAGGAGGGCCCTTATTAGCATGGCCATGGAGCTCGTTAGCAATTAAATGATCTGGATGGCTATGCAATGTAAGTCTTTTGCAGACCCCAGTGTGGTGGAGGGTGCGGTGTTTAAACCAGATCAGGAGGTGACGTGACTTGGTCCTATTAAGGGAGCAATTTCTGAGGAAGGGAACAGCCATTAAAGGCAGCAAAACTTGTTGGAAGTGGCTTTTAATTAGCACTTCAGGACCCACCTGTGATTTCAGACACAGCAGGTTCTGCTGAACTGGACAAAGCAAATCCAGTACGGCCCCGGTGTGGAGTTATAGCCCTCTGAAAAACGGTGAACAAAGGTAGCCCCAGCCTGACACCTTTAAAAAGAATATTTTTTTTTGTACCTTTGAAGGAGATTCTTACTGCGTTCATCTTTTTCCTCCTTTAAAAGCCGTAGATGAGAAGGAAACAAGATTTCTAATAACTGCACTGAACAAAGTTTCAGGTGATGGGGATTCAGTTTGTGGTCATTACTTAGCTGGGAAAGAGCTTAATCCCGGACTGAATTTTAATTCCCAGATCTGTATAGAGAGGACAAAATGATTCCTTTGCTTTCCTTGCATCAGACCTCAAATGCCCGTGGGCTAATGCAACGTGTAACGTGCTCCCCTTTTCCCTCTACCTCCTCATCCTGCTGTGGGATTCCGGGTGCTCCCACAATATAAACTGCAATTTCAGGAAGGCCAACCAGTTGTTCCTGAAGGAGAGGACACTCCTGACACCTTCCAGAGCTCCTGGGCTTCGTCAAGTCCTGTAGCTCCTGGCAACATCGTCCCAGATGTTGCAGATGCCTTGTCAGGATGCTGACAGCTCGAGAACAGCTACGGCCAAATCCAGCACGTTTTGGTCCTTGGTGCAGACAGGATCATGCTTTCATTTAAGCCCTTCCCCCTCTCTCCTTATCTTTCAGGACTTCTGAGAAGCAGCCCCCATCCAAAGGGTGCCGTCCTGCCCTGGGAATCCCTTCCAGTTCCTCCCATAGTCTGAGGGAGGGGCTGAGATGTGAGGGGTGATGGACCCACTGCTGGGTTGTTCCACTTTCCCCTCCTGTCCTCTCCAGACTCTGCAGGCTCAGCAAAGGGAGCGATGGAAAATGTTAGTTGCAGATTTTTGGATGGTTCAGACCATCCATGGAATGACCCTACTTTGCTCTCTGGAGTGATCTCATGGCACTGCGAGGCTTTGGCATCCACACGCCAGCCCCCTGTGGCCTGCTATTCTGTGGTTCTCCAGCAAGGAGGAGCCTCCAGCTGAGACTCTGGGCTCTGTCCGTGACCGAGATGCAACAGATAGAAAACTCAACAGAAGCGACGAAAGACCCTGGAGAAAGAACCAGCTGGTTGGTCTCTATGGGTGGGATTTATCTCCATTGACTGTAGCTGCCTAATCACAGGGCATCCAGTCAACAGCAGCTCTTTAGGCTCAGTCTCAAGTCAAGAAGGAGAGATCAGAGACTGCAGAGGGTGGCTCGTTCTGCCCTAAGACTGGTGTGCAGCACAGATGTCCTGGATTGCCTTCTGAAGGCAATTTCTCACTCGTGGAGAGCTGCTAGATAATCAGCTTAGACAAGATGCTATCTTTTAACGGCTAAAACTGCCCGGGATGAATCGTGTCCTTTCTAGATCCAGTCTCCATTTCTGGATATCAATGATAATTTTCTTCCTACTACCAGTTATATCCTTGTTAGTAGCACTGATCAACTGGGGAGAGGACTGGACATATCTCCCAAAATTCACCTCTTTGGTGGTAACATATCATAATCTTTCTCTTCCCTCTGCTTTTGCAAAACATAGTGATATTTCACTGTTTTTTTTTTTCTCTAACTGGAGATTTCCCACTCCAAACAGCCTAGATAGAAAACTCAAAACACAGCACAGTGCACCATGAGCAAAATGTTTCTTTGGCATTTGTTGACTTCTTTGGCTTTAGACTCTGTAGGAAGCCCTGGGGAATTCACGAGGACTGTTCACATAATGAAGGGTAAAATCTTTTGGTAGCAACAGCTTCTAGCAAATACTTGTAAGTTAGATAAACCAGGGCTCAAGAGCTGGAACTTGCCCATTCATCCTGATTAATAGCATGATGTGCAGCCCAGCTTTGACCCATGACAGCTTGTGATCTCCTAGACATGTCCCATTAATTACCTGCATATGGAGAAGGACATAGCATGTACCAAGAACGTCCTCTCCTATGCTATGTAGAAAAGCCAACCATTTTTTTTTGGGAAAAGAGAGTTTAGCTGTACCGATGTCAGGCATACCGCATCACTTGCCATCATGGCCACAACTGTCTATATTGCTGAGCTGACACAGCAGCATCTGGTTTGGTTTTGGCTCAGGTACAGGTTTCCCAAGCAACTCCCAGACGTGAGAGTTTCTCTGAGCATGAAAATAGAGGTGGTGGTGGTGCAGAATGTGTTGTACCAGTTGACAGCTCTGACGGAGAGCATGCAGGACCAAAGATTGCCCTGGTACATCTCATTTACCAGTGCAGACATGGCCAAGGGCAGCTCGACCTCCTGGTTCAGGCTGAGTTGAGCCAGAGGTTTCCAAACTGCTGGTGGTATGTGAAGCACTTCCAAGGACATGGAGGAAAATCCAGTGATGGATGTAATTTTTGCTTTCCAAGCACATGAGTTCATGCCCAGTGCAGTGTGTCTGGTGGGCCTTCAGTTCAGAGCCCGTACATGACTTCTTTGACTAATTGGGTGCATCGATACAGTTCAGGAGCATCCAAAAGAGCAGCAACGCACTGACAGCAAGCCGGAAAATAACTTTCCACTGCCTCTTTCCCAACCTCTTTGAATGGGTATCCTTCACACTCGAGCACATTATAAACTAAATATTCACACCTCGTTGATTGCCACCTGGATGTTTATAGGACCTGGGCAAAGCTGCCGTGATGGAGGGAAGGATAAGAGAGCCAAGGAATAACAGCAGATGCCTTGATGAGGTCTCATGTGCAGACTTGGACTCAGGGAACTGTCTGCCTCTGTCTCAGCCAGGAAAGTGGTTGCTTGAAATGACATCATGGGATACCCTGTTAATTTTGTCTCTGTGCGTACTTCTAGATCAGCTTTCACTTTGCAAATCCCTCAGCTGTTTTTCTAAACCTGCCAAGAAATGTGCACTTAGAGTGACACCAGCTTGTTTATCTCCTCCCACCCCGTGCCACTGCATCTGCGTCTGATGGGAAATTCCCTGAAAGAGTCTGGTGTTGCTTCTTCTCCCTCTTCATGCCATCAGCCATGGTAGGATGATAATGTCCCCAATACCATAACCATTCACTGAGAGCAAGACACTGCAGTGAAGAAAGGCCACCCATAGTCCAACTCTCTCTCATTACCTCTGGACATAGAAAAGTCCACTGGCTGTGCTGTGAAATCTCATCCTTTGCCACTTAGCTTAGTGTGGAAAGACTTATTCTTGAGAATAAGTCTCTGGAGCTGCCTTTGTTTGTCTTCCACGTGTAGGCTGATGAACATCTTTGCTGCTTATCAAGCAACTTTGGATGGCTGAAGTGCATAGAGTAGTGTTTCAGCATGGTCTGTCAAGTTTTTTTTGGCCTTAATAGTTGTTGCCTACTCAACTGTGCTCAGTAAAAGCTGAGTGATGAGTTGTCTGGACATCCGCAGAGGAGCAGAGAGCCAGCATGAGTCATCAATGATCTCCAGCTCATCCCTTGCCACTCAGGACCCTATGGAGAGATCCATCAACTTCTCATTTCTGAACTGGGTAGATCCAATTTAGGAGTGCAAGTGGAACATCCATGGATGTCTTCCTTTATGAGAAACTGCAGATGCTCCTTGGAAATCAATGGACTTGTACAGGGTTTTGGCAGGTGATGAACTAGCTCCAGGTTTATGGGGATGTTCTTCAAAATATTTCCGCTATTTGAAGAGGTCTCTTTTTGTGACAGGTAAATTTGGGTGGCATTCCATAGCCTCAGAAAAGCTTTATAAAGTTTCAGCAGTGTACTGAACCTGGTTTAAAGTGGGGATTATGTTCTTATTTACATGCGTTAGAGCAGTGGTTCACAGTCACAGTAAACATACGTCCTTAATTCGCACCCGTTCTGGGTCTTTGTCTTACTCTTATCACTTATTCTTGTCTTTTTGAAAGTTAAAAGGAAACAAAAACTTAGCTGAATTTCTGATCGTGGTAAAGCGGTTTGGGATGTGCTCTGCCCACCATAAATTTGCACAAGGTCTGCCTGTTTTTATAACAAATGAGCAACAGGAACCTGTTTTCAGGAATATCTCTCCAGGGCTTTCTCTCACATCTCCATCTTTTCTAGTGGACTCTTATCTGTCTAAAACTTGTCATTTAAGTCCATGTCAAAGTTGTTTTTTTTTTTTTAAAAAGAATCAAAATGCAAGTTGCCCTATGCAGTGTTTGTATGCTTTATTCCTTGAGTTTCTGTCGAATTTTCACAGTTAGTCTCTGCTTGGGTTCAGAAAAAGTGTCAAATGCTTCCATGTAGTCTATTTCTGGAAATAAATATGGGATTTTTATCACTCTCCTTGGCTACAAAATGGAGGCTTCTGCTCCAGAAGGAAGGCTGCGATCGTGAACAATGTTCACAAAATAAAACTAAATTCATAATTTGACACAGACATTTTCCCTGAAACCATTGCAGTGATGACAGAAATATTAGCCCCTCAGCTGCTAACTAGCAAAGTCTGCTGTAAGAAAGATAAGCTTATTTCCTGAAGCAGTTTGAAAGGAATGCCTTTCTCATACAATTGAGCATTTTTTTCACGAAATAATTTTGGCTTTCTTAAAGCGTGCTCATGAATTTTAGAAGAGAATTAAACCCCAAGTCCCCCCCTTCCTCCAAACCTTTATGGACAAAATTTTTCCTTTTCTTATACTGGGGGAACACAGGGAAAGTGTTTGTCCAGTGCAACAACAACTGTTGGCTTTGCTTTACAGTCTTCTTGTTGGAGAACCTGTAATTTCCTTTAATATGGAACATATTTGTTAAAAAGTTCATTTTAATAATAGTAATTAAAAAAGTCAGCAGAAACAACTACATAGCTCTCAAATAAAAAAAAAGCCTGGCAGCAGATAGAGCCTATGTTTGAAGTCAGTTGAAATGTTGGCTTGAAGGATCCTCCACAAGCCTGTATTCTTCTTCCAGGCTTTCATTCCTCTGCCTCTTCTATCTGCCTTGCAAACATCAACCCGTTGGCTGTGCTGATGTGCTGGTGGGACCACATGGTGCTTCACCACAGGATGTCGTGATGGATGAGTCCCTGACCTGGTTTACAACTTGGTTGTGCGAGCACAGCTGAGGGGCATGGTGCTCTCTGTCTTGGCTTCGCTTCCTTCATCTGCTGCTTCTCTGAAATTACTGCCAAATGACTGCTGTGTATTGCCACGGCATCTTGGAAGTATGGCCAGGATCTCCAGAGGCTGCCTCACACCACTGCTACTGGCCACACATTTCCACCATGGTCCTTTGAGCTGTGGTATGAAGAAGTGCCTGGAGTGACATGGACTCCCATGCTCTGTGAAAGGCTTGTGGAAGAGAGGAGTGGCCTAAAACCTCTTGGAATGCTTTGCTTTTCCAGGCCATGGTTGGGTCAGAAGAGTGCAGGAACCTTTCTAATAATTTCTTTTTCTGTTTGGTCTCAGATATCACCAGTGTAGGCAGCACCAAAGCTGCTCAGAGTAATTATCAGTGACTTAATCAGGGAGAAGCTTCTTTGTAGCACCAGGCAACATTGACATCAAAATCTCGGAAAAAAAAACGAAATAAATGAAATGTCATGTCAGTTTGAATACCAACAGTCCTGATTACTCAATGGGGGCACTGAAGCTGGGATTTGTCCCCTCTTCAAACAAGCAGAAAGGAGAAAAATCTATCTGGTGGTGAAGTCTTCAAGTGTTTGCCAGGATGGTGAAAAGTGAACGCGTCGCAGAAGCTGAAGGCATGTAGTGACACCACCACGCTGCTTTGATGCCACGTTATTGTTATTAATGTCACTCTTTTTCCAGAGAATGCAGTTAGCATAGGAGAAAGTAGACAAATATTGCTAAAAACGACAGCTTCATCAGATGCAGAAATGCTGCTGAAATAGAAATGATCAGTGCTTCCCTGCTGACAAAGGAGATCAAGTTCAGTGGCCAGAAGGATAACTTCCTTTTCACAATCATTCAAGTTCTTGATCTCTTCACAGGCAGACGGACTAATTATGGATAAATGTGGGATTTGCATGTCAGGGTTTGCTGGATCATCCTAGAGCAATCAATTTCTCACCCAAAGAAATGCTCTCTGCTTGTGATTCATGGGTTTGGGTCAAATAGTGACCTATTCCTGGGGAGGAAAAAAAGAAACCAAAATAAACCAACAACAACAAAAGATAAATCAGGGAAGTCTTTCCTGGCAGGCGGCGTAAAGGTCTGTCTGGGTTTGCTCATGACTTAATTCCTTGTCCTGTGGAGAGGGCTCGATCCTGTTAGGCGCTGAGCTGAGCAACTTCCTATTATTTTTGTGGTAACATGATATAAATTCTTACTTCCCTTCTCTTTGAGCTGGCAGGGGAGAAGGGTCAATGTGTGGTATGTCCATATTTTTTCAGGATACCTTCCAGGGGGAAAATTAGGGAGTTTATCAGATTAAAGTCACTTCATAGAATGAAATTATCTCGAATCTATGACATGCCAAGTGCATCAGGATCCGGGTGGTGGGTGATAGAGCATGGTCCGCCTCCCCTCAGATTAGCATGTTTTTTGAAGACGCTATGGCAGATGCTGGATGATTATTATAGCTATGGGAAATTATATAGTATTATGTTCTGGCAAAACCTGAAAGGACTTGGTCTGTCTCTCCACGGGAAGTGGGTTTGGACTGGTCTCCAGGTTATTTTGGACGCGTGGTGGTTTGATACAGGCAGTTGCAAAGATTATATCAATGCTGGGTTTCGCAGGCAAGCAGATTGAGGCAGATTTTGCCACATTTAAATTTGGAATAAACAATTCATCGCGCTGACTCACGCAGGCCAGCCAATTTTTTTTTTTTTCTTGCTCTTTGACAGTATTTTCTTCTCCTGTCAATCACTGAGTCAATTAATCTGTCATGGAGAGATTTCTCTGACTGTGTCAGACAAGCGATAGTCTTTGTCAAAACTGTTCTGTGGTTCGGCATGAACTTCTCTGGAAATGTGTGGTGCTGCTGCTAACAATGAGAAGGGCAAAACACGCATCTTCCCGAAAGCCCAGTGCTAGGAGGGATTTAAAAGCCCCTCATGCTTTCCAAATAGATCTGCCCCCCCGGCCCCTGCCTCCCTGCTGCTGTTCTTTGAATGGTAAACTAAATGTCTTGTTTTTGCATGCGGATCTAAGGAGGTGGTGAAGATTTTTTCTCTTTTCTTCTTTTTTTTTTTTCTTTAGGTTTTTTCCTTTTTTCTTTTTCTTTTTTTTTCTTTTTTCTATTTCTTTTTTCTTTTTCTTTTTTTTTCATTTTTCCTTTTTCTTTTTCCTTTTTTTTTTTCCTAGTCCATGCAGAAATCTCAAATATCTCCCATAAACGGCGATGTTGAAGAAACACAGGTGTGAAACTCATCAGTTGCCTATAACGGCTGAGCTCTTTATCATTTCCCCAGCTAAAAGCTGAGTGTGCAGTCTGAGCAGGTTCATCCTCCAGTCAATGCTGGAAGAGAGAGGCACCTCTCTACTTCAAGGTCAAAGGGTTTGTGCCAAGTTAGGCTAAATGCTCCCTTGGCCAGGATCCTCTACGGTCTCGTCAGTAGCAGATACATGGCAAGATCAGAGATAAGGGCAGATGCTTTGAGACCATCTCAGAGCCTCTCCTCCTGGCAATCTGCAACTCACGTCATCCCTGAACTGACATGTATGTTTGGGTTTGTCCCTGCTTGCATCAGGTGCCAAATGCCATTGAGACGACTCACTTTCTGGGAAGACACCCATGAAACTCAACTGGTGAAACACTGGAACAAGTTGCCCAGAGAGATGGTGGATGCCCCATCCCTGGAAACATTCCAGGCCAGGTTGGCCGGGGCTCTGAGCAACCTGATCCGGTTGGAGATGTCCCTGGTCCGTGCACGGGGGTTGGGCTGGGTGGCCTTTGAAGGTCTCTTCCAACCCAAACCAGTCTGTGATTCTGAGACCTCTCCTGACTGTGGAGGGTGCTGACATGGGTAGCTTAGCTGAGATACCCAAGATGAGACCGTTCTCATCTAACATTACACTCAGCAGGCACTTCCGGATTTTAGCACAAGGTGAACTGTCTGAAAAGTGCTTTTGCTACCTACTGACCAAAACCGGAGTTTAAACAAGGCCTTCTGGAAGCATCTACATTTTGAAAATCTCCCCTTGCCTACAGTGGTTTCATCCTTAATATTTAGGCAACTGAAGTTACCTAAACTTGGTCAAAGGAGAAAGAAGAAAGGAATGAAACCATTTAAGTGTGTGGTGACCCCAGCAGACATGGATCTGCCTCTTTAGGTACCTGCAGTTGAAAAATGAGTGCTCAGAGACTTCTCTGAAACCACGTGGGCAAGCTTTGGCAGAAAAGGGAACCAGACCAGTAGTTCAGGGGCAAATCTTCCAACTGAGCCAACTAAAGCCAGTGAAACATAGAAAAGCACACGGAAGAAGAGGAACTGTGATTATTCTTTATGAGAGATGACGTGGCTGAAACACCCTGTTAGTGCTTATTCAAGAGTTCCCGATCAGTGCCCGTAACTGTCCTGAATCTGATGCAGATTGTTTGGTTAATGTTTCCTGGTTGGATTTGGATAATTGCAAATAAGCAGGTGCAAGACCATATGTGACAAAACGGGAAGGTCCATGCCAATGCCTGCGTCACTGGGACATGGCTGTGGTACCCGTTCATTCCTGTCCCTCTTTTCAAGGTGCAGTATTTTGAATGGGACAACTCTGATGACACCATCTGTGTGGGTGACCTTGCCAATTGCCTTTGCCAAACACAAAGAAATTGGTGGAACAGGAGAAAACACAGTTTTAAACCCTTTGCGTGTGATCTTGGATCCTGCTTGCGTCTAAAACTGACAATAAAGTAGAGGAATTTCAATCTGATAATAGACGCAGGCTGCAAGAGAGGAGCAGAATCCTCCAACCGCAGCAGATTTTAATTTCTGAAAAGACATCTGCGTTGGATGTGATGTACCCTTTTTGGAACACAAAAAAATTTGGAGGCAAGATGTGTTCCCTGCTTAGCGCTCTACGACTTGCAAAGATGAGAAGTGATGAGTGTGTGTGAGTGATAACTGAGGCTGGTGATTGCCTCCTGCGTGACAGACTCCGCGTACCGGAATGGGACCTCATGGGTGGTGCCCTGGACTGCTCTGCTTTCCCTGTCTCGACGCCCCTTCCTCCTCCCAAATGCCAGATGGGAGGAATGTCTACACCGCAAAGCAAATAGCAGGCCGGAGCGTGGGTATCGGCTTGCCGAGTCCTGCAGTCTGTATGTTTTCCGCCTGCAGTGTTGGCCCTGTAGATCACAGACGATGGGTGGAATCCATCCTCACTAAAGCTGGATGTTGACAAGACAGATGCCTCTGCCTGAGCTAGCCACCCTGGAATCCCTTTTCTGAAACTTAATCAATACATTTAATGAAGCCAAGGGTGTGATTTCTTTCAACCCTGCACAGGCACTTCAAGTAGGACGTATGAATTAGTCGCTAACATTTCCTGCTCCTCTCCGTGGGAGCTATGCACTTAGCATCTACCCTGGAGACACTGGGAGCTGAATCCATGCTGGGGCATCCATGATATGCTCAGGTGGTGGATTAGAATGTGGCAGGGTGAGTTCCTTCTGTGACTGTCTCATCCTGGCTGTGCTGAGCTTTTTCAGAGAACTTTTGGCAAGGTGATGAGTGAGTTCTTGCTCCCTCCCTGCCAGAGGGTTCAAGCTAACCCCGTGCCTGGAAATGACCACCTGTATAAACAACGCGGATAATGGGTGAGCTCAAATCTGGACTTAGTTTGGTATTTAGAGAGCTCCTGGAAGGACATATCATTTACTGAATGGGCTTCCAAGTAGACTGTTCTAAATGACCTAAAAGGACTAATTTGATAGTGAAGAAAAGTTGAAATGCCTGTCCTGGTTGTAGTATCTTTCAAGAATATGGTGTTAACAGAGAAAGAAGATGCTGGGAAGGCTGGAACATCATCCCCAGACAAATTAATCACCAGGAGAGCTCCAATGAGTCAATGATACTTGACCTGATCTTGTTCTCCTGCTCTGCTTGGACATTCGCACGTCGCAATCAACTCTCACAACCCTTTGGAGAAAGGTGATATAGATCATCAAGTCTTCCTCCTCTGTGTCCTGTGTCTGTGCCGCAGGTCCCTGCCTCCCAGCTGGCATAAATCACAGCCAGGAAAGCTTGCGCTGCAGGATGGGTTTCCGAAAAGACGAGCCTCACAGCTTCTTGACGCAGCTGTGCCGTTGTGAGCAGATGTCGCGAGAAGAGGAGCACTGGCATGACAATTAGCTCTGTGGGGCACACTACAAGCTGTATATATTAACAGCAGACCTGCTTGGAAGGCTTTTAAACAGAAATGAAATATTCCTCTTTGGCACAACGCTTAGCGGAAAATTTCAACTTGTCAGTTAGACCCTCTCCTTTCCCCCCTCTGCTGGTCTCCTTTTTTTTTCCTCCTCTTTTTTTTTTGGCTAAAAAAGTTTTTGGTTTCCAGCTGCATTCATGAGAAGATTTCACTTGTGAAGTTTCTGGTGGAAAAGAAACAAAATTCAATTTTGATCGAAATGTGTACATTCCATGGCATTTTTCACCAAGGTGGAGAGAAACACTTGGGCAGGAAAGCTGACCTGGCTTTTGTGTAACAAAAGAAATTACTTTGCTGCTTAAAGCTTGCCATGCACTGTATTTCTGGATCATCATGACTTGAACAACACAGCTAATAAAAATATCAACCATAAATTTGTGCCTGCTTTTAATTAAAAATAGGATTTTCATCAGCAATCACTACTGGGCGAATTCTACTTCAGCAAAGTCAACCGCTTGCCCTGGAGGGCAGAGAAGTGATTTCCAGACTGTGTGGACTTGGGTGAACTGGTTTCCCACTCCGTTCCTCAGTCACATGGTCTCTCACATGCTACACGTCTTCCTCCAGGCCAGTCCGCGGACCGAACAAAGCTCTGCGGAGTTGATGGTTATTACTAACATGTGGCTGCTCTGCTTGCCTGTGTCGTGAAACTCTCAGTGCCGCTCGACGTGACAGCCACTCTCCCAAAATAAATGCAGTTGTTTTTAAACATAGCTGTATTTTTTACCCACATATTTCTGAGTCATTTGGGGTCAGGGTATTGATTCCATTTGTCACCCAGCTTTATCTTGGCCAGAAAAATGTGTTTGCAAATAAATAATCAGCGAGAAGGAATTCATGGGATGTGATGTCATTACTCCGCTTTCCTGCAGGGCCAAAGCATCTTGTGAGTTGTAAAAACACAGTTTCTTCTCTCTTTCTTTGATCTGGCTGCCTCACTGGTATTGCTTCTGAGTTAATATCTCAGTATTTCACAATGGGAATGTGAATCTCTCCTCTTTACCACCTTCCAGAAGGAAACAAAGCAGAGCACAGTCTAAAATGCTTAAAACTGGGATGAGCAGAAGGGTTGCGGTGAGCGCAGGAAGCCCGTAACCTTGGGCTGCCCAGAGAGTCCCAGCCCAGAGGGAAAACGTCCAGCAGAAAAGCCTACCAGCTTTGCTGGAGATGTGGAGACAGTGCCCACAACCAGGATGGTGACCTAGACATAGGTTCTTTCATTAAAGCCTGTGTTGTCGTTTCTCCAGCTGGGGTTGACATTTACCTGTCCCGATGGACAACTTTACTACGTGAATGAGTTCATCACGCTCTGCTTGAACCATGTGGTTAATGTTTGCTTTACAAACACCATTGACTTTACAAACACAGGCTGGAATTGCATTGCTGTATCCAGCTAGGGACTGATCTCCAGAGCTCCTCTGGATATGTATTTTTCTTTCTTTTTTTTTTTTTTTTCTGGTGCAATGTGCATGGGAAGAGGTCTTGCTTGGATCCAGAAGATAATCCCCCAAGACTGAATATCTAGGGAGGTTTATTCCCTGTAATAAAGGATGCTTTAGCATATCTGGAGCTGACTGAACTTAGCAGCCCTTTGCCCTCTGAATGTACTCTCAACCGCTGTGTGAACCGACTGCTCTGCTCTCCTGAGGGCTGCTCTGACCTCGACTCGTCTGGTGGGTGTGTAACAGGTGGGATGAGTCGAGAGGCTGGAGAGGTGAAGACGTCATGACAGGACGGAAACCCAGCACCAGACCCCTTCATGTAACCTCGTCCAGAATTAGTAGATTGCTCTGCCTACACAAGGAGGGAAACGGAGATCAGCCAGTATTACAGGTTTTATTTCTCTCCTTGCCTACGCTCCTCTCCCTCATCACACATCTCCAGGGTGAAGACCTTCCTGGTGCCCTCTGATAAAGAAGGATGCCAGACCGGAGAGCCTGACACAATTTTTCTCATGAGCTCAGCTCCTGTGCTTCATTATGTCATGAGGATGTACTGGATGAAGGGTGGCTTGGTGCACTTAAAGCCCAGCCGTGGGAAGAAAGGAGACAGCTGTAGCTCCTGAAATCTGGTTCAGCCAACTATGTCCTCCTTGCTAGTGGAGTGGAGAGACACCAATGGTGTCACTGCCATCGCTGGCAGCAGCTTGTGGGGACACCGGACATGTCACCAGCTGTGTGCATCCAAGGTAACGCTCGGTCATAAAGGGGGTTAGAAAGCTGATGCTTTTCCTACTGAAGGCATCACAAAAGGAAACAGGTACAGGATTGAGGCATTTCACCGTCTGCTGAAGTGTGAAGCACGTGGGAGGCAAGCAATCCAAGCCAGGGCCATCAGCAGGCTGACAAACACAGCATTCCTATCCCCACCCTTCCGCGTAAAGCAAAAAAAAAAAAGTTTAATAGCAAACAGACAATCAAGCTGTCCTCAGCTTTCTGGTTACGAGGTGTCTCTTGTTCCAGATGGCTCACACAATTGCCAGGAAATGTTGTTATTAAACTTGCTAAAAATAGAGGAATCACTGCAAGGTGTAGCATTTTGCTTGGTTTTAGATTTTATTTCCAAGACTCTTGGGGAAGGGAGAAATCTGCTAGCAGGTGGGTACCCAGAGTTCCCAGGACTACACAAGTGGGTGTGGAGAGTTGGGGTGTCACAGGAGGTTAAGGACTTTCTAGACCAAATGCTGGATCCCGGTTGCTGCTGGAGCATCCCTTCCAGGTGTGCAATGTGGGTAGCCGTGTGTGTTGCGAGGTGCTCTGGCCAACAAAGAAACATGCAAAAAACCGAAGACCCCCGGAGCATTCATGTGTTGAACCCATGGAGAGTGAGAAAAATAAGTTCCCATGGATTGAAACATGTGCCTTCACACGGACTGAGCTATTGTTTCCATGTGATAGAGAACATCGCTTTTTGTGTTGGAAAGGCTCATTCCCTCTCAACACATATGGCATCTTAGTGTGCACTGCTCTGACTCTTTCATGATGAAAAGTCTGTTTTTCCAGGCTAAGATCTCACAGACCTGCCTTCCTTTGACCTTTTGTTCTCTAAAAAAGATGACTGTTCGCTTGTTTGAGTCTTCTTAGAAGATCACATGGTTTCTTCCGGTTGGAGCCGTTCAACGTATTGTAGCTGCAAAAATATTTATTGCCCTTGAAGTCCAGGCTTGGAAGGAAATCCCCCCACCAAGAGGCTGAGCTGCTTTCAAGTAGTGATCTAAGCTCTCTGATGGCCTTCATCAAGTCCTGTTGTAGGGAAGACACCTCCCTAAAGGTCACCAGATCCCAGTGATGTCAAAAAGGAGTGGAACTACCTCAATCTTCCCGCCTTGGCCATCTGGAGAAATGGTAATGTGAAGGGCATAGGGCCAACACGCAAATCCTAATGACCATATACATGGCACAAGGCCACGGTCCGAATGGAGGCAGAATGGCCATGTGAAGGCAGAATTCCTTTGGAGCACGAGCCATGATAAGCAGGATAATGAGCCAACTCCATCAAAAGGGGACAGAAACAACCCACGGCCTTTGAGGGAACATTTCTCATGCAAGAATGTGTGGACTCTGACCTCTGTCCTGACCTTTGATGTGAAACATCTTCTCATGAAGAATCTGGTCACAAAGCTTTGCAATTTGACGTATAATCTCCTTCCTCCTCCATCAAACGCTCTTTGCTCCATGTGCGATAAATTCCTTGTGTCTCCCTTCCTCAAGGGAGATAATCAGCTGCCACCTCTCCCTCTCATGCTCCCTGCCCTTCTTCCTTGCAGGTACTGTTGTTTGTGTCAGAAGGTCTAAGGCATCCACAACTCATTATGCTGAGCTGTCAACTTGAATTTAGCTGTGACATTTGCTATTTTTCCAGATCTAAAAAAGGCTTATTTTATCTCTAAATTCCCCCTTTTCCCCCGTTATATTATTAGGTCTAATAAAATATATAATTTTTACTGACTAAGCTGTCTTTGCCTATGTAATGAAAGGCAGGCAGCCTGACTGTATTCCAGTCTTTTATCATCTGCATGATAAAGGGAGAATTTTATAACCACGATGATGCACTGGCATGGCCCTTCCAGGTGGGCAGTGGATCTTCAGGCAGATCACAATGTTCGTCCATGTTTCTACTCTGTGTATTGGGGAGGATACTTCCTTTCCCTCTTGTCTTCACTACATAGACTCTTTGGAGCAAGAACTGCTGCCTGAGGTATCTTTGACAGCATGTCCAGCTCTGAGGAAGGGGTTGGACTAGATGACCTCCATGGCTCCTTTAAAATTTAAATTATTCTGTGATTCTAGGCTACCTATGGACATAGAATCATAGAATGGTTTGGGTTGGAAGGGACCTTTAAAGGTCATCCAGTCCAACCCCTCTGCAAGGACCAGGGATATCTTCAAGCAGATGAACATCTCTTAATGCAACGAGGCTCTGGTCTTGCTGCGGACTGAGACAATATGAAAGAGGGACGTGACGAAACCATGCCCTAAATTGATATTAATGTGCACGTATGCATATATATTTGTTATGCTTATGAATTTAAGCTCTGAGGGTCATTTTAAGGAAGGCTTTATAGATCTCTGTTGGGGATCAGGACAGGGAGGTGGGGAAATGGAAGACTTACTGTGGACACCCGAAGGTCAGGAAAGCCATGGATTCAAGTGCTGATTGTCCTGTAGACATCCAGAAAATATTGATCGCACTAGGCCTTTGGGCAAGGAAGAGGCTGTTACCCCATCACCTCCAGCTTGTTACAGGAGATAGAGGGGATGGATGGACAAGGGAAAAGCTTTTTGGAAGAGGAGAGATGATCCTGCTTCATGTTGAATGTTCCCACGTCTCTGCCCTCTAACTGTAGACAGTTGTTAAATGGACACTAAGCTCTGCCCGATCCTTTTGCCTGATTTTAAGCACTTAACCATGGCAGCTAAGAGATCCAGATGGCTGATCCGAAATAAGAGGGGCAGGTTTGCAAAAGTGCTGAGGGCTCACAGCTGCAGTGGATGGGTGCTGTGCCTTGAACATCAAAAAGCATTGCACAGAGCTAAGTGCTCTAAAATAAAAGACCCTGGGGTCTTCCTTAAGCTGGATATCAATCTGAGCTAGGCCTGCTCTTAGCATGTTACCAGAGAAAATAGGCAAGTCCAGAGGTCTTTCTGCTCATCATAGGATATGTTTCTCGTGGAAATGATGTTGTTGTCCTTTGGAATAGCTGACTGATTGCAGAGGGAGTCTGTAAGGACTGATTTGACAGCTAATTTTAAGATATCTGAACTTCAGAGAGAGAAATCCCTCCTGAAGCAACAATTTCCCTTGTCTGCTGCAAGCTAGCGGATACCCCCAGGCTTACTGCATTGACATCGGTTTTGTAGGATGCCACAGTGGCATCCTTTCTGCTCCTCAGTGTTGCAATGATGGATTTCTGTTTTGAAAGTGCCCAGGCATGAGTGTGACAAGTGCTGCAGGGATGCCAGGAAAGACAAACTATTCAATCTTCATGGTAGGGATGGGTCAGTGACAAAAATACGGCTCACAACAGAGAAAAAAATGAGAAAAGAGTGCACTTTTGACAGTTTCTTCTCTAGAAAGCCCCATCCATCTTATGCAAAAAATAGGTGATGAGCCCCAAATGTTGGGCCAGAGGAGCATAAAATAATCTTATTCAGTTAAGCTGTGATGCATACCAGCACAGAAGATAGATGCTGGCAATTAAAACCACATGTCTTTGGGATGTAAATAGCAAGTTGGTTGGAAACTGCAGTCTGTGTGGGTGTATGTGAGTGAGTGGAAGACGGGGCAATGGACTCACGCTGGATAAATAAGAATTCTGAAGATTTTTCTGCTATTTCAAACAGAAAATGTTAGAAGGAAGCAATGCTTCTGTTTCAGAGCTTAATCTAGACTTTCCTTTTGGGAAGATTCAATAACTCTGCACTATGTTAATTTTTGTTCCAAGCTGATCCCAAATGAAGTCTCTAAGACTTTTATTTCTAATCTCATTAATCCATTTCAAGGGGTTGATTTCAATCCATTCCCCAAACCACACAAATAATCTGTTTTCATTTGGACTTAATTTTTTTCATTTTTAGCTTTCGCAAGCAAACCAAAAACTGTTATAATCCCTACTTGCCCAATTTTATTGCATGGCGGCCTTAGTTCTGCCATTTTCTAAATTTTACATATTTGATCCTGCAGCTCTGATGTTTTTTTTTTGAAGGCAGGTGTTTCAATGCAATTAGAATGGCTTGTGGGTTTCCACAACAAGCCTTTGTCCCACGGGACCAACCTGTGACTGTGCCCAGTCCTGTTTCATAAAACGAAACCAGGAAGCCTCCCAAACGTGGCGTTTATCCTAAGATTTATGTAACGAATTAATTTCCCTTTGAGCTCCGGCGAAAGATTTGTGGGCCTGCGAAAGTGTTTATGAAACCCAGCCGGTTTGACTTCCCCTGCTTGGAGCTGCGCTGGCTCTTGTGACAGAATTAATCAAGGAGGTATGGCGATTCAAAGAGCTGAAGGGCAGAGCCCAGAGCAAGTGCCAATGGAAAGCATGTGAGGCTTTGCGAAAATAATTAACTTCTTGTAAAGGAGTATGTCATCATTTTGCCATGTGGGGATTGAAACCGGCTCCCTTCTCTTCATCCTCCATAAAAAGCCTCTCTGTTACCCCTCAGATGAAAATAAAACTGGATGGAGCTCATTATTTTGGCCAGCAGCAGGTGAACCTGATGCCTCCCCTCTCCATTCCCTCCTCCCCAGGAACCTTTCCCAGGTCCTCGGAGATCAGAGTTGCTTTCCAGTGGAACCTGGGCCAAAACCCGAGCGGTTCGGGGACAATTCGTGCAGTTCCACATTAATCTGGTCAAGTCCTGGGCAGGACTGAGTTGCACTTCAGTCAAACCTGGGCTGGATCTGGACTGAATCCAGGATGAATTTCTGAGCAGCCATGCCATGAAGGCAGGCCAAGTTTCAAATTAACCTGGGCTGATTTTTATCACTCCAGTCAATCATGGGCACTTTTTCTCTTTCCCTTTCCATTTTTCCCCCCTTTTAATTTTACTTTTGTTCTGAATTTCAATACTCAGAGCAACACCTTGTCTACCAACAGCAATCAGGGCCAGAGCTCTGTTTCCCCTTCAGTGAAGGAAGTAAAATGATAAATTCTAGCTTTGGCCATGGGCTTGTTTCTCACGCTGGAATAAACCTGGAGTTACGGAGAGCATGCAGGTAGTGAGCAATGCAGTGGAGAAGTAAAACCTTCCAACTGAATCCTGCAGAGACTGGTCTCAACTCCAGAACAACTAAAGAACCAGGCTGTATTTGAATTGTCTAAGCATCCTTATTTTAGCTATTTTCTGAAATGGTGTGGAGAGTCATAGAATCATAGAATGGTTTGGGTTGGAAAAGCCTGTTAAAGTCCACCCAGACCAACCCCCCTGCAAGGCGCAGGGACATCTCCAACCAGATCAGGTTGCTCAGAGCTCTGTCCAACCTGGCCTGGAATGTTTCCAGGGATGGGGCATCCACCGCCTCTCTGGGCAACCTGGGCCACTGCTCCACCATCCTCACAGTGAAGAATTTCTCCCTTATGTCCAGTCTGAATCTACTCTCCTTCTATTTTAAACCCATTAGCCCTTGTCCTGTCACAACAGGCCCTGCTGAAGAGTCTCTCCCCACCTTTCCTGCAGCCCCCTCTGGGCACTGGGAGCCGCTCTCAGCTCTCCCCGGAGCCTCCTCTTCTCCAGGCTGAACAGCCCCAGCTCTCTCAGCCTGGCCTCACAGCAGAGCTGCTCCAGCCCTCTCAGCAGAGCTGCTCCAGCCCTCTCAGCATCTGCGTGGCCTCCTCTGGACTTGCTCCAACAGCTCCATATCTTTCCACGCAGCACATGTGGACAGGAGGTGACTAGAATCGTTCCTGGCTCCCCTCACCTTAGACATAGTCCATATTGTCAGACAGAGTTGGGTGGCTGTAGGTGGTCTCTGTGTGGTTGCATATCTACTGCTGACTGTGAGTTACTCTGTTCAGCGCTGCCCATGGACCATGAACGGTCTCTCTGCTGGAGTCTTCTCACTTACCTTTATTTCCTTTACCCTCCTCATTCTCAGGGTTTTCAGTATTAGGACTCTTCACAACAGAGGAAAGGAGCTTAGGGACATGCCTTGGTGGTGGACTTGGCAGTGTTAGGTTAACGGTTGGGCTTGATCATCTTAAAGGTCTTTTCCAACCTAAATTATTTTATTATTCTGTGATCTTGTGACACCTGGAATTTGCAGTTCCAAAGGGATGGCACACGTGCCGTGTCACCTGTGTGTGTCACTAATAGCCCAAGCTCTAGAGGCAAGGCTTGTTTTCAGAAGAAGCACTGTGTTGTTTTTAAAGCTTCACATGTACTTATTATACCCCCACTCTTATTTCTAGTGAAATGACCGACCTTTTTTCTTCCATGTGCCCAAACCGCTGCACTGTGTCACCTGGTGAGACTGCTTTCTGTTGGTGCTATCAGTAGACGCAACACTCCTTCCCTACGCTGAGACTTGCAGTTGCCCTCTTGGAGCCATAGAGGAATTCAGAATAAAGTGATTATTGCTGGAGTTTCAAATAACCCTTTTCAAGATGGTTATTCCTCTCTGGACTAATCAGTTCCACAAGTGCAATAAATTGGACAAGGGCTGTATAGAGGGAGCTAAAGGAAAACCAAGGCTTGCAAGCTAAAAGGCAGCCTCTAGCTCCAATTTCTACTCCATGGAAAGAGTGGTTGGGACTCTCAGGGGAAATTTTAATTGATCGTATTTCACCTTCCTTCCCTGAGTCCCTCTTTCCTTCCTATTCCAACTTTCTCTCCTTTCTTTCCCTATTATAATTTTTTTTTTCCTGAAATATTTTCCTTGCTTCCTGAGAAACTAAGTTCATGACCATCTTTCTGCACCTGACTTCACACTTGACGTGAACTGAGGTCCAGCATGCATAGACCAGCATGATCTATGCCGCAGTCTGGATATGATTTCTGCTGTTGCTGTAGCTGTGAAAGCCGATAGCGTAAGGGTGGGGGAACACTAACATCCTCGCAAACACATGTTGAAATCGTCTTCCCCTGATTCTAAATTGTTAAAACCCCAAATTTAGGCTTGAGTGCCTGCTCAGTCTGACTCCAAAAGCTTTCAGCTCCATTAGAGCAAGCCAAGAGGCAAAGACTATTTTGGGTCAGCCTGTAATCAAATGGGTCATTTCTTGGAGGCTGGAGAAGTCAGGCAGAAGTTCCCTGGTAGCTGGATGGTTTTACCTTTGCTACCAGCCCAGAAACCCATCTGAGCAGGAACCCACCACAGTGGGTCCATACGCTCCCCACGTCAAAATCAAGACAGATGAAGTAAACACAGATTTAATCCCCTTTTCCTGTAGTCTTCATGTATAAAGTGGAGGGGATGTTACTGCCTTTCCACCAACAGGATGGAGATTGTCTTTTGCTATTAAACCTGCAGGGGGAAATTCCAGGCAGAATTTTACATCAAAAGCAGAAAATTTATTGAAATGTGTCTAAGAAAAGGGTCAAGATGTGGAGGAATTTGCCCAAAGGGCAGTTTAAGCCTTACTATAATACATATACGTAACACATGAATCAACCTTGGAAGGATGTTGTCCATCTGAACATCCTCTCCAGGCTTTTATCTTCCCCTTCACACCCTTTTTAGCAATGCATTTTCTTTATGTACAACTTCATGGTGTCAAAAGCACCATCAAGACACGATATCACCAACTCACAATGGGAGAGAATAAACACTTCAGTCTCTTTTCAAAGCCACCACTTGCTTAGAGAGAAGTGAATAAATCCAGGTTGTTAGTCTTGACGTTTAAAGACTCTTGAATCAGGTCTTCTCTCCCCCCTTGATATTTAAATAACATCTGTGAATGGTATTCTTAATCCATCTGATGGATATTACTCTTATAGGATACCTATTTTTAAGCATTTTAGCATGTGAATGAGGATGAAAAATACCATTAAAAATGACAAGAGACTTTGATCTAAGAAAATGAATTGTTCATGTAGTCGTGTAGTCAGTGATCCCAGAAATTAAGTCTTTGAGAGAGCTATCAGTGGGCTTGTGCTAGGGATAATGGTTTTTGATGTGGTAACATCAATCTTTCTAACTGCATAACTCACTTCTCAGCCCTTTGAGCACTTGAGATGAGACGGACAAGGATAGAAATGAGCCGTGACAGGAACCTGACTACTCCTAATTTTAGTGTTGATCTTCAGACACAAGATCAGCTGAAATAAAACACCACGATGCAGGACTTAGGGGAAACACCTTTCTGCAGCGGGAGATGGGAAAAAGGCACGAGAATAGTACTAGACCCTTCCTATAGGCAATGGAGACCCTTGCCTACAGTCAACCACGTTATCATGCTTTCGGCTTTGCTCCATATAGAAATTAATACTCACCCCCTCTCCCCAGGGTGAGGAGGAATCCCTGTGAGGTTGCACCGTGTCCCAAGGAATATGGGGAAGAAATTGTCCAGAGAAGCTGAGTAGGTAAAAAAGAGTTTGGGAGACGTGCATTGACTGTGAAGGAGAATTGGGAAGTGCCAGCAGGAACTAGAAGAAAGTAGGATGAAATGTCTAAATAAACTGGAAAGGAGAGGAAAGACAGCAGACAAACATGGAAAATGGATTAAAATAAAGAGAAATCTTATAGAATGGGCAGAAGGGATGGAGAGAGCAGAAAGGAGGGAGGGAAGAGCCAAAACACACTGCAGCAGCATGTTTATCCAACTGATACCATTTCTCTGTGATTACGTTACCCTATCTGTAGCAGGACAAGTTCCTACAGCCTCAGGGAGGAAGGACAGGTGGCTGCCTTGACATGCTAGATTAAAAATATTGCTGCTCTGAATGCCATAGATAGCTGTTTAATTAATTGGAGGGGAAGAAAATAACTTGAGAGCTCATCAGAATGCCCCACGGGCGTCTCCAGCAGCAGGAGGGCTGGGATCTCCGCTATCAGCTACCAGCAGGTGGACAGGCCGGTGGCAACCCTCTGAACATCTTCCTTGGCCACAGCAGTCTGGGTTTGCTGGACTCTGTGCTCATCCCCATCCCTTCAGCAGCGGTACCACATAGAAATTGGGACAGAGCCAAACACTTCTTTTTGCCATTTTTTGTGCATTAATATGAGCACGGGTCCGCCGGTGACCCCCAAGTCATCTAAAATCAGAACTTGGAGACAGTGGGCAGAATTGTACTACCATTGCTATGGATTTAGTGCACTGGAAAGGATTCTCTGGGATATTTTTCCTTATGTTCTTTTTCCGGGACAGAAACATCTCACTTTGACCTCCGGATGAGAGCATCATCACCTCCTCTCCAAGAACCTGCTTAATAATTAAACTGAATCTTTCTTGCTAATGGAGCAGGGCTTCACTGGCATGACTCTGGCGTGAGGAGTCATGGTGGCTGAATTCAGTTCTGTGTCAGCGAGGGAAGGATACTTTGCTTTTTGAGCCTCAGCATCTCCATCTATGAATGAAGATGTAAGAAAGGCAAGTAAAGAGTTAATTGCGTTCAGAGCTAATAATGGAAAATTTATTACTCTTAATTATGATCTTTTGCTTGCACAGTGGATCATGGAAGAAAAAAATCCCCACAGCTGAAATTCGACTACTACCCGTAGAAGCTATTTGTGCCACCTTCCAATATTCTTTAATACATCATTGTACTGAAGAGTAAATATTTTTACCTGTCTGTTTTCTCTCTAAACAGTGGTTCTGCCATGGGATATAAATTCCCAGTTCAAACAGCTAATCGAGGAGGATGTCTTAAGTGACAAATCCGATACAGAGTCAAGCTATTTTTAACAGACAAGGCAATAAAAGCTGAACAACACAAGAAATAGATGTGCATTATTTATCTTGGTCTGTTTAAAGAGTGGACAGCAGCCCTTTCCATGGATTATTTGTCTCAATGACCTGTTGAACATGGGTGATGGAGACGCACAATGGGATAGTCAGGAGATTTCCATAAAGTGCCTCACTTCCTCACCGAGTGGGAAAGCTGCAAAACGTGTCCTCGCTGCTCTGATTGCCTACTGTGGGCAGAGCAAGAGTGGGGTGGTTCGGGGTGGAAATAAGATTGAAACGGCTCTGCAATGTTTTGCTCTCTTGCACTGCAAACGTGGCTCCTTTCCCCCATCTCCTGGGGCTTCTTCCCTGCAGTTTTTGAAGAGCTTGTCAAAGAGAAGCTCCAGCACAACCAGAATTTGTGTTTGCCTCTCCAAAGCCGTGCCTATGGTGGTAAAAAATCATGGACTCCTGATCTGTTGTGGTGGGTTGAGCCTGGCTGGATGCTGGCTGCCCACCAAAGCCGCTCTATCACTTCCTTCTCAGCTGGACAGGGGAGAGAAAATATAATGAAATGTTCATGGGTTGAGATAAAGATGGGGGACATCATTCAGCAATTACTCTTACGGGCAAAACAGACTCGACTTGTGGAAAAATGAATTTAATTTTATTACCAGTCACATCAGAGTAGGATAATGAGAAAATAAAAACTAGATCAGCGGGTCTGTCTTGGAGCAGGCTGGCATTGGCTCCATTGGACACAGGGGAATCTTCTGGCATCTTCTCATAGAAGCCTCCTGTGTACCCTCCCCTGCTGCCAAAACCTTGCTACACAGACCAAATATACCTGTGGTGATCTACTACTAAATAGTGAATATTCTTCTTACCAAAACCAGGATGCCCCTGGTAAGGCTTTATTGTTTTATTCAGCTATCATTTTAGCAGACAATTCCAGGCATAATTTTGGGTCTCAGCATGGCCAGTTAAGCAGTACAGAGGTGTGTGAGATAGCATTCAAGCCTGTGCCCTGCTTTGTTTGCTATTACAGACTCAGCCAGTGTGCACGTAACATCAAGGAACGGGGCTGTAGCTGCATTTTCTGCTCCAGATCTTCCTCCATCTAAATTAAGGGCACTAAGAGCCTGATTGCAGCAAGGGAGGTTTAGATTGGGTATTAGGAAACACTTCTTTACTGAAAGAGTGGTCAGGCACTGGAACAGGCTGCCCAGGGAAGTGGTGGAGTCACCATCCCTGGAGATGTTTGAAGAACATGTAGACGTGGCACTTCAGGACACGGTTTAGTAGGCATGGTGGTGTTGGCTTGATGGTGGACTTGATGATCTTGGAGATCTCTCAATCCTTGAGCTTGATCCTTCACAGTCATGTCTGGAAGCAACTTATCCCTTGCTTTCTCCTCTATCTGTGATGTCAGCCTGTTGGGAAGCTGAGCACTGAATCCAGCCTGTTTCTGCCACGGCAACTTCATCACTTTACAGCCTCAGGAATTTCTGACTGCCTGGACGGCCTGAATTTCTCCATCCTACTGATCCTAGAAAAGAGAAAACCCGAAGACCAAACAAGCCCACATGGAGAGAGGAGGAGGGGTCCTCCCTATATGTCAAAAATGAGGATTCAATGGGTCTCCTGATGCCAGTTCTGTATGTCACGATCCCTGCCGAGGAGTTTCTTTGTCCATAGATGCAGGGAAACTGTGGGTTGGAGAAGTTATTTTGGCAGCAGGGTTAGCTCCTGAGGATGCTTCTGGTACACACGGGAGAGGCAAGCACATGTTGATGCCAGGCAAAATCTCTCTTATGCCTTGTGCAACAGCGTTAACCCTTCACGGCCACCCCTGGAGGGCCCAGCTCACCCAAGGGCTTTTGTCTGCTTACCATGTGCAACGGTAAATACCAGCTCCCAGTTGATCGCAACGGGAAATCAGGCCCTTCTTTCACTGATGTTAACGGGTGCAAGGATGCTGGATGGAGCCAAAGTGCATGGAATGGTGAATATGTAGCCAGAAGGGAGGTTATGGAGCAGGATGCCAAGACTGTGTTGCTTCATGTGGGTATTTTTAAGATTAGCTTTTTATTTTCATTTGCTTTTTGTTAAGTTTTGTTTTGTCTGAACAGATACGGAGAATGTGCCCTAGAAGTACGTATCTATCCATTATCAACCTTTATTGTCCCCTATGATTGCAGGGGGGCCAAAGAATTAGGGGAAAAAATGCTGATTTCTGGGTCTGTTAGAACAGCCTGGACATGTACTATAAGGTGACTAAACTACTTTTATTCAAACATAATTGATCTGTATTTTTTTTTAACTGCTGTATTACTACAATTGCCTGTAGAGAATGAAGTCAGTGCTTGGAATGGGAGAAGGCATTGCTCAGAGGGTCCCAAGCCCAAAAGAAATTTGTTCATTTTATGAATGAGTGAAAATGTTCAGTGGTTTCCCCATCAAGACCGACTTTGAAAGATTTTTGGCTTCTGTGTAGACGAAGGCAGCAACTTCAAGTCAGGCTCCGCTCAATGCATTCATTCTTTGCTCTGTCACTTTCTTTCAAGCAAAACATTATTTTTTAGAACAGCTGTTCTATATTACAGATGCTGCCTGGCCAGGTCTTCATCCATATGCAGAACCTAGGCTGTTCTCTGAGAACTCGTGTATCTCTGAAGTAGTGTTATTGACTTTCATCTGGGTTGAATATGGTTCAGGGTGAATATAATTGATTGCATAACTATATTGCACCAGGTTCTGACACCCTCCCTCCAGAACCAGCTGCACTAACTTCAGTGTGCTATCGCAGGGAAAAAGATGCTATTCACTACAAAGAAATGTGTTAAAGGCTGAGTTTTTCCTTCTGAGCTTCCGATTAAATGGAGATCATGATGTGGTAGAAGACACTCTCAAAATGCAGCAACTTGAACTTGGGGCAATAAAAAGAGTTAAAATACAAGTATTTTCCTGTAGTTTCTTTAAAATACTGGCAGGACAGAGCTTTAACTGGTTGCTAATGAACAGCCATTACAATCGCATCAGAGTCTAAATAATAATGCTCACTTATTGCAAGAGCAGGATTGAAGGGAGGGGGTCAATAATACCAGTCAAAATGGGTCAAATGCTGAATATCTCTTGCGAAGTGGCAATAAAAAAGCACTCTAGGGATGAGAGTCCGGTTCTCATAAATTATTTTATGAATAACAGATGAACCGGTAGACATTTTGACGTGCTGTCTCATAGTTTGTCAATGGGGAAAGAGATTAAATCTTTTTGAAGAGCTTTGGGAGGATGATGGGAACTGGTGACAGCAGGCACCAAGTAGTTCAAGGATCCTACAAAATGTGATTAAACCAGTGACTATTGTAGCAAATCTGTGGTCACCTTGGACCTTTCAACTGTCACTGTGCTGCTCATCTTGATGCATTAAAACAACCACGCAGGGAATGGAGAGCTGAACTCACTGATTAGAGAATTATAATTGACAACGGCTTGATACAGGGGATTTTCTCTCCTATCCCCAAAGCTTGAAGGCTTTGATGCAAAACTGAGTCCTTCTCCAGCCCTCCGGCAGAGGATGCAGCACAAGAGACCACCTGAAAGTTATTGCAGAATTTAATCACTTTCCCCAATATGTTCTTAGTTGCTTAAATGTTCCTGCTCTATTGGCTCATTCACTACCAATTAATGTATCTGTAATCACGGGAAAAGCTGAATTTCTGTAAAAATGCAAAAAAGCAGGATGAGAAATGGGGGCAGAATAAAAAAAGAAATTTATATCACTGTCCCTTCCTTTTCCTATTTTATTCTCTTAGGATAGCATTTATTGGTCCTGCTTTCCTGGCCGTCTAAAGGTCTAACCAAATGTTCCAAGCTCTCTTTTGAGCTGGTGAGAAGAGATATCCCCATAGTTTCTGTGTTGGGCTCCAGGCCCATTTCATGTTCCAAGTGCTCTGGTTGCACAGTGGTAGTTTTTTTATTATTCACAAAGGGTGCCTTTTAATTTGGCTATCTGTAGAAGGGGATGAAGAGGTGGCAGGAGCCATGTGAGCCCAGGTAGGCTTCAGGTCCAGAGCCCTACTAGGCAATTTCTCTGTGCTGGTTTGGTTCAAATGCACTTTTATTTATTTTGCAGTCAAAAAACTAGCTGAGGGAAGAAGTCAGCCTCTGCCTTGTGCTTGTTCATTAGTAGCAAATCTACTCCTGGTTCACAAAGCAACAACTTTCCTAACACAGTTGTTTGTATCTGTCTATTCCCCCCGCCCCGAAACATGTCATATGGGCCTTTGCAACTAGCACTCCTTCTGCAACGCAACATGGTGGAGAAGCCAAGAAGCTGCGTTGCAGTCAGGAGTGTTCATGCACATGCTTGTTCGTGCCCGGGAATGGCTTTACCTAAAGACAAAGACCTCTCTGATCTCAGTTTCTGGAGAAGTGACTCCAGTCACAGCTACCTAAGCCTTTTTCTAGATGCACTCGGGGACATCTTTCTGGATGTCTCTCCAAGAACGTCGCTTTCCTTCGCAGATAGCAGAGGAACAGTGGAAGGGAAACCTCCATCTCAGCAAAACAAAAAGCAAGGACCTCTTCCAGCTCTTTCTCTTGCATCCCCTTAAATGCTGTGCAAGGTGATGTCCTTAACTCTTCCTTTGTTTGGCAGCCTCCTCCAGACAACTGTCCTGCAAGCTCGGTCTATGGCTTTGCTGGTGCATGCATATAACTTCCCTAACCCAACAGAACTTCTACACCAGTCAGGCAGGAGGGGAAACAGCCCCACCCAAACTCAGCTGGGAACTGGCTCAGAAGAACAGATCTGCTGCAAAAACTGCTGCCTGTAATGCTTCCAGCCTGCTAAGAGAATTAGCGCTTCCATCTCCCACAGGCAGACACCTGCTCTTGGAAGGACTTTTAAGTTGGGAGGAGGTAAGGAGCTGCTGAGGGGACTGGGGTTGTTTAGTCTGGAGAAGAGGAGGCTGAGGGGAGACCTCATTGCTCTCTCCAGTTGCCTGAAAGGAGGCTGTAGGGAGGCAGGCATTGGTCTCTTTTCTTAAGTAACAAGTGATAGACAAGAGGAAATGGTCTCAAGTTGCAGCAGGGGAAGTTTAGGTCGGATATTAGGAAATACTTATTTACTGACAGAGCGGTCAGGCACTGGAACAGTCTGCCCAGGGAAGTGGTGGAGTCACCATCCCTGGAGATGCTCAAAGAACGTGCAGACGTGGCACTGCAGGACGTGGTTCAGTAGGCATGGTGGTGTTGGGCTGACGGTTGGGCTTGATGATCTTGGAGGTCTTTCCAACCTTAAGACTCTATGATTCTATGATTCTAAGGTTGACTTCACCCTGCAGTCATTATAAAGGCCCACACTGACAAGGGTGGATCATGCTCATCAGCTGTGTGCGGTTCAGGAGGGCTTTGGAGGCTGCCTTGGTGTGGACCAGAAAGTGTCCTGCCTTATTGCTCGTCTCCAGGGGTGATGCTGACCCAGGCTGAGTGCTGGTGCACTGGTTTTACGAGCCGCGTCAGATGGTGGTGATGCAGAAAGATCTAAAATATTGCACCCTCGTGTAAGATATGCTGCCCTTGCTTTGTTTTTTCAATGGGCTGCTGAAGATGTTTTCTTGCAGCCAAGTGCCTTATTTAGAAGATAAAAAATTAAATGCGTCAGAAAGCTCCTAGCCTTAAACCAGCTTGAAACAAAATAAATTATTACTGTTGTAGATTCCTCAGGAGAGGAGGGAGACTCAACAGGGAGGCAATGGGAAAACATTCCCAAAGTCCGATGATGAAAGGGAAGAAGTGGGTTATTTTCTTTCTGGAGTCAGCAGATGCTGAAATAACCATAAATCATTCGCCGCTGCCATTTTCCTACTCCCACGGTCTAAGCAGCAAAGCTATTCTCTCTCAGCTGGGCTGATGTGTTTGGCTGCTTCTGTTCTTTAGGTGATGGGGTGAGGTGACATGGTGTTGTCTGCGCACTGGGTCACTACGGGGACTGGGACCGTAGTTTTCCACTGCAGGCATGGAGCCTGCATCAATGAAAATCCCTTCCCTGAGCATGACACCCAAGTCTGAGCTAGCTGGTTAACGGAGTCACTTTTCCTCCTGTCTGTTGGCCCTATGTCTCTGGTTTCCCCACTGCCCTATATCAATCACTACAATTCTGGAAAATGTGGAGTAAGATTATTTATTTGGATGATTACTGTAATTTTAGTCCATTTTCCTCTTGGGGCAAATGAACACCTAAAACACAAAACTGCACAAAATATACAGAACATATGGCAATACAATACATGGAATCCACAGTTCTGCAAAGTTGTGAAGCATCCTGCTCTAGGAAAGATCCCAAAGAAGAGAAAACTTCAAGCAAGATTAAAAGCTGAATGCCTGGTTTGTATAGATAGGATGACATGGGAATGAGACATGGAAATGGTCTTCAAACACCTAGGAGGCAGAGATGGAAGGAATGAATTGTTACTCATGTCTCCTGGCAAGTGGTGGTCCAAAGCTGCAGAAGAAAGGAGATCAGGCAGCCTCTAGGAGAAAGTTCACAGCAATAAATAGGTGAAACCTTGAGCTGACTAGCCAGAGAAACAGAGAAACCTCCATCACTGGAGGCTCTCATGACCATGTTAGGTAGATGAGAGAGGAATATAAGGCAGAAGGTGGATTGTATGTCCTTAATTACTGCTATGAGATGTCCTGCCACCACTACTCTGCGTGGTTGTGGTCTCTACAGGTGGAACAGGGCATACCTATATGCAGTGGAGCAAGAAGAACAAAGAAGACAGAGCAGCGTTCAAGAGGATGGATGCATTTTTTCCATTGAGAGTGACTAAAATAGGCTGGAACTCCTCAATCTGGAGAGGAGAAGAAGAGGAGGAAGCACTCCAGGTTTCCAGCATCAGGAAAGCAGTGGCTTAGGTGAAAGCAGAACTGTTCAGAAACACTTAAGTCTTCTCAGTCTATCCTCCCACTTCTCTTTCTGTCCTTTTTCTTTTTTTTTTTTTCCCCTGTGTAACAGTTTGCCAAAATAAATATATTGTAGGCTGAGATTATTTTCCTTTGGCTGGAAAGACTAAAATGTACTTCTCCTGCTTTTAATTGTTTTCCGTCTCCTGAGAAGCCTGCTCTGTTTTATGGTGGTACAGCAACCTCTACTGTGGAGCTGACATTTGAGAAGTTTTGGAGGTGTGGGATTTTTAAAATTTTTATTACAAGGAACAAAAATCTCTTCATGCACATTCCTGGCAATAGGCTTTTCTGTCTTAGCACCAGATATGCCAGCCATTGACTTCAGCCATGACAAAATGCCAGATGGACCAGGCTACGCGAGCCGCACACTCTGCTCGAGAACTCAGGTTGCAAACATGTTTTCAGCTGGAAACAGGGCTCATGTTGAACTAAATACAGAACTCCTGGTGATAGAAATAAAAAAAACAAACAAATAGCATTTTAACCCTCCCCTTCTCCTATCCTTCCCCAATCACAATCCTGAAAAAAAACATGTTGTCTTCACCCTAAAATGAATCATGACATTTGGGACCATAGAATCACAGAATCATGGAATGCTTTGGGTGGGAAGGGACGGTTAAAGCCCAGCCAGTCCAATCCCCCTGCACGGAGCAGGGATGGGGCATCCACCACCTCTCTGGGCAACCTGGTTCAGTGCTCCACCACCCTCAGAGTAAAAAATTTCTCCCTTAAATCCAGTCTAAACCTACCCTCTTTCCAGTTTAAACCCATCATCCCTCGTCCTATCACAACAAGCCCTGCTGAAGAGTTTCTCCATGTCTTTCCTGTAGGCCCCCTTTAAGACCATTGTAAACCAAAAGTAGATTCCTGTGGAGGTTTACAAAGAAGGTGCTGATTGGGTTGGAGAAAATCTGAATGCCACTCCGGTCACCTCTGGAAACTAAACCTGTCCTGAGCCAGAAGCTATGTGCTGCGTAGCATGACACAAATTGATGGCAAAAGAGGTTCTCCTTAAGGACTTGGTTTGAGAAGTCGGGGTTGGTGTTTGTTGGAGTAAAGACAGACAAGTGCCTTAGAGAACTTCCCATTGGTGATGATGAGTGCTGCTCCCTTTCTAGTTGCCAGAGTTTGAGTCAGTAGGATCATAGAGTGGAGAAAAATGTCCAGGTCTGGAAATAGAGCTAATTAATCACATTCTAAAAGTGCCTATTTGCCTGCTCTGACTTCACGGTGAGGCCAGATTGACTGGCAGAGAGAAATATGTTACCTCTTAGACATGCAGGGCTTGATTAATTTGCCAAAACAAGACATCTGGAGCCATTTGAGCTATCCAATTATCTTACCCTCCTTGACCTTCAGCTGTGACTCTGAAAGGGAAGTAGACTCCTTTGGTCTTAAGTTCTATTTAGATGTTACAACTATTTAAACAATTACATTCTTCCTTTAAAGGTGGATGAGGCAAATCCTGTTTTCAAAGTCTTTCAGGATAAGGAATGATGTTCTGTGTGAGTACCAGTCTTTGTCTTCTGGATGGGTAGCATCTGTTGGGTAAGCGGAGTCTTGTGTGGCTGTCCAGGACACTCAGGCATGATGCTCCACCAACATGTGTGGTCCTTCCCAGATATTTGCTCACCTCTTGTCGTAGCAGAAACTCCTGCCTGGAGAATGGGTGTGGGGATTGCCATTAGCAGGAACAGTTAGAGACAGGTTGTCTCTATTGTGGGAGCTCCATAGAAGTTCACCTAGGGTTGAAGAAGTACTTCCAAGACAGTCATTCAGTGGAGGATGCAGCAAATGGAGAGATGAAAAAGAGCAGTCTGCCTTGGGGGAAGATCGTAGGAGGATGATCATCATTACTGTATCTGTGGACTTGGCAAAGGAAGCTGCTAAGGAGCCCATCTATGATTCTGTTTTCCTGGTACATTGCATGTTATGTGCTTTTGCTGGCAGTGAGCATATGCTGATGATTTAGCAGAATATGTCAATGAATATCTGAGGTTGGGACTGTGCAGTCTTTGACAGGGACTCTTTGAGCCTCCTACTGTAGGCAACACAGAGTTTCCCATTTATCTTGCTTTTCCTGGCTTAAAATCCAGTCGCTTCTCCAGCATCCTGTGTCTTCCCCCTTCCCATGCCTTGGGATGCAGCCTGGGATGTCAGAACAAAGCTCACCAGTCCAAGAGTCAAGGCGGCCCTCCTAGGGTGCTGGAAAACCCATGCCACTGTCCTGTTGGGTGGTAGGCTTCCAATCCTTGCTCTTGTGTCTGGGATGGAGTCCAAGCCGTGGAGGGAGACGCCTGTTTTAGAGTGAATCCCTTTGAGACTGTGTAGTTCTCCCTTCAGCCTTTCTTTCTTTTTTTTTTTTCCTTCCCCCCTCCCCGGTTTCAATTATTTCCCTCTTTGAGAGAGAGAACAATATTCATATGGACACGGGTGACTGATAGCTTGCAGAGCTGAAGGGAAATTAGCAGAATCTTAAAATCCACATGGGTGGCTTTCAGTTAGAGAAAATGAAAGAGGGTATTGAGTGATCTCCCCTCTCCCACCGATGACAGGCTATACATTGCTCCTTGTCACATGATGGGATGCTAAAGGCAAATGAGTAAAAGAAATGTCAAAGCAGAAGGGAGCTGCGAGGGCAAAGCTGCCTTCCTGTTGCTTCGCAGCCTTGTTTCGGAGGCAGCCTGAGAGTCACAGCTCACTGGAGGGAAGACATGAAGCACAGAGTGCAGGATGAATGAACAGCTCCAGAGAGTAAGTGGTGAGCATCACAGGACACAGGATGGATGCAGATGGATGGGTTGAAAGAGGCTTTAGTGACTGCTGATGCTGTTCCTCATGCAACTGTCTCATGAGCTCTGTGGTTAGACAAAGACTACGCGGCAGGTACATCAAGAGAGAGGTCCAGCTTCGACCAGCACATAGCTGGCAGCATGAACAGGCACATAACAGGTAAGATACAAAATAGGATGTGATGTTCCCAGCGAGGAGGATTCCCAGATACACCTTACTGCAGAAGAAAAGCTGAGTCCTAGGGAAAACTGAACACCAAGCAAGTCAAAATTCACCACTATTTCAGACAAGGAACTCCGGAATGGAGAGGAGCACACATCAAAAACCCAGTGTGACAGTATTCTGTGAGTGGTCTGGCTTGTGGTAAGTTCTGATGTGGCTGCAAGTTGCCCGTTGCCTGTGCAGAAGCCACGTAGCATGGCACAGGAATGGAGGGTATTCCAACATCCCGGCTCTGCAGGTTAACTTCACCACCAGCAAGTCCTTGCAATAACCTGTTCATCTCTACAGAGAGGTGGTTTATCACTCAGTGAGACGGGATGGTGATGGAGCTGGCTATGGATACCCCACCTCTCACGCAGACCTTGTGGGACATTGCTGAGGTCTGAGGCAGCTCCGGGGACAGACTGTGAAGAGGAGGGTGAAGAGCTGCAACCCAAGGTGTGCTTCACAGTTTTCCATTCACCTCAAGTTCCTTACCCCACTGCCTTTGAGAACGATGGCCACTTTCCCTGGGATACTGGCCATTGAGTGCGGCATGCTGGTCCTTCCCCTCCTCCACAAAGGAGGCGTGTGAGTCGCACCACTGAGTTTTTTCTCAGCCTAATCAGTACCACTGCTGTAATAAATCCCATCCACCCAGGACATAAATTCAGCTGGCATGTGTATTCACCACAGAGGCTTCAACAGCTTCCTGCAGGCTCTCTGCTTTCCCAAAGCTTGGCAGCTTTTTCTCCTATCGGTTGCTGCGTCCTATAGGAGGGACCACCCAGAAACTCTCCTGCTATTGTTCCACTCTACGGCCCGCGAGATGCTGATTCTGCAGGTAGATGCCACCCTGGCTGATGGATCAGACTGTTAAATATTTCACAGACAGCCTGGTAAATACCTGACAAGCTGACCCAGTTGCTGCCAAGCAATACCGGTTGTTGGTCTCTACTGATGCTGTGGTAAAAACGAGGCATTAGGAAAATGTCCTTGCTTTGAGGCTCCCTACGTGCTTAAAATTAAGCCTGTGCTTAAAATTAAGCCTGTGCTTGAGGTGAAGATGGTCACTGAGACAGGAGGGACCTCAGGAGAGCATCTGCTTTCTTCTTCTGCAGGAAAACCCATTCTGATTGCACTTGCCCATTGCTTGCTTCAGAAAGGTCTTGAATCCTGGCCATTTGGGATAAAAATGTCATTTTTGAACAAAAGGGGGAATTCTCCAGGGCAGGCACTGAGGCTTTTTCTCCTCATAGAGTAGGGCACTGGCCCTTCAGGTGTACTCCTCTTGCATGGAGGAGAGAAAGGGGAATGGGAGGTCAGGAGATGTTGGAAGAGGGGATTGGGTGGAGGTTGACCCAGGATAGCATTCACAAAACAAGCACATAGGGATCACAGAATAATTCAGGCTGGAAAGGACTTCAGGAAGGAGATCTCTAGTCCAACCTCCTGCTCAATGCAGGGTCAACTCTGAAGTCAGACCAGGTTGCTCAGCGCTTTGTCCAGTTGGATCTTAAAAAAACCTCCAGGGATGGAGACCATACAACTCCTCCGTGCACCATTTTCCAATGCCTCACTGTCCTAACGGTCAAAACCACTGAAAGGGCGGACATCACTGATAGGGAAGGGCAGTCAGGCTGGAATTCACAATTCTAAAATATTTTAACTGAAGGCGACAAAAGTACTCGCAATACTGTAAGGAAGAAAATATCTCCACAGGCTAAAGAGGACTTGCTTTTCTGAAGATCTGAGCCTGGTTGTACCATCTGATGGTCTGTTACTATAAATATATTTTCATTACCCCTCACAGAAGGAAATTCCCAAGCTGAAACCCACTGGAGTTAAAACTGGCTAATGCATCGCCTGCGGTGGCTGATAAAGCAGTCAGCTCAAGCCC
>WHYT01017952.1:161711-180531 GCA_009806455.1 Tetrax tetrax
TAAAGACCAGGGCTGTGATTTATTCTGGGTGGAGGCTGGAGGGGAGAGCACAGGGAAGGAGGTTATAATTGAACTTGGGTTTCACATTAGGTTTAAAAAAATAAATAAACTGGCCGGAACGGCAGTGGAGCCAAGTAATTCTATTTCACTTCACAGCAAATTTAGTAAGATGGAAGAAAAAAAATAACTCAATTTCACAAACTTGTAGCAATTTCTTCTCTCCACCTTAGGTTTTCCTCTATGTTCTTAGTTTGTGTCTACTGAGAAGAGATGCATGTAACCTTCAGCTTCTCTGGGCTTCAGCTTTGAAAACTGTCAGCATTGTATAGCACTGAAGGGTTTACAGGAATAGTAATGGGTCTTCTTCTGCTAGACCAGGGTTCAAATACTCCCTTCCAACACCACTAGCAAAAATGCTCCAGTCTTACAAAGGCTCTTGCTTGCAGGAACAACCTCCAGAGGCCAGGAGGTGATCACCTCACCAGGTTTATTTGATGTGTCTTGGAACAATCAAGAGAGGGACCTTTTATCTGCTGGATTCTCTGGCATTTCATAGGAAAAAGACTGGATGCTGGCAGTTTCATTTTCTTCAATAACTGTCCCAAGGGAATAAGTTTTGATCAGCCCGAGCTGACCTGCAAACCTGGAGTGGAAGGAGGATGGTTCTTCAGCTGGCACAACATGAGGCTTTCAAAGACGTGAGGCTACAAAGACCTCAGCAGATGCATGTGCCCTCCAGCTGCCTCAAGGACACAGCCCACATAAGCCAAGGTGTTGGTGGAACTTGATGACAGGGGATCAGGTTGATCTTATCTCAGTCTAGACATTTCCAGTTGAGCTTGTCAACCTGGACTCCTTCTACAGGTAATGAAGAAATACAGAATTCTTAGGACATCATACATTTTGTCTATTCTCAATGTCTTTGAGTGAGATGAATCACGCCCACAGTTGAGTAAACATCCCTTCAGTGGAAAGGGAGCCCAAGGTGACTAGGTCTCACAGAGATGCCTACATTTGGTTAGGTAAGCCCTGTCTTCCCCATTAGGACAGTGCTTTTCCTGGCAAAAAGATAGGAAGAGAACCCCTCAGAAAAAAGTCATAGGGCAGCTTTCTCCCCAGAAAGCCATTTGCACTCTTCTAATGATCCTCCAGGCTGGAGAAGAGATAAGATTACTCTGGTTTTTTTTGTGGTATGTTTTTTTTTTTCTTTTTTTCTGTATTCTCTTTTTCTCTTCAGATATCTTCTATTCTTTGGAGAAGTGTTGGCTTAACTAAGCTGGCATTCACCGGGAACTTGCTCAGAGCGTGCACAGAAATCTCTGCAGGTCTCCAAAATGACAGACTTACTGTATGCATAGATACCTCCATCTGGGAGATGGAGATGGGAATGGAGCATCCTTCAGGACTAAGCTGCTCTTCATGCTGGGCTGGTCTGGAAGTACTGCCAACCAGTGAATATTGTCTGAGTAAAGACCTACATGCAGTCAATGTTGCAGTTCACTGGCTCTGGAGGCAAAGATTCACAGAATCATAGAATAGTTTGGGTTGGAAGGGACCGGTAAAGGCCAACCCCCCTGCAAGGAGCAGGGACATCTCCAACCGGATCAGGTTGCTCAGAGCCTCGGCCAACCTGGCCTGGAATGTTTCCAGGGCTGGGGCATCCACCACCTCTCTGGGCAACCTGTAACTTGCTTCATCTTCAGGCTTTCCTTCTGAGGGGACAGGGGAGCTAACAATGTAAGGTACACACTCTTCAGTACTTTCCATCATTACACATCCTACCTCAGACTGTCAACTCTTTGCTCCAACAGCTTCCTTGGGTGCATTGCTCCTTGTGTCACGGCTTGTATGATTTCCTTGCAGTAAAATGATTTACCCATCTCTAATTTCCATAGCTCCACCTTGCAGATAGGCTTTAAAGAATAATTGCTTCTGTCACTTGGTCATTTTTCTTCTCTCTCCTCTTGCATGCTTAAATCATGGGCTGCTACAGGTAAACCCAAGGAATAGTCCTAGGGAGGTGGTGCATGATGAGACTCCTGGGTCAGAAATGACTTGCGGAGGATCCAGCTCAGATTTCAGTCTGAAGCGGGGTCTGAGACACCAACCTGAGTCTGCAGAGGAGCTGAAACAAAAGGCCTAAGAGGAGACAACTGATTCATTTATCTTCTTGAAATTCTTCTGCTTTGGGGAAATTGGGGTGTGTGACCTTGAACATCTGTGTGTGGCATCCTTGGTCTGGAGTTGGAGCATCCTCCCAGGTTGTGGCATACCCCAGGTTGTCTCAAAGGTGGATGGACCTTCAGGTTATCATGTCAAGGAGAGATGCACCCCGAGCCCTGAGGCATAAGCAGATCTGAGATGCAACTGAGATGGGCTGAAAGCCCAGAATGGCTCTGCTCTGCTGCAGGCTAGACTGTCTGGGGACACAGTGAGGCCATTGCAATCAGATCCTGGACAGCACTGAAGGTCACTTCATTTAATTTTATTTTTTTGAAGGAGCAAAACTCTACACTTCTTTCGATAGATTGCGATTGCATAGATACGGTTACAAATCCACAAACATACCTATAAAATCAGGCCTTTTAGGTGAAATCACTACATAAACATAAGTGTTTATAGAGAAATTAACCTGGCTGAACTGCCGTCTGTCTGGGTCAGGAGCCCACGTCTACCTCCCCCCGCACCAGTGCACGTCACCTCTGGAGCTCTGGCTGCTCTGGCTTTCTCCATCAGCTCACACTGCTCAGTACAGGGCAGTTAACCTGGGACAAAGTGCTTTTTCAGAGGGGGTGGGTGGAGGAAGAGCAGTAGGGAAGCAGGTAAATCTTAATCTGTCTTCCTCAGTTACTGGATACTCAGGATCCGGGGCAGAAGGCAGTTAAAAAGGAAAGGGATAGAAAATAACCAAGAATGGGGCTACCCTTTCTAAGAAGAGACGGTCCAGGTGTTTTATTTCCTTCTAAAGGACTCATGGATGATCTTGAATTTGAGGGTCATAAGGAAATGTGAGCAAAGAGCTGCAAACTCACATGATTTACACCATTTGCAGTCATGAAATGTGATGATTAATTAATCATTATTTCCTGACACTCCTTGATCAATAGAGAGTGCTACCAGAAAGGGAGCTTTCTGGGATGGTGGCTGAAAAAGTCAAGATCTCTAAGGATGGGAAGAAGCTGTCTTCCTATCTTCCTCCCAGGGGAGGAAGGAGACCATGGTTTCTCCTGTGTCCCTCCTGTAGAAGGGAGCACAGTAGAGTGAGGCTGTGCTCTTTGCCATGCCATCTGCACAGAGCAGATGGAACTCTTCTCAAGTCTTGAGCTTTGGGCTCCTTCTCAGGTGGACACCCTTTGAATGTGAGCTGCAGCAAGGCTGGCATGGCCATGGGGCTTGATGGGTGTTTGAGTCCCCTTTCTTTCTTGTGGAGTAGACAGCACCTTGGTTGGTTCTTGAATACACTGTCCAAAGTCTCAATATCTCACTAGCTGGAATGCAGACCTCAGGTAGGCTTTGTCCTCAGAGTAACCTCCAGTTTAGGGACTAGGGCCACTGTGCAGACAGCCTGGGAAGAGCCAGCTCCTTCTTAACTGAAGAAGGGAAGAGGCGAGCATGTCCTGGTCCCAGCTTGGGCAGCACAGGCCTTTGAGGATCCACTCCTTTGAGGAGTCCTTTGAGCAGTCAGGACTTCTGCCTCACACTGGGCTGCTGCCCTAGATGTTCACTACCCTTTTGGACAGAAGATACTTACCCACTTAAAAACCAGCACGTGTTTGGGTCCCATTCGTTCTTCTCCCTCCACTCCTCTGGTCACTACCGATAAATCACACCACTTCAAACTGTCTGTGCACAGAAGATGCTGCTCTGTTGTCCAATGACAAAAATCCAGCTGTTATTTGAATGATGCAGTCTGAAGCTGACCCACTTGCGGACTTATACCAAAAGACCTGGACTTGTCTTCCTCAGGCACTCTTCCTGCCCCTGTTTCTGGAAAATTTGGGTGAATCAGTGAGTGAATCATTTCAGCAATTAACTCTGCTGAGAATCAGAGGTTTTCTTCCCCCTACTTAAGTTTTCTGTCAGATCAGCAACTGATGCAATGCAACGTAAGACTATTGCAAATGCCAGAGCTGAAGCAACTGAGAGGCTGGGAGCACATGGCAGTGGATGGAGAAAAGACAGAGGTACCAGGACTCTGTTTTTGGCAGCAGAAGGGTCTCTGATGGACTGGAGCCCGCCATGACACCCCTTCCTCACCTCAGAGAACAAACAGCATCTGTCAGCCTGCACCACTGTGCCTTGGCTTTCCTTGGCGGCCTCTCTTCTATGGATTCAGGAAAAGTCAAGCTAGATGTTGAGATCTACTGCTTGTTTCCAGATGGCACAATCCCATGGCGCTAGGTATTTTGGGAAAAGTTATGCCTGTGGGAATTCATTTATTATACAGATAAGAAAGAAATTCACAGCGATTCATCCAAACTCTTGCAGAATTGCTTTTGTTCCTGACCTTTCCACTATTGCTCAGCCCCTTTTCTAATGGGAATGTGAACTCTGATGCTCCACTTCCCAAAGAAGATCTAAAGTGACATTTGAATGATTGTCAAAGCTGAAGGAGGGAGGGTGATTTATCTCTTGGAGAGAACAGAAAATGATGGGGTGCAGGTCAAGAGAAAGGCCCTTCGAAAGAGAGTTAGCAGGGGAAGAAGAGAAGTCCGGCACCTGCAAGACATTTTCTTGTGCTCATCTCAGGACATGACCATGTTCTGCTCCCAACTTGGCCAAGCTGTACACAGGGGAACATTGAGGATAGGCATGGTTGAGAATGCAGGTAGGGAGGACATGGGCTGGGGGTGAAGACAGAGGGGACAGGGTCTGTGTGTATCAACCCCACTCAACATGACAGACTTGGGGAAGAGTGGCTGGAAAGCTTCCCAGTGGAAAGGGACCTGGGGGTGCTGGTTGACAGTCCAGTACTGGCTGAACACGATCCAGCAGTGTGCCCAGGTGGCCAAGAAGGCCAACAGCATCCTGGCTTGTATCAGGAACAGTGTGGCCAGCAGGAGCAGGGAAGTGATCGTGGCCCTGTACTTGGCACTGGTGAGGCTGCACCTCTAATGCTGTGTGCAGTTTTGGGGCTGTCATTACAAGAAAGACATTTTGTTGCTGGAGTGTGTCCAAAGAAGGGCAACACAGCTGGTAAGGGGTCTGGAGCACAACTACTGTGAGGAGCAGCTGAGGGAACTGGGATTGTTTAGTCTGGAGAAGAGGAGGCTGAGGGGAAACCTCATTGCTCTTTACAACTGCCTGGAAGGAGGCTGTAGGGAGGCGTGTGTTGGTCTCTTCTCCCAAGTAACAAGTGATAGAATGAGAGGAAGTGGCCTCAAGTTGCATCAGGGGAGGTTTAGATTGGATATCAGGAAAAAATTCTTTACTGAAAGAGTGGTCAGGCACTGGAACAGGCTGCCCAGGGAAGTGGTGGAGTCACCATCCCTGGAAGTGTTCAAAGAACGTCCAAACATGGCACTTCGGGACATGGTTTAGTAGGCATGGTGGTGTTGCATTGATGGTTGAACTTGATGATCTTGGAGATCTTTCCCAACAGTAATGATTCTATGATTCTGTGATTCTGTGACATCGAGGCATGTTCAGTGTGACCAGGGAAGGGCTGAGCCCAGAGGCAATGATCCGTGGGAATCAAGGTATTACATGTAAGCAAGGTCTTGCTGATTGGGTTTTTGGGTTTTTCTTTACCTCCTCTTTGTTTAAGTTCCTGAAAACTGTTTCCCACTTTTCCTGGCCTGCAGACCCATGTCCCAAGAGCTTGATTTGGAGTTCACCAAAATCCTCACTTTTTCTTTGCTGGCAGGAAGGACTGGATCAGATCTCTACTGCCTGTGCCAAGCCTCTAAAAAGGGATTTTCTGACTGTTTGCCTCAGTCTTTTTTTTTGTGCTGGGCCAGTTCCGCAGATGAAATGTGTTACTTTTGTGCTCTCTCCTTCACCCACAGCCCCACGTGCACACTCCTTTGCCCCCTTATTCTTCGTGGGCGTGCATCAAAGTCCACCCATGACATCATGGTGACCGCAAGAGGAAAACCCCCGAGACGAGCGTGTGTGCAGCGTTAGTCAGGCTGCTGCTTGTGCTGTGCGTGAGGAATTTAACAGATCCCTCAAGAGTTTAAACCAGAATAACAAGCATGTTTGTTTATGTTTTTATTTATTTATATATTTTTATTCTGCCAAGGAGGGTGGGGAGTAGGGAGTTGGAAGGGAAGTAATGGCCTGGTTTTAAAGGAGGATCTGTCAAGGTCTTTCGACATCCCATCCTGTGAAAAAACAGCCCTAAAGTGCCCTCACAATAGTAAAACAAAAACAAACAAACATATTTCATTGCAAAGACCCTGAATTTGGAGGGAGATGAAGTCACATCCCCATTCCTGGTTTGTCATCATAGGGTTTTTTATAAGAAAGGGACATCCAGACTTTGAAATGACAATGACCAGATAAGTTTTCAGAGGGGGCCCTGTTGAGGGGGTCTGTGTGAGGCAGATATGTGGACCTATATGTGTACACACACACATTATTTACAGGTATGTGTTTGCAAGCAGATGTGTGTGCATGTGTATCTGTGTGCCTGCTAGATCTAGCAGCGTGGCTCACAAAGGGTATGACTGAAAAAGGGTCCAATTTGCTCCTGCAGAAATCCCACCCTCAAAAACTAAGTTTTTCTTGCACAAGGTGTGTGCAGAGCCACCTGTCCAGAGCGCCAGGGGAGGAGTAGGAGATGTCCAACCCCTTGCCTTTGATGCAATGATGCTTGGCACCCATGCTGCCATCGAGAGCCACGGAAAAGGACTTTCTTCACCAAACCATCGCTCCCAACCAGACAGGAGAAAAAACTAGGAAGAGTTTTGGCTGAGGGGAGGCAATTCTTGTGTAAGAACATTGAAAAAAAGGTTGTAATAGCAAGAGGAGGCAGGTCAGCTAGGTGAGGACTTTGCAGGTGGGACAGACGAAGCACACAGGGATCAGGTAACCTGTCCTAGGTCACTTAAACAACCTGGCTAGACTGGGGAAGGACCAAGAATGGTCCTCAGTGTGACTACCAACACAGGGAGCTTTGTTTCTTCCCTTTGCTGGAAGACAGAGCAGATTTCAATATAAGTGTGTTTAACTATTTGGTTAGTTTACCGAGCCCTAAACAAATTTATTTTTTTTTAAGCAAGATAAGTTTTGCAAATGTGTTTTGGAAAAAGCCATGTTCCTGTATGAACAGACGTGAACTTGGGACTGCAGAAGACAGCGTTATGCAGGAGGTAAGACCAGACATCTTCTGGCTCTGTAATCTCTACAGCCATGTCCTACATCTCAGGCCAGTGCTTTGATCACAAACCCATCCTTTCTCTTTTAGACCAGAGCAGCACTTTGTATGTGAAAGTCCATAGAAAACTGGACTTTCAGATTATGCTCAGCATGACTTTAGACAAAGACCCCAATCCCATCGGTTTGATTTCCAGATGGAGGTTTTGCACTGTAGAGCCCTTACAAAAATATTTGTGGAGAGCCTCTGGGCCAGCAGGATCTTCTTTCTTGTCCTTGATCACAGTGAAGCCCATGTCCAATAAAAAGGCAGTGGATGGGCAGCAGGGAGGAAGGCTGCCTGGAAGTCTTCCTGGGGCCCTGGTCACTGATTTTTTGAGGTTCTCTGGGACCCACAGGGAATGCGTTTGCAATGTGGATACAAACTAAAACTTTGTGAAACTTGGAAGGAATTTAATGGCCAAGACATAACTCAGCCCCAGGAGAATCTGCAACGTACTAGAGATGCTCTTGTAAGAGAAGCACAACTGAACCAGAAGGACTTTGACAACTGCTGGTGTCCATTTAGCTTGTGCGTAGTGGTGAGGATGAGGATGGATGCCAGTCTACTGAGTGATGCCTCTGTAGCTGCCCTTCCACAAATTCAAATTCCTGTGGGAAATAAGGCACATCGCACTGCATCACCAACACAGTTTTATTAAGGCATAAAAAGTGATCTGATAACAGGATGTGACTAAGACCAAACTGAGGAACCGAGGCTGTTAAACTCAGGACAGCAGCCAGTTAATTCAGCTGCAGCCTATGCCAAGTTAGATGCAAAAGTCAGAGATGTGATCCCTGTTATGAGCGGTGGTGAAAGACTGCTCAACATTGTCTGTATCTTCCGAGGCCTGAAAGGTGCTGAAAGTAGCAGCTGGAACATTAAATTAATGACAGGGATAGTCTTGGGCTGAGTTCTGTTAGTTTCACCCCTTCCTTTCTCTTGCACTTCTCCCTTTTTGTAACCAGGAACACAGCTCTTTACTTTGCCCATGTAAAACTTTTTGTTTCCATTTTGTGCCTGCCAAACTCGGTGAATCTGGTCCCTTTCACAGAGCTGCCAAGTCCTCAGCACTACAGAAACAACCTTGGGGGGTTCAGAAGCCCAAAGAAGTTTGGGAAGTGGAGGGGTCTGTTCTACAGTTGTCTATAAGGATTACAAAAGGTATTAGTTATGTAAATCCAAGGAAAATGAGAGAAGCTCTCCCAGGAAGCATTAAGCAGAGCCTCTCTAATGAGAAATGGATAGGAGGGAGCCAACTGCTTGCTGAAGGAAAGCCCTGTAGAGTGACACTGTGTTATGTGGGACATCAATCTCAAATGATCTAACGGTCCCTTGTTGCCTTAGGAAAAAAAAAAATAATTTGTTGCAGTTAGTTGTTCATGCAAGATAAATTGTGGATGAAAATGAGCCAGGAGAAAGGATGGACTGCTGAAAAGTATTTGCTTCCTGCAGGGTAAGTGGTTTTAAAAGAGGGGCTTGGAGAAGCTCTAGCATGGACAAACCCCTGCGCGCTCACGAATGGGGACTTTTTACTACTGCAAATTCTTCTGTTGGATCTTGCTTAAACAGGCGTGCCCCCTCAAACCTAGAGGGAGCTCAAGGTAAGTTGCTGAGGTCCTTTGGATATCTGTGGGTGGGCACTTCAGCGTAGCTGAAGGAAAATGGGTTGTACATTTGGACTCTGATCAGGACTTATGAGTAAGAGCTGCCAGTGGATGTTGGGGAAAAAGCTTCAGGGTACATCCTTGGTTTTGCAGGTCAATGGAGATGGTCTTTTGGTACCAGCAGGTCTAGGCAGAACCTGAAAGAAGATGTGGAAATGCTCCCTGACCACTATGGGTTTGATGAAGGACTCTCCCTGCTGCTTCAGACCATGGTTTTACTGTGCAGATCTGCTCCTCTTTACCATAACTGACTTGGTGACAGCTCCTCACCACGACCTGGACCCTTGCTGCCGGCATGAGGGCTTGTTGGCCCCATACCACCAAGGAGGTGTTTGATGCTCCAACCATGGAAACATTCCAGGCCAGGTTGGATGAGGCTCTGAGCAACCTGGTCCGGTTGGAGATGTCCCTGCTCCATGCCAGGGAGGTTGGACTAGATGGCCTTTGAAGATCCCTTCCAACCCAAACCTTTCTGTGATTCTATGATTCTAAACCAAGTTGGCCAACTTGTAGACTAAGAGAGGAGGACATAGAGCTTGCTGTCTATATCTGAAGCAATGGTCTAGCTGTGAAATGGGAGAGAGCCAAAAGCCAGGCCTGTCAGTGTCATACACGGTGTCAGAGAGGTCATGTCCACAAAGGGCTTGCAGAAATCATGATACGTTAAGTTGAATGCCCCAAACTCCCCTGCTTTGCAGCAACGCACGTGCTGAGCACAGCATGTGCTGAGCTGAATTGGGGCCCAGTGCCTAAAACCACAAGACCTCTGTGGGAAAGCTTATTAGCTCTTCCTGCCTCTGCTGCCTTTTAATTCCTCACAGCTGACTTGCAACTCGTGCTAACGTCTCCCCAGCCACAGTGCCCATCCCCAGTGAATTCGAAGACAATGCTGCTCTTAAGGAACAGGAGGGGTAATTACGGGATTAACAACTGACCTTCTCTCATGTGTTTTTTATGTGATTGTGTGCCTCCAAGGACAGGATTTGTACTCTTTGTCCTGTTTAGAAAAACATGCTTGGTTTTTTTTTTTTTTTTTTTTTTTTTTTTTTTTTTTTTTTAAATGGAGTGGTGCAGGTTTGGCCAAGAGAAAAGCACGAAGCAGAGTGTAGTTAAAGCTGTAAACAGGGGAGGAGCAGATGTTTCTTCCCTTCTGCGGAGAACACAAGGCAAAGCAGAGAGAAAAAAAGGGGAGAGAGCCAGAGCTGCCCAGGAGGGAGGAATCAAGTGCAGTGTGATCCAGTTTGGAAGGAGCTGAAAAGATATTGCCAGCTTAAATTAGAATACAGCTTGATGGATCTTGAGTTTGCCTCTTTCTGTGTGGGGCTCCTAGAAACCCTGCGGCAGGATAGAGACCTGGCAGATCTACTTATGCAGAAAAAGGGAAAGAAAGTCAGGAAAGAATACTTTCCCCAGAACGAAGATTTCTGGGCGCTGGCTGACTTGACCTTCACAACCCAAGCAGTGTACTCACCACCAATGGCCCATGCTTGGCTCTGGAAAGGTAGGTATGGGATGAAACACTTGTTCACCCGTGAATAGCAGGGCTGAGGGACCACCTGAGACACACCTGGGAGGCTCTATTTGGGTGTGCTTGCTGGCGTTTTCCATTCAGGTCTAGATAGTGAGCCATGAAGAAATACCACCTGGTCTGAGCTGCCCAAAAACTGTGAAAGTGTGGCTGGAGTTCTTCTGCTGAGCCATGGCTTGGGCTTGGCATGGTGAGACCACTTCTGTCTTTTGTGTGATGATTGTGGGACACAAAAGACCAAGGTGAATCTGCTTCTGTCTGGTCCTCAGGGGTTTTGAGGCAATCCACATAATCTAGTAATTGGTGGACTGCATTCATCTGTTGAAGACGTCTTGCATGAGAAAAGAGTGTTTGGGACTCCTGTCTTGTCCTTGCTATCGTCTGTTGAAACGGGAATGGTGTGCAGAGTTGACAATATAAGATCTGGTAAAAGAGAAGAGATCAAAACTGAGGAAGACATCAGTTTTGGGTAACAAAACCACTGCAGAGCTGGGATAAAACTGAGAAGGTTTATAATACAAAGGTCCATGAGAAAGATGAGCTATTTAAGCTCAAGGGCAATGTCAAAACAACAGCAAATTAAGATAAACAGAACACAGATCAATTCAGAGGGGAAATTACAAGGTCTCTAAAAGGTAGAAAATGAATGTTTTGGAACAGGTTCAGTGAGAAGCAACCACGGACGGGTTGTGGCCACTTTTCACATGGAGCTTGATCAGTTTTGGAAAGGATGGTGGGTATTTTTGCTACTGACAAGAGGGACTGGACCTTGTGGGCTGGTTGGACCTTCCTTTCCTTACTGCTGGGAAAACAATGTGCAGGAGACTGAAAAGTTCATGGACTAAGACAGCCATAAACATAGTCCTCACCATAAACACTTGCAAAGAGCAACAGAACTTGGGAACCCCACAGCAAAAGGCCTCCAGAAACTGAATTAAAAAAAGACACCCCTAAAACACAAACAGAAGGAGTTTGAATACCTCATTAATATAAACAAGGTACAGAAAAGGGCAAATTTTCCCAGCTCATTTATTCCAGCAAGTCCATCTGAAAGGAAGAGTTGTATTTCCCCAAGTGCAATTTCCTCTTACATATTTGGTCAGTATTTCACAGCTTGTCACTTCATTTTGCCCCTCCACCCGAAGCCCTGGGTGAAGTTGATTGTGAATGATTGAACCGGTTGTATTTTTCTCCCTCCAGAGGTGGCTGCCTTTCAGTAGCAGGTGAGATGATAATGACACAGCCGTAGAAATGCCCGTTTATTCCTCCAGTCCAGGATGGATTCCTTTCTCAGCAGCATGGCACCTGAAGAGACACGTAGGACTCTCCAGGAGACAAACCAGGACATGAATGCTAGGTTTCCACCCTGAATTACTTTCTGGAGAAGTTTAGACAGCAACTGCCAGGGAATTCATGTGGTAAATGAGACACCACTTTATGTGGGTGCCACCACACCAAACTGGGTGCCACCACAGCCTGGGGTGTCTCCAGCAATGGTTGGGTGAGGTTTAGTCATGGAAATGTGCTGCTTATACACCCATCACCTGGGCTTCTCTCTGTGGCCTGAGGGAAGGGCTTTTTTTTTTGTCTTATGAGTGCTGTGACTAAAGAACAACAAATCTTAAACCAATGGAAAGGTTAAAGGAGATCTTGTAATGTCTCTGCGATGGTCTGGATGCACAAATGCAGATATATGACTCAGCACACTCATTTAATATTAACAGACAGCTGGTTTAGCTATTACAGCTCATCGCAAGAGAGGGCTTTACCTGGTAATCCAATAATTTTAATTATATCATTCTGATAATAAACAATGTGGTAAATTCGAGGGAGGAAAAAGCTAAACATAGCAGTCCAAGCAGTCTCTGATTTGTTATGTATGGGATGATTTTTATTCTTGCTGTCATACCGGTACTGAATTCTCTGCCCAGGATAAACCAGTGCAGCTTTACTAAAGTCAAGATAACTCGGTCAATTTTTCCTGCTCTGACTATCTAGTCTGAAGTGATTAATGCCGTTTAACTTTCAATACTCATTTTAACTGTGTGAATCATGAAAGCTGCGATTCCAGTAAACGGCTAGGTCCGCTTCACATCTCATCAAGTAATTGTATGTAATTGCAGATAATCAGAAGTCTTAGATCTAGAATATACAGCAGCAAAACAGCTCACATTTAAAAAAGGCTCCTGATTAAGCGAGTGGGGGATGGAAGTGTGCTTTTTTCTTTTCTTTAATCTTTTTGTGGGGCTAATTGCAAGAAAGCAGCTCATTCTTAAATGAGACTGGTTTGTATATTAAAGATTGCTTTTAATCAATTGGAAAATCTCAATTCTCCATCACAAAAACTTCTACATGTGCAGTCTTTCCTAGAACAGATATGGCATGCTACGTTTATGAATTTTCTTAGCCCACATTCACATGCAAACACAAACAAACTAAATTAGAAATGTCAAAACAGTGCTACAAATACACAAAATATGCCAATCGCAGTAAGGGAGTGTCGGAAACTGCAGATTATTGTGGAAATGACAGTGTATTTTGAAGAAAGTTTTCTCTCTTACTCTGAAGGAGAGGAGACACAGGTTGCTTTTACTTCCACAGTATCAGATACGAAGTTGTCAGAGGTGGGACAGAGCATCCTCAGGGAAAAGCTACAATAACTTGCCTCCAGTAGATTTGTACATCAAATAAGTTCCCTTCAATTTCACAAAGTACATTTTTACCCTGAAAATACAACTAGAATCTATAAAATAAGGTGGTAATTTTTTTTTTTTTTTTTTGGTACAGAAGTAATGTTTCCGCTACATAGCTGTACTGCTATAGCTTTCACAGCTTCTTGCACAGAGAGGCTCCATCAAATCTGAAGTGACATCACTGATGTGATTTGTGGCAGAGACACAGAGTTTCTGGAGGATGATGCTCTGAAATTTCGGGAGACTATTGATCCATGGAGCCTTCTCTGGATTACTGTGTCTGTAAGAGTTTAGCCAGGATGTCACCTGAAGCTGCAGCCAAAGCATCTCAGGTCACACCTGTATCTTTGTTTTAGCCATAAGATGAGCTTCTAGTAAGGTGCTGAGCTGGAAATGGAGTGGTGGGGTACAGATACGTTGATCTCTTGCAAAGACAAGGAAATAGAGACTTTGCTTCAAAATCAGAGCAAGTGATAACTTTTAACGTCGGTATCCCTCTAAAAAAAATTGATTTCTGCACTTTCTTTTTTTCCAAACTTCCTTGCACTTTATGAATGCAGGCATTTCAGTTTATTTTTCCAAACTCACCTTCAAAGTCATATTTCGTAGGCCATATTTCTCATGGTCGTCAGACAGGGGTCTCTCACTCCATCCCAAAATCTGACCCTCTCCTGCTCCCTTCCTGGCAGGATGAATAAAGTCACCTAGTCCCAAAGAGCAAGGTCGTTGTCTCTCAGTCCCTTGAAGCTCCCTCCTGCTGATGATGCTGTCTTCCATGGTGCTTTGCTTGTTGGGCATGACCTCCACAGCCCCATCGGCCACCTCTGTCTTCCTTCGTTTCCTTGACAAAACCTCATTTGCTTTCTTCAGCTCTCCAAGAATCAGTCTGTTCTATCCCAGACAACAAAATTATTCCTGTTATGGTTAAGGAACTGGTGGGACAGCAGTATTTTTGCTAACCAGGCATCCTGGGGGATGCCTCTTCCTCTCTCCCTGCTTCTCACCACTTCTCTTCCCACCATCCCAGCTAGCACTCCAAGTCCAAGAGAAAGTCAGCAGTTTTCTTGAAATGTTACACTGATTTGAAAGAAAGGCTGACACATCACTTGAATAATCTGAGATGTGGGATACCTGTCAAAAAAAAAAAGAAAAAAAAGAGGATTGATTGACTTGCGCTGGTAGGAAGCATAGATAATGAGGGCTCTTTCAGAGACACAGCAGTTTTTTGAAAACTGACAGCAATTTTGGAGTGAAATATGGTGTTGCACAGTGCAAAGCAACACAACACAATCACGTCAAACAGGAACTGAGAGCAACCTATGTAACTTTACCATCTTTGAGATATTTTAGTTTGTCATTAACAAAGTTAGAATAAAGACAGGACAGTGATTTTTACAACAAAAGAAAAATAAGTAGTAGTAGAACCTTTAATAGCCAGAAATTCTGTTTTATAACTATAGTAAAAGAAATATCTATTCGCCTTCATATCTTTTTTTCCCCTTCCATGATTATTAGTCCAGGGGGGGACTTAAAGGAAAGGGATTATACCCACTGGATTAGTAACAGTATGCTTCCCAAATCAAGGCTCATAAACCCAGATGGATGCTTACAGCATCATCAAAGCAGCAGAAATTCAGCCATGAAGGTGAGATTTCCAGCTGAAAATGGCAATTTCAGTGAGGCAATTAATCTGAAGGTGAAATCACAGATGGTCCCAGCACAGTTCCCTCCGTCTATGTGCCCTCACACCCTGCTGCGGGTGGATGTTGGGCTGGAGGCAGATTTCAGAATGTAATGAGCCAGCTCCTATTTTGGGGATCTGAATGGCTTCTCAGGGCTCTGGAGAAATGCAAAAGACTTGCCTGTATATGGTTTCTTCTTACGTAGGGAGTTCTGGGCAGGTTACATGCCGCGCATGGAAATGGAGCAGAATCGAGATCTGCAGCAAATAGGCGTGAAATCTGCTTTCCTCGGTATTCAGCTTTTTCTTCCATGGAAGCTCTCAGCTTGGTGCATGCTTTTGTCGCTGTAATTACTCAGTGAGTACATTAGGTCCCTGCTTTTCATTTTTTATTCATTCTCTTTTGTTTCGCTGCTCTTTTTCACCAAGAAAGAGGCGTTCATTTCTGGCTGCTGGTCTTACATCTAATGACCCATGCTTGTCACTTTGGGGTGCTTCTTGCTGCTTCTTGGGTAACAAATGTTTTCAGAAAGTGCTGCTGCTTTACCAGACTCTGGAAATGTGTCAAGAAGGGAGAGCTGACTGTCAGGAAAGAAGCACATTGACTGCTGAAGGGCATTATACTTGAGTTCAAGCCAAGCGTCTGAGTCCACTTAGTCTTCTGATTAAACAAGAGAACGCGCCTGGGGGGCTTCACACAATTTGTCCCCATGGAAGAGGCTTGGGAAAGTGTAATTTACTGGGAGAGGAAATGCATATATTGCAGGGGCTTATCAACAGGGTGGAAAAATAAGAAGCTGGTGGTTAATAATAATCATGTTCCTACTTACAGTCATTGTGTTGTCACCAGTGTGTTAGGCAGTCAGAGCTCAGCATCTTTGGGCGAGGCGGTGTCTTTCTTCTCGTGTTCATATAGTGTCTAGTATAGCATGTGTGGGAGAACACAAAAGATCCAGGCTATGCCTGGGGCTTCGGGACAAAGCCTTGAAGAACAAACAGTCCGTGGAGAACAGCTCAGGCAGAAGGTCTGTCTTGGAGCTGATAGACATAAGAACATTAATATATCTGATACACTAATGGAGATATGATGGAGAGGTATGGAGATGACAGATGTACCTGGGACCTACCCCCTGTTTGTAAAGAAGGTAGGATCACTTCCTCCTGCCTGGCTATGTGCAGGGGAGAATTCAACCCCAGGATGAACCCAGGATCCCAGTGGGAGATTGGCTGTACTTAACAAACAGACCTCTCCTCCTTTGCCTCCCGACGGATGAAGAAGTTCTCTCAGGCAAGGTGAAGTTAGGGACACAAACCTGTGATCTCTCCTCCTGCGGAGTAATCCAAAATGCATGAGATTTAGACAAAGGAAAGTTGATCTGCTTACATCTATGAGAACTAGTCCCTGGCTTCCCTTGCAAGAGCACTCCGCGGGTGCTCAGCAGGGCTTGCTAAACGATACGAACAAATTAGCCATTAATCGAGTCTTCATTTGCTCTGAATATTTTTCTCTATTCTTTATCTGAAAACTCCCCAACTACACAGTCATGTAATTAATCTTTTTTCTGTTCTTTGGCCAAGATATATTTTATAATGAAAGAGGAGTAGAATTTCCCCCTTTGGGGGAAAAGAAGAGTGTTATTCCTGGCTGTGATAAGCTGAGATATTATTAAGCTTCCAGCATGAGTCCTTAAGCTATTCTGCTCTTCCGTAGCCCTTTCCATTAGCTGTTTGTGGAGTGCTTTGCCATGGACATCAGACCCGTTGCCTAAAGAGTGGCTGCAAGTTACACAAGGGAAGATGTCATGAGTCCTAACCTGCTGCTTTGGCCAGCACAGACAAAATTGCGGTCCTGGCTGATTTGGCCAGCAGAGAGTCAGGAGCACTGTCCCATCATCAGCTATATTTGGCATGATCTGGCATGGTTTTGGCCCAGGCTAGCACTGTTCTGGACCATGAAAAGACTGTTCTGGGCATAATTCCCCCAGGGCAATATGGTCAGATCTGCATTAGGTTTGACTCCTTCCATAGTCCTCCAAAACCACCTCAGAAATCTCTGGAGTCTCCAGTGCTTGTGCACCCCAGGACACAGGTTGCTTCAAGTGCAGCCATGATGTCCACCAAACTTTCCTTGCAGGGCTTTGAATCTGGGCTTCCTTAGAAAAAATGATCATAGTGTGTTTGTTTTACAGCTTAAGGCTGGAGGCTACTGACCTTGGTGAGCAGGGGAGAAAAAGAGTCATGCCTCTGGCCAGACTGGTGACCTCCTTCAGAGAAAATCCAATGAGCTGAGGCACAGCTGAGAGCTGGGTGTCCTGCTGGGGTTCATCAAATCCTGGACAAATCCACTCCAACAGCCCACACTTGGCTCCTGGTCTCTCAGCTGTGGTTGTTTGCTTGGTGATGGCACCTAGACAGCTTCCAGGCTTAGAGGGAGGTTGAGTTGAAATGAGACAGGGGAACAAAGACTCTTTAACCTCCGTCACACAGATGTTACACCCATGGCATTTTCCAGGGCTCAGTTCCTGGCCGAGAGCAGACAACAAACGAAACTTGGATTGGGTTTGATTCACCTGTTTAAGATAACCTGGCGTGTCCTGATGAAAATAAGAGTGGTTGGTGCTCATGCAAGGTGCTCATACAAGGTTGATATACATGAGGAGAAAGAGGACTCAGGGGAACACAATCAGTAAAAGCTTTTTCTGGGGAAATTTAATCAATGAAAAGTAAGCAATAATTTCCATGGGATTTCATATGGATTGAGGTCTTTAACCGCTTCCAGGTTTTTGGAAATCTCCCCTATGGAACAGGCTTGATATAAACATGGCAAGGACAGAGAAATACACTTATCAGCAAAAGCACAAAGAGAAGTATACAGAGGAAGCTGTTTAGAAAGGTATTTAGATATACAAAGCATTGAGAATGATGACAAAATAATTTCGCTTCACTGTAGAGAGCAATCGCTTGGCATCTGCTTAAATATGGATGGTGGACAAGTGTCTTCTGGCCGGTGCAAGGCTAATGATGCTGAAGATGTACGTAAATATATACTGTTTACCAGGGAAGAGGACATTAGTTGAGGAAATGAATAATTTCAGAGGGTATAAACTAATCAGAAAGGTTTGGAGAAGGAAGATGCTCATATAATTGGATTTGATCCAAAGGGTAATGCAATCAAATGATAATGACGGCCGGTTGTTTATCACCTCTTGTAAAAGAGTTGTCTGGGCAGAGAATAAAGAAAGAAATAGTGTCATTTCTCTATAATAAGAACCTCCAAATAGCATCTTATAGATTTGCAAGGTTTAAAGCAAGATGGGATAATGAGATCTTCAAATCCGACCTCCTGTATGCCATTGTCCTTCCACAGTCATCTCTGCGCTGAGTCTATTACATTGGGTTTCACGACAATAAATATTCTGGAAGAACATTGGGTCTTATTAAAATCTATGAGTCAATTCTGTAGCTGAAGTTCCCAGAATTGCACTTATTTAGAGTCACGGAGAGTTTGACGCTGTACTTAAAGTAATAACAATGATAATAATAAAAATTGTTGCTCAGTTTTTTTATAGTACACTATGAGATCATCAAAAATGAAACTCTGTCCTGGCTTTTAACTAAGTGTACTCTCTGTGGTCAGTTTAGAGACTGGAAGAAACACAAGCCTTATTTTCTGATCAAATTGTTTTTGCAAACCAGTGGTGCTTGCAGCTTTTTTGCATCTTGCAAAAAACTCCTCTTTTGTGACATTCCCTGGGATTTTGGTTGAGAAGCCACCTCCCAGGCAGCAGCACATGAAAGGACTGGCATCTTCATCTGACTTTCATTAACTCCTGAACCCAAGCTGGATGCATTCAATAAAGCAATAAAGCTGCTTTTTTTTTTTTTTTTTTT
>WHYT01017952.1:184079-238717 GCA_009806455.1 Tetrax tetrax
GGCTCACAAGCAGGGTGCTTGATTGTAAGGCAGAGGTACCTTCTCTGTCCCCCTTGTCTCAAGTCTAAAGCTTTCCCTAAGTAATTCCTCCCCTGAACTTGCTTTCCTCTCTTTCTCTGTGTCAGATTGTTCCTCTTGCATCTTCACTGTGATGCACAATGACAAGATCATGCAACAATAATAGTCATTCAACTGATCAGACATAATAAGCATTATTATTATCAATAAGCATTAGAATGTTTTAAGCACTCTGTGTATGAGACCTCTCTAATCATTCGCACTGGGTATTGATGCCCTGGTGCACCAAAAACCTCTTGTGTAATCTCCTCTCGAGAGACAATGTCTGTTTTTAAGAGCTCCTTGTCAAAATGAATGAGAAAGGCTGAAAACTGAAGGGGAGTGGAAAGATGAAGTGCGATCAATTCAAGCTGTAAGAAATTTCTGATTAGATACCAGAAAAAAAGGGGGAAAAAAAAAATCAGTAGGAGTGGTCAGAAAATGAAACAGGGGCCCAGAGATATTCAGAACTCAAGAGAACGTGGCCCTGAACATACTTTAAGGTTGGATCTGATGTTTAAAATCTCCCTACGTAGAGCAACGTGTTGGACCAGAAGACCTCCAGACATTATTTCCAACTTAAATTATTCTACAAGAACGTAACCAAATCTATAAAATACTTTTTCTAGACTTCCCACCATGCACCCTGCTATCACGTCCTCTTCATTGTCTCAGGCTGGGTCTTCTTGGAAAGGACTCTTGTTTCCAGTTTGAGGTGGAGTGGTGGGGCCTGCTGCACACCCAAATATCACCGCGTTGGGAAGCAATTGCAAATCCAACAATATGGACATATGTGGACTGGAAAGGCTAAGAAGATACATGAAAGGATGTGTATACACATTTTCCTATACATACACAGGTGTAAAACGCTCTTACTGTAATGCTGCTCCATCCAAGTCCGATTGCAGGTCTCTTGAAAATGGGGTGGATTGTGACGCTTTGAGAGGAGAAGAATGGAGGGAGAAAAACAAAATTCCAAGCTGGAGCCTCATATCCCTACAAAACCAATTTATTCTCCCGGTGAATGAGACCCTCCAATCTCATCACTCAGGAGTGTCACGCTGAAATTTCCAGAGGCACTCCTTTCTCCGTCATAGTTTAGCACCGCTGAGGACCAACCTATGCAGTCTCTTTCTCACTCCCCCCAGCCTCCCACGGTCTGGGGAGTAGAATTGGTAAAGAAAAGAAAGCAAAACCTGTGGGTTGAGAGGAAAAAAAAAAAAATAAAATAAGAGAACAACAGAACAGAACAAAACAAAACAGAGATCAAAGACAAACAAAACTAATAACAGAAAATATTGAAGCACATAATTTACAGTATAATAGCTCACAGCAGATCCTGATACCCAGCTTCCTTCTAAATAGTGAGAGGTTTCTCTCACCACCCTCCTCACTTATATACTGACCATGGTGTCACAAGGTGTGGAATAGCCCTTGGGCTAATTTAGGTAAACTGTCCCAAGTGTTGGTTAATTAGTTAACTATCCCAGCTGTGTCCTCCAGCCACAGGTGCCACCAGCTCCAGTTCCTCTCCCAGCTCAGGTGAAAATTAACTCTATTCTAGCCAGAACCAGGACACTCTCCAAAAACTTATTCCCCGTGTAAAGCATCAAGGCTAAAAACAAGCATACTGGGGGTATGATGGCCTCTGGCTATCCAGGACAAATTGATGAGGCATCTTGCTTAAAGTGACCCAGCCTTGTACTCTGGAGAGAGGACATGATGTTTCTTCATCCTACTTAAAATTTCCGATAGTGTCAAGGGATGATTTAGTCACAAAGTATGGACCTCCTGAACACCTACCTAGTCTCTCCTGGCCTGACCAGTGAATTTTGAGGAAGTGCTCAAGAAAAGCAGACCTTTCTAACACTGAAATCCAGTGGGCATTTGTCAGTGTGGAACAAACTTTGGGTTGATTTCTACTTTTAGGCTGAATGCAAGAAAGATCTCAGGTACGTGTGAAGGCTTATGAAATCACCTTTAACCCAAACCCATAACAAGGTCAGGGAAGATCTTGTTGGGGAGTGGTGAATGAACAAGGCAGGACTGAGCTAAATCCAAGAGAAGGCAAAACCTCCATCGACCATCACTGTAATTAGCTGAGGGACTGAGGGAAAGATATATTTTCACCATGTCTTTTGCAACATTCCAGTTGTTTAGCTTTTTATTTCCTTACAGAAACTTAAGACCCTGTTCCCGAAACCCCCCAGATACTTTTGTCTAGGGAAATGACTCAGAATGCAACAAAGATGTGTTTTCCTCACTGTGCAGATTAGGACTCAGTGGCATCACGCCGGCAGATAGGAGCTGACCAGAAAAATGCGCACAATAATAAACAAGAATAATTGTGTTGGATTGGATGGATCCCTCCGGATTAGACTTGTGTCTTCTTTGCCTTCAGCTTTTTCTCGCCAGACACTCCCCCAAATAACTCTCACTCCCCTTCAAATGGCGTCGCTGATTCTTGCGAGTTTATTGCAGGTTTCCCAAGCACTGGCATTTTCCTCTCAGGACTCCACTCCTAAAGTCCTGTGGTTACCAGAGAAGCCAGCTTTCTTTCAAAACCAAAATTAAATTTCCAGTCCTCATGGCTGCGGAGAAAAACTAAACATGGCTCAAGCCTAACCTGAAGTCTAATATAATATGATCTTTTTCTTCCCAAAAGCAAAATAGTTTATAAGCTCTGGATTGTTGATCCAAAGTAGTTATCAAGAACACAGGCAAGCTGGCTAATTTTTTAACAGTTTTTGATAAATTTCTGAGAGAATTTACACACCAGGGTTACCTACAGCAAGCCTGAAGATCCTCTGTGGTCCCATGTCCCCTTTTCCAGATTTCCCTTCTGCACTTCCAGGGCATGGTTCACGGCAGTTACTCCTCTTTCTCTGCAAGTAATCAGAAACAGTAGCACCTTCCATTCAGGAAAGTAAAGTTTTAAAATGGAGATACAGATCAGGGAAATGCAGACAGCATCAGTGGCTGGATATGGCACTATGTAATGTTGAAAGAAGAAGAAAAACTAATAATGAAATACCAGCTGCTCTTTTATTAGTACAAAAAGTAGTGTGCTGCCTATTTCTCCAAACACTCCCCTGTGTAGAGCAAGTTGTACAACCATCTTTGCCTGTTTCATTCAGGAGAGTGAAGATGAAGTCTGGGATTTTGTTAGGGAAGGGAACAAAATGGAACATGTGGCAAAGACCATCGTCACGGAGGAGCACTTGGGAGACCTGTACCTGCCTCTACCAGTACTAAAGCTGCAGGAGATCAAACATCATTATGAAAGTGCAAGTTGAAAACAAAAAGTGGTGGAATTTCAGACCAGCTGTACCTTTAGGAAGTAAATCTAGAAAAATGAGGAGGGACAAACATAAAGGCGAGCCCTTCTGAGGGATATGAAACTCACCGACACCCTTGAGCTCCAGCTACCAGGCGTACCTCCTGGGGGTGCCTTTGCTTGCTTAGCCTCAAGGTATACCTGCCCCATTGCAACCTTCCCTTGTGGGCAGAAGAAGAGCTTTGAGGTAGGGAGGCACCTTTTTGACATTGCAAAATGAGAGAAGGATCCTCAGAGTGCATTCAGGAGCTGATGATGTGCTGACCATAGCAAAAGCAGCAGGGAAGTGTTTCAGCAAGACTTCACTTTACTCTCTTTTACCACGATGACATTCACCAGCAAGGATCTTGCTTCACGCCACAGACCTTTTCCACTTTCTATTTTCTATTTTCTCTTTTTTTTTTTTTTTTTCCTGCACCATATTCTGGCTGGTAGCCTAAGAATCTCCCTGTCAACCAAAGTTGTGATACGTCTGTGTAAATCAACATCATCCCTTGGAGCTCAGCTGCACTATGCTGATTTACTTGCGTGCAGGGTCTGGCCATGCCATTGTGTGTGATTTAAACAAGATGTTCCTCAGGCTTAGATGTAAATGAATAAATGATGCTTGACATTTTGGAGAAGCTCATGTTTGTTAAAAACATTTCTTGTTCCAGTGGACTCACCCTGGTCATTTATTCACTTCGTTCCTCTCTTGCTCTCACCTCGGTACTATAATGCTTCCAGGACTCTCATGTTCAGAGATTTTGCTTCATATATGGGCTAAATCTTTCTTCGTCCCATCTCAGGTTCCTTCAGCACTTTCTCTGCAGATATTGTCTTCTAACTGAACTCTCAGTATATCTGTAATTACCCACTGTTAGGTAGAAACCGTGTCGTGAGGAAGAGTTGGGTTTGCATCTGGTCAGTGATATCTTTCTCATTCAGACACAGCTCCCTCCTTTCTCTTTGGAAGATCAGTCTCTTGTGTGTTTTCAGTATTAGGGTTTCCTTCCTGTTCTGTGACACCAGTGGCTGATGAAAATTTTTGATATTCTCTGCTGACCACTCAGATCTAGACTACAAGGCCAGAGGATTGGCTTGGGCTTGCCTTGTCTGGAGCCGTCATGGGCAAAAAATAATTCCTACAGTTGGGTAGGAATGATTTCCCAGCTATGGTCTAACTGCTGGCCTCTCCCACAGTGAGAGATCTCATGTGCCAGATGAGCCTTTCAGCTCATGGCCGTTAAAAAGGGCAGTTCAGGAGATATCGTTTCTTGAGAAGGTGGTTTTGTATCCAGAACGATGCCATGGTTCCTCCAACAAGGTTAATGAGGGCTGGTCTGTTCAGCTTCCAGAGAGTTAAGATGTCCTCCAGGATTGCTTATTCCTTCAGGAGAGAGGAAGGACTGCAGCAATATTGGGGGAGACTTCAGTAGAAACCTTGCAAAATCAAGCTTGAAATTTAAGGGTGGAAAGGACCATCTGTTTAATTCCTTCTGAAACTAGTAGGAGCTGTGCATCAAGTGGGAATGAGCAGCCTTTAAAAATCAGAGTTACAGATTCCTGCTTTATAATGTTGATTTTGCTACTTTGCTATCTCCCAGGCAGCCCATAAAGCACATTCAACAAGTGTTACATGAGCTATTTTGTTGCTGGATCTGATAGATGTACTCCAGATAGACTCATGGAGTAGCCTGGTTGGCTCACGTACTACTGCATAGGTGGTCGCAATTTACCACTCGATGAAGCCCTCCTCCTGCACCACACACACACATAAAACAGCTTGAAACGTGGTTTGGAGTACACCTGCTGCTGCAGATAAATCATTCACCATTGCTGCATCCAGTGTTCCTCCTACAGAAAAGTTATACAATGCTGCATATAAAAACCAGCTGTTAGCACTTTGGCAGATATCAATCCTTCTCTTCTCCAAAGAGGTATTGCTTCCAAACACGCATAGTTTGGATTTAATTTCTTTTTCTTGCTCAAAGTTTAGCTGCTTAGATGTCCTCTATTTTCCATGGGCAGATGAAGGTACCTCAGCGGAGATAATATTACTTGTTAATCTTTGTGGCATTCAGTGGAGCACAGACAAATGGAAAGTTCTTTGCAAAGTTTTTGTTCTTCAAGAGAGAACTGAAGAGATTTGGAACAGCCAAGTGCTCAGTCAGCTGCTAACTAAGACTTCTGCTTCTCTGGGGGAAAAACATACGTGTTTTTATGTCAATCTGGGTTTAGCTTGTTTATCTGTCTTTGATGCAGTACCGCTACCTTCCTTTTCAGGTTCACCTAGGTTTGCATCTAAGAGCATTTAGGTCTCATCTAACACTGGCCCAGGTTGCCCAGAGAGGCAGTGGATGCCCCATCCCTGGAAACGTTCAAAGCTAGGTTGGACGGGGCTCTGAGGAACCTGATCCGGTTGGAGATGTCGCTGCTCCGTGCAGGGAGGTTGGACTGGATGGGCTTTAAAGGTCTCTTTCAATCCAAACCATTAGGTGATTCTGTGATAGTCTGCATCTGGTTGGGTTGAACTGTTGCTCAAAGTGCAGCAAAGAGTTGAAGGAGAGAAACCATGAAACCAGGGAGACTTCTGGCAGCATGGGTGGGAGTAGAATGGCTCAGTATCGAGGGATATGCTTAGGTGCTCACTGGGAGAAGGTTATGTTTATGATTCAGCCCAACTCCAGGCAGAATGCACCCTGCTTACCTTTGTTCTGCCTGCTCTTTGGAACACCAGTCCTTTGCAGGAAAACTTCTCACTGTGCTGGTCGTCTTCCTTTCTGCTTCATGGGCAAAATTATTCTGCCTAATTAGACATCGTGCATATGATCAACACTGGAGATGCCAATAGCCCATGCTGCTGTTGCTTCACCTGCACCTGTAAGCAGCCCAGCATAGTGAACTTGCTACACAAGCTACCCCAAAAATACGTGGGATGGTGTGTAAAGTCTCATTTTCTCTGGCTGGGAAGAAAGCAGCTGGGTGCTGTGGAACCAGCAATGGAGGAACTGGTTTAACCCATAGTTTGTAGAGCATTGGAGGGCCCCAATCTCATGTAGGACTGCATGAAGAAAGAGTCACCACGCCTCATGCATAACAAAAATTGAGTGCCTGTTGTGAGCTCTCTGAAACCATTTAGTTATGGAATAACTACATGGGAGGGGGAAGGCTACAAGGGTTTCAACGAATGCTTGAAAGTACCGAACAGTCTAGCCAGTTGGGATGACATTCAGTAAAGGTCTCCACCAGTTAGGTTTTGCTGTGATTATATTTCATACTCACGAGGAGCAGCTTTTGCTCTTGCCCAGTTACAGCCTTTGTTCTCTGCGATGACAGTGCTCCAGGGCACTGCCCTGCATTATTCATGCCATGGTGGATGAAGGCATCGCATAGCTGTGAATGGAACGAGGCACCCCTCACGATACCGATGCCCTGCGTGTATCGGGTGGCATGACAGCATCCTTCAAAATAGCCACTGCAACTGCATTAGGAGAACAATAGAGCTAGGAAGCACCGTGCTTTGGGACTAGGGAGAGGGAAAAGAATTATTTGTCCGATTTGCCTTTTGCCACTGCTTTATTTTTGTTCTGTGATTTTAGACTGCATTCTCCGTTTAGGGCCACGACCACAGAGATGCCACACACTCTTTTACTCCAGTGAAAATTAATGCAAATCTTGTGGGAAACACTCACTCTTAATGTGAGATGAGGGGCAGGCTCAGACTTACTGAACTTGATCGCCTAAGCAACTGTTGTCCACATAGTTGGTCATTTACCAGCTTGTGTTGGGTTTGAAGTTGTGCATCTTGTGCTTGGGAAGAGTTGAGGCCAGGATACCTGGAGGCGGGTGGGCTGCAGTGTGCTCTGTTCTGTTCCTCTCCATTCTGGTGAAAGAAAGCCTGGCTGAAAGCAAAGACTTGGGCTATACCTGGCCTATCTCTAGCAAGCTCCAGAGTTCAGGTTTGAATCTGTGAGCAAAGTTTGCTTCTGTGTAAAGAATGGGAATGGAATGGGAGTCAGATCTACTCCTGCATTGCACCGAAGTGGCATTGTAGACATCCTCCTGGGATATGTGTGAGGAGCTCTGTAAGGGTGACTATCTTCTGCAATGTGATTGTTTTCTCACCTGGGTGTTATCTGATACTCACATTGAAGTCGATGAATAAGATCAAGATACTTTGTCTATACAGTAGCCCATCCTGTTCTCAGTCAAGACATGTGGAGCTCCACCTGAAGCATGCGTTTGTGTAACCGTCTTTGGTCAGCAGCATTCCCGCTCCTTGCTGCTGGGACCTGAGTGCTTTGTGAAATCAGGCCAAGCATTCAAGGTTTATCCATCAGAAAAGGGTTACTCCCTGTTTCCAACTGTAGTCATTGGCTGACTTTCCTGAAAATATTGCTGGGATGTGGCTGCTGCTAGAGTGGTGATACACAGCCCACAGAGTATATGGGATATGATAAATGTTGGGGCAAGGAGTGCTTTCACCCCGTTCTTTCTCCTAAGCAAAGCACATTCTTGCATTAAAAGAAATACCACGACTGACCTCTGGGAGGAAAGGCCTTAAATTTTGGCTTCAGTAAATCAGCTTTCTTACTTAGAAGCTGTTAGAGCTAAACCGTGCATAAGGAGGTTGTCAGCAGTTGAATTTGCATGTCTCCAGAAGCTGCTGCCCAGCAAGAAGCATGGATGGGAGCTGACCAGGTTTGCTCCTGAAAGCCACAAACTTAAGTGGATATTTATGCCACGCTGTGTAAGGTCTTCCCAAAGGGTTTACAGAGACATAGCTCACTACTATCTTTCTGTATCCTTAATGAACTGGAGGAGCTGATGGACATCCTTCCTCACGGACCCAGAGGAATACCTAACCCACGTCCATCTCAGGGTGCCCCTCAAGGATTTCTGAGGCTCTGAGACCTACAGGCAGGAAAAGACACAGAAGAAATATTTCATGAGAATCAATAAAGGCTTCTTTTTATTTTAATTCCCTTTTACATACACCTGTGGTTTGTTGTTTTCCGCTTGTTACTTTGGTCCATACAGAAAGCAGAAGTGGAGGAATGTAAACCAAATGCCTGCCTGCCGACACACACAAGGCAATGTCCCCGTAACACACAGAAAAAAAAAATCACAGTTTTCTCCTTTAGTTTTTCAGTTTTGCCCCTCTTCTGAAGTGAAATAAGGTCTTAAAAACCATTTCAGTGAAAGCGCTCGTTTTGAAGGGGGAAGAACACACCCCAGCTCCTACGCCTCCTCCTGCTCAGATTAGAAAAAAAGAGCAAATATATTGAAAACAGACTCCCCGGGCAGACCCTGGCAGACCGTTGGGAATGGCTGAGTCTTTTTCCCAATGCCCAGACCCCATCACTTCAGGTGGACACCATGGCTGGGTCACCCTCAAGTTGCTGAGAAGAAGCGGTGAGTTTTTGCAGCAGGTCTTTCTTTTTGTGCATGCTCCGGCTCATGCAGACGGCAAGAGATCGACATAGTGTTTCTCAACACTGGGATGGGCCAAGGGGACGGGTTTGGGTGATGGTCCTTGGCTACGCCTGTCCTTCCTCTTCTACCACCAACTGACTTTCCCGCCAACTTTATCTTCTACAGCCTATCCTTTAAAACATTTCACCTCTAAGAACAAATGGCTTCTTGCGCATCCTTCCCTGTAGACCTCAAGGAAGAATGATTAATTTAGACAGAGAACAATAAAAAGGTAAAAGCTTGGCCTGGCAAGAGGCATCCAGCTCTATATTTAGAAGGCTGATGGCTGTTGTAATGCTCTGGTTTAAATAGATGCTGCTTCCCTGGTGAAGTAATTGTTTAGTCTTCTGTTTGAGGTGCTGTGTTTGGAGAACACCCTTCATTTTTCTTTAAGCAGTCTTTCAAGTGGATATCTTATCTCTATTTTAGAGGATGTAGGCCCAGGCATTTTGGAAACCCAATGCACATTAATCCCATTGATCTCAAACATTTTAAGCCCATTTCTTTTCCTAGCCAAATATCTACCACGTCCTAAATCCCCACGTGTAGAAGCTGACACCAGTAATGAAAGCCCGATGTTGTCACTTGTGAAGCATTTCAGGAGAGAAAACTGCCGCTCAGACCATCTTCTGCCTCTTGAGCTCTGCTTTCTGGTCTTGTAGTGCTATTGATCTAAAGCAAAAAGACAGCCTGAAATATGGGTGGCAAGTAAGGTTTTGGAGATGGGGGAGTAATTTTTTTTTGAATCATTATGCTTTTCTTCTTCAGAATTTTTGGGTGAAACCCACTCCATGGAAACCAGCAGACATTTTGATGTCGATTTTCATGGGGTCAGGATTTCGTCCTAAATTGATGCCAGCACATCTGTGTTGTTGCCCACCATGTCACTAGCCCAGAATCATTAACCCTCAGTCTGAGGAAGATAATAAAATACCATCAAAATCCTTAGTTAATGTGCAAGGAAAAGAATTGCTATGGTCACAGGAAGAACTACTCTGTGGGACCCAGGAGAAACTGGTCTGAATTCCAGGTTCTCATGTTGAGGCTGCTGTAATGTACCACTTTTTTTTTCCGGATGAAAAAAGAAGGGAAAAGTGCCAGTGAGGATGATGAAGAAGAGAAAGTTGTACTGACTTTGTCAACCTCTCCATTTGCTCTCTGAAGATGTCCCTTGTTTAGGAGACAGATTGATTGTGCAACAGTCTACCTCTGTCAAATCTGTGCTGGATATGGAGATCTGCCGGAAAAGAAACCAGATTTATAAGATTTCCTATTTATTTATGATCATCTAAGTCAGCTCTTCCACAACTTTTTCTTTTGTTCCTGGCCCCTGCCAGACTCTGAGCTGATCTCCAGCCCTGCCCTGCCTCGCTGGAGACTTGCAAATCGGTTCTGAATTAGCACAAAGCTTATTGCACTCTGCCTTTGGCTCCCTTACGAAGCATCATCTCTGCCCGTCAGTACTGGATGCCACCGAGAGATGTGGTCAGAGAGGAGATGGCCTCAGATGGGTGCAGTAATTACGACATGCCACAGATGCAGCTCAAGGGACAGTTCTGCAAGTGTGCCCCGAAGCAACGCTAACGAACCAACCTAGAGAAGAATGCAGATACCGCATGAGCAGATCAGAACATTAAACTGAAATTAAACAAGAATATTTAATAGCAGTGTAACAATTCTAAGCCCAAGCCCTCGGAAGCCAGTGGAAAGACATGATGTGAACTTTGCAGGTCAACCTGAATGGCTTGACATCATCTATGAGCAAAACATGAGCGAGTTCACTTGGAGGTTGAAACGCTCTGCCAAGGTTTGCAAACCTTTCCCTGGTCCGTGGGAAAGGTTTCAGAGGAACCTTATTTGATATTTCTTTTAATGCTCCCCTGTGACATTCTTTTCCTCACTTGCCTCCCAAGTCCTGGCAAAGTGTTGATATTATCTTGAACTTTGTATACTGTGGGGCTAGCTTAAACCTGGAAGACAGTATGAAAGTTTGGAGGATCTGAGTTCACATGCAAATAGGATTGAAAGAAATAAAAGAAAAGAAAGAAGGGACTAAGAAAAATCCTTACCAATTGACATGGCTGAGCGTGGCTCAGGTACAGATAAAATGGGATTGTTTTATGTGACAGCTGATGCCTTGGGTGTCTTTTTATTTAATCCCAAACAGCAAGCCTGGTCTCTAATTCTCAGCAGAGTATTTCTGTAGCTAGAGTTGGAAGCTTATTTTAATTCCATTATGCAAATTGTACATGAGTCCTGAACTGTGGTCTAGATTCGGATCTGTTTTCCCTTGGCATCAGACCGAGTTAACTCGATTAACTTCAGTAGAGTAGCTCCTGCCTTCTGCCAACAAATATAAAATCAACATCAGCTCTGTTTCTAACTGTCCTGCCCCAGAGACAGGCTTCGAATGACTCTGTCAGCTCATTATAACTATTCTGTACCCCATAGAACTCTCTCCGCTCAGGAGAAGCCAGAACACTGTGCAGAAACCACAGTGCACTCAACAGAACCTGATGAATTAAACAATGAATAACTTACAACTACTATTTTATTGTTTATAACCTTTCTTAAGCGTGGTGTAAAGACAATGAATCTTTTTCTTGCTCTCTGTGCCCTTTTCTTATAAATTCACGTAGAATAAAAGACTATTTTGACAGAGTAACCTTCCACCTCTACTGGGGTGCCTGTGCTCTGAACCTGGTGTGATGGGTTCGATGAAATTATGGCACTGTGCAGCTGATCTGAGCAAATCACATTCCCATCCTGATGTTCTGGCTTGGTTTTGAAACTGAGAGTTGAGATTGACTTCTAGCCATAAAAAAAAGCCTGAATCTGTGTCCAGTTAAAATGGAAAATGAAATGCTTAACCCAGTTCTTAGGGGTTGTTTTGTAGGATCAGCTTGGAAAAAAGGGCTGAAAGTGTAGAGAAGGACTCCAACCAACCTGAATTTTGGATTGATACAGAGGTTATCACTAGGGACATGCAGTCTCAGAGATCTAAAGTGGTTGCTGGTCCACCACCCAGCCTCATGCTATAGGTGAAGTAGGTACATGGGAGTCTCCTACCACTGCCAAAAGATCACATCTCAGTTCCAGCTTCAGCTGCTGGACTCTCAATAGAACATACCTGCTCTAAAGTCTCCTAAACCATCTACAGAACAAAGAACAGCCAATGAAAATGCTTATTAGCACTGAGTAAAGCAGCACCCTGATTAGGACATCCTTTGCCTATTACATGACTTGATATATAGACAGTAAATTAATGTGAGGTTAACCACTAAATGAAGCATGTTAACAATATTTCTGTTTCTGCACAAGATTCCTTGGTGTCTCTGAGCTTTAAATGACCAGTGGCTGGTGGGTTCTGAATCGCATGCCCATGCATCTCTCTCCAACCCAACTGATTCACAATGGCCTGTGGGAGGTTTCCTACGGAAAGGCCAAGGAGCACATGGAAGCACCCAAGAGATCAGGTTTCTAGCTCAAACTTTCTGGCCAACTGAGCATTATTGTGAAAAAAAAAAAAAAAAAAAGAAATGCCAACTTGTATTTACTTTTCCCTTTTGTCTTTTTCCTGAATAAAAGCAAATTCAATCTGTGTTTCCCAGGTGATTTTTTTTTCCAAATCACAGTGATGGAGTTATGTTTTAGTATTCTTCAGTTAATCATGTGTCTTTGCAACAACTCACCTCTGCTTTATTTTCCTCTCCCACCTTATCTAAGAGCTAAGCAGGAGTTTTGATTTTATGAGAGGCCACAGAAGTAGTTTGGGTGCAAGAGGATAAGCCCAATAATTTTTATACAGATGGCAGGATTTGCTGCCTCAAAACAAAACATTCCTTTGGGCCAACAGTATTTGCTGTCCGGCAGGTTCGATCTTTCACTTCCTTTGGCAAAAACAGAAGAATTGCCTTCCAATAAATGTCTGCAGAGATGGACATGCTCTTTCTTTTACTTATACAGTTTATGAACCATTATGTTTTCCAGGCAAATCCAGACAGCCATGGCCAATCATGATAGAAATTTATTTATAGGATCTTTCACAAACTCATTTGCTTTACAATTTAATTTTTTTTTTTTCTCATTTCAAGACACCCTAGAGGAATGAGATATAAAATCTGCTCTGTCTGGAGAATCACACTGGATGCTTGAAAAGCTCTGTAGCTGGCCAGGGATATCATATATGTCCTCTGTTTACTCCGTAGAACATGGCAACCCATCAGCAATAGTGGTAAAAATAATAATAATGACAAAAAAAAAGTCAAACAGCAAGCCTGTTCCAGCATGAATCTTGTTGAAAAAAGTTGATTCTCCTAGACCTGCCTGGGGGTGCAACATCTCTTCTCTAGCTGGTGCTGTTAGCAGGGAGGTGGCGTAGTGAAGACCTAGGTTAACCTGCCCACAGCCTTAAAACAAAGCTTCCTCACCTGCTGAGCTGTTTACAACTTACAGCCACCAGTGTAATGCCCATTGCTGACACAGAGTATACAGTTGAGAAGGCATTACCCCTCAAGTTTGGAACATACTTTCCCCAGACATTGTTTTTTGTTTTGCTTCCTGTTACAGCTAAAATGCCATAAAATTCCAAAACGGCCAGAAAGAAAAGATGTGAACCACATTGCTTTCCAAGACAAGGCACAGACTGGTCTTTGGCAAACTCCAACAGGTGGAAAAAAGCACATACACCAATAAAAAGCAATGTTGCGCATGAGAAGACTTCACAGGTTCATACAACCTCTCCCTTAAAGGTCGACTCTTAAAGTGCTTTCTCTCATTTCATGCAGTCCTATCTCAGGTGAAAGAGTCATTGACCATAGTGAGAGATTCAGATGAGCTAAGGGATGTACTGATCACTCTGCTCATTGTCAGTAAATTTGCTGGAAGCTTTCTATGTGGAAGTTGCACAGAAAAAATCATCCAATGAAAAGCAAGAGAACTCAACCTATAATTAAGTTTCTTAATTTTTTGAAACACTGGATTCTGAAATTTAAAAACTTTTAAGCCAGCCATTGCATTTGTCAAAACAACAAACAGGAATAAAAAATGGAGATCTTCCCTCTTAATGTATTTTCACAGTTTAAAATATGGAAAATTCTTACCAGCACTGTGGATGTTCTATGATTTTCAGCCAATTGCCCATAAACAGATAAACCAAGCCAGTCCCTGGCTGAAGAGTTCAGTTTTGGGAGATCTTTCTGAACTGATTTGGCTCTAACGTGTATCAGACAAGAAGAAGCAGAGTCAAGGAATGATGAGGAATAGGACAAGACATGATCTCATCTGAATCAAGACCAAAAGTATATAGAAGGTGTAAAAACAGTTGTCTGCACACATCCAGGAATAGCAGAAATGACTGCTGCCAAGAGTCATCCTTAAGAAGCACAAGGCTGAGGATTATTTAACAGCTCTGAATCCGTCCAGAAAAGAGGTAGATCAAGCAGGAAGGACTCACGAGGAAGAGTAGACTGTGCTACTGTGGATGGTAAGAGAAGAGGTGTTGGACTGGTACCATGAGATAAACCTGCCAGGGCATGAGTTTTCCTGCCCAAGACCAGCATCTCCACGGCGTTGGAGAAGAGGATGCCCATCCAAAAGGTGGGCAAGGTGTTTCCTCCCCATGTTAGCCAGTCAGCTGGGATATTGCAACGCACAGCTTGGCCTGTGCCAGCTCAGCAGGCTTAGAGAAGCAAGAGGGTCTATAGGACTCCTGAGTGTTGCCAGCTGCTTTACAGATTGGCAAGAAAAGTGGCACAAAGCTCCCCATGGAGGAGGGAAAACTGGGAAAATACAGGCAACCAGCTCCCTTGGACCTTTGCTTCCTCTTAGAAGTAAACTTGAGAAAGTCTCTTTGCCAGTGTGTTTGCTGCACACTGACTCTGAAGCAATCTACTCTCTCTGCTCCACCATCCCATGTTGGACCTGAAGCAGGATGGGCACAAACCCTGTCCTGCCTGCAGGGTTTGCAGAGGTCACTGGACGAATCACAGACAAGTGCGTTCTCACCTCACCACTTTTCTGCTCTCGTATAGTCTGCCATGTCTTGATGGCAGAATTATTCCCCAGTTTTTTCACAATGCGAGTTGTAGAGCACTGTCCCAGGTTACCCAGAGAGGTGGTGGATGCCCCATCCCTGGAAACATTCAAGGCCAGGTTGGATGAGGCTCTGAGCAACCTGATCTAGTCAGGGATGTCACTGCTCCTTGCAGGGGGGTTGGACTAGATGGCCTTTGAAGGTCCCTTCCAACTCTAGCCATTGTATGATTGTATGATTCTATGATTTTCCCTATTTTTGCATGAATGTTGTTCATGCACATGAACATCCAGAAAAAGATCTATTATGTATGATTTGTAATTAAAAAGATTAAGAATTTTTTTCCCCTGGTACATCACTTCTGCATGTGATTTTTGTCTGTGTTTAAAAACAGTTTTCAGATATTTATTCTAGATAATCCAGTGATGAATGCATTTCAGTGAGGGCTGCATTTTATGAGGGGTGTTGTATTTGTTTATAAATAATTTTACAAATAATTTTACGCCTTTTGCTGATTCCTTGAACTTCGCTAAGTGATTGTCAAACGTTATTAATCTCGAGTTCTCAGTAACAAACACAAGCAAATAGTGAGTCACTGATGGGGTTTTTTTCTGTCTTTTTTTTTTTTTTTCACTTTGTTCCAGCAGTGAAACCATACTAATACATTTCTTTGAGTGAGAAAATCAGGAGGGTCATTTCATCTACTTGGCAGGATTTAAGCACAATGCACTTCTGGAAGGGTGGGAAGCTAGAGTGTTCAGTGTTCTTCTCTCTCATTGGCAGTTCAGTCACATGGGATGCTAAATAACACAGCTGTACAGACTCTGACAGCTGGCTGTTAATAACTTCTGTCCCCTCTGACTGCCTCCAGAAGCCATACCAGCATCTGCGAGGAAAAGTCGAGCAGTGAGTGTAGCCACGCTGACCCAGATTTCTGCAGAGTTTCTTGGCTCTCCGTGCCAAACTTTCACTAGGGTTGACTTCTCTTGCAAGATTACTTAACTTCTCTCTAATACTATTGTTAGCATTGTTATATGAATAACAATAATAACAACAACAATAAGAGACCGTGACAAAAGATTAATCTTTGAAAAACTGACTTCTCAATAGCTGCCATTTGGTTGTAATGGTTACAATGAGTTTTGACTTATTCTAAGGAAGAAGAAAAAATAAAAGAACACCACAAATAAATACTGGCTTTTAAAGATCTGCTCATGTATACCTGCAGCTGGTGGAGGAGAGGACTGCATCTCAGCCACCACATCACCTGCCAGGTCTGAATCTAAAACATAGAGATGTTGAGGGGAGGAACTTTTACCCTTGACTTCACTGGGCTTTGAACCAAGTCATAACCTGAGAGGTTGTTTAAAGAAGATGCAGGACACAGAAAACAGAGTCAAGATCCCAACTGCTCTTCCTAACGTCCTTCAGAGTTTTGGGGAAGTTAGTCCTTAATTTGCCCTCAGAAGACCAACTGATCACACGGACTTGGTGCATCTCGGACGTGCTGGTTGATGTAACCCAGCAGCTGTATCTGAAGGATCAAGATCAGGACAGAGAGTAAATTACCCCATTGGCCCCATCTGCATCCCAAAGGACCTCTGCCAACTTGCCAAACACCTGTTTCCTATTCCATTTGAGTAACAGCCAGGTGAGGTCAAAATGCTTCAGGTACTAGAAACTTGCCAAAAAGGTAAAAAAGAACTAAGAAAAAAACACCTTGAGAACCTGACTCCTAGACTGCAGCAAGGGAATGGTGATGCTATGACAGAGGCTGAAGAGAGGGTCCAGGCTGACCCAACCAGAGTGTTTCCTTTGGGGAAGCACACTCTGCAATAGGAAGTTAGTCACTGTTCCTAATTCCCCTCTTCTGGGGAAATTCTGAATCATGCTTGGAAAGTGGCAGAAACCCCTTTGCTGGTGGCTCAGCTGGTGTGAAAAGACCCCAGCACAACGCACTGTTGGCCAATAAAAGGCGATACTTTGCCGCTGCTGAAGACATGAGGTGTGATAGAAAATGACCTTTTGGCACACCTTGCAAAAGTCACCAGCAAGGGAAACTCTGAACAGTGATAAATCTTTCTAGTCTCTCTCTCCTGTAGGAAGGAGGCACTACATTAGGAGACAACACAGTAACATTTCCTCACACGAGCATCTCTTGGTCTACTCAATGACTCTGGTTGAAGTTACACTTGTTTACACCAGCTGAGAGTCTGACCCGGTGTCCATACGTATGTGTGTGACCAAACTACAAAGAACAGGATAGTTCAGAAGATGTTCAGAGGGAGACCATCCACAAACAATCCCTGTGATTTTATCCAGCAAATACTGCCTTCAGATCTCACGAAGGTGGATTTGTCTGGCTGTATCCAGCAGCTTGTGCTTCTGGGTGATACAGGCAGGCTTTTGAAGGAGTTTTTCTCCTCGTCGGGGTTTGGACCAGAGAGAAACAGAAAATTTAGAAGGGAGAATGAGAAGCAATTTAGAGGTTTAAAATGCCTGAAGCCTGTTTCCATGAGCATCCACAAAAAGGGAAGGCTGCATTAGCAACCCTCTGAACCGATTTGCGCAACACACATGCACAGGCACATGTACCCAAGATATGCAAATCCCCTGCCCCGCCTCAACCCCCTTGGTGGGCCCCTCTCCACTGCTGCATCTGGAAGAACAGAAATGTAATTCTGATAACCACATTTTCCATCCTAAAATTGCACTGGTTTCTGGCTTGCTACTGGGACTCAGGTCAGGGAAAGGAGAATGGAGTTTTCTGCCTGCATCCAGCAATGATGGGCTGTTAACCCTGCCCACCCCAGAGGAGCATTTTGCCAAGGAATCAGATTGCCCAAGGGAAGAACGTGCAACTGGTCGTACCGTGCTGTCCCATGTTGAGCGCTTGTCTGCAAAAATGGACAGCTTACGACCCCCGAGGGGGCTTGGTTGGTGTTGTGTGTGTTACCAGGCAGACTTTACAGGGAAAAAGCAAACCAAACTGAAGACGTTGATGCCCAGGGTGGCTTGTACCCTCTCAAGAAGATGGCACTGTACACTCCCCGCAAGACTCTTGCTTTTCTGGGTGAGACTCCCATCCTCTTTGGCTGCCCACGCTCTCCAAGAGGTCCAGGGACCACGTGCTGCTTTGCAACCCTCCCTCGCCAACTCTCAGTATCTCTGCTGTGCAGCAGGTAGCAAGGCCCGTGGGTTGGAATAGCCCTGCCTCCATTAACACCAGGGAGACTTAGATCACCGAGTATATGTGTGTGATCGACAGCTGGCCACGTTGGTGGCTCACTTTTTTTTCCCCATATAACTTAACCTCTTGTTCCACAGAACAGAGAAACTGTATGGAAACCCTTGGCATCCGATGCGTGGCCTGGTATTCTTTTGCCCGCTAAATGCTCTCTAGGAACCTTTTTCATCCTTTCGCTTCTTTTTTTCTCCTTCTCTCTTTACATCACTGTCTCTCTTTCTTCTTCAACAAGTACTGTGGGTCTGTCTCCATCGTAAAGCCCAGAGCCATTCAGGTACTCCTCATCTTTGTTGTACTGCTCTGGTCCAGAAGAAGGCATGGAGTTTTCAGAAATGGAACCATTTTTTACATAACCTGGCAAATTCCGGTGTCCATTGAGGGTCCCTGGTATAAGTCTCGTATTGAGATGGAGGGCAAGTGCCCCTCTTGTGGCTACATTTGTGATGCTGGTGTGGGAAACCATTGGTCCATAACTGTAGGTTGTGCTCCCACTTCGTGCTTTCCTTTTAAAGTCAAGTGCTAACGTCCACCTGCTCCACGACTTCTTTATTTCTGCTTGGACCTAAGAGATAAGGGAGGAAAAAAAAGTGTAAGTGGTAGGAAAGAGAGGCAGAGAGTCATCAGAAGGAGTTAGTATTCACAGAGAGAATGGGTGAGGAACTCTCTGGAGGGTGAAATTGGAAGGAACAGCAAATTGAAATTAAATCTGCCCTTTCCAAATGAATTATTTGAGATTGGGAAGCTTGAATGGCTGAAAACATCTATCTGAAAATGCGGGTTGACTACCTCCCAGGGTTAAGGGATCGTGAGTAGCACATCCAGGAGTGAGTCATCTCAATGTACCACAAGCATGAAGTATAAGTGGGATGAACCACCTTCGGAGGTGCCTGAATCTCTAGAAATTTCCTCTAGAAATGAGTTAGCTGACTGCTTTAGACTGACTATCTCACATTTAGATGGCTGAAGTCAGGATGAGATCAATTCCCCTTCTGGTATGGACTACATCTTGGTTTTATGCTGCAGAACATCAGCAACATATCTGTAGTGGCATTTCCCCTTAAAATCCATAAACTTAGGCCAAACCAGCCTTATGTTGGGCCATGAAAGTAGCTCTTTTTTTTCCCAGTGTGTACCCACTGTCCATCTAGTTTCTTAGTTTGCAGCCATAGAGGGAATTAATGGAAACAAAGACATTAAAGCGTATCACTCCAGAAATAGAAAAAAAAGGTCAAAAAAGCCTGGATGATCAAAAGAGCTTGCTGGTTTGGCAGCTACTCTGTCAATCCACTTTTCTTCCTGTCACCGATCTGAAATTAGGCAGCACTAAAGAGCACTTGTACTGGGAAAAGAAAAAACATTTTTTTTTCTCTCTGTTAGTTACTTCCAGTAGCTCATTTATCGGTGACATATTGACCTGGACATCTTACATGACCAAAACCAAAGGGATGAAGTTTCTATGTGGACTGATAGATATTTCACTGAGTGCAAAACAGAGTTGCATCTCTGAAATGAGTGGGGATATGCTGATGTGCATCCACCTTACCATCTGTGTTTGGAACTAATCTATCAAAGGAGGCAAATAGTTAAAAAGCTGATGCCTTACCTCTCCGTTGCAAAAACAGTATATGATGGCAACAAAAAATCCCTAGAAAGAAGAAGAAAGAACATATTAATGTTAATCGTCCTGCATGTGAGTATCTCTTGCCTGATGGCGCTGTCCCTGTGTTTCTCTGAAATCAATGACATTTGTAATGTGCTGTATATAATATGCATGAGAAACGCTGCTGTTCCGTAGAGCGTGAAATACAGATAAACAAAGCCATTTCCCTGCAGGCTATTGACAAAGTGGAGAGACTATATAACCCTCTGGGTCACGGTTTAGCTAACAGCACTATTTTCACCCCCAGATCTTTTGCAAAGTTTTTAAGATGGTGATGGATGCAAGGGAAGGTGGTGGAGGCTCCCTCACTGGAGGTGTTTATGTACATATTGGATAAACATTTCCAGGATGGGAGGGTGGAAGGTAACCCTGATGGGTCTTTTCCAGCTCTGGTTGCAAGTGGAGCAGCCCGTGTGTGGAGCAGACCTGGCTGAGCTGGATCAGCAGAAGAATTCATACGTGAGCATAGCATCCACACCTTTTTGTTGGCCAATAATTTTCCCAGGTCTTGCTGAGATCACCCAATATTTTGTCCCATCTGCACCCAACAGGAATTGTGGAAGCACATGAACACAAGCTTGGTCCCTGTCTCCCTTACAGTTTCTCTAAACTGTCATCTGGCCAGACCCACGGTCCACCTTTCATCAACCACGCCAGTCAACCATGACGATAGGCAGTAGCATGCGAGCCAAAAGTTAATCTCTCAGGGGAGAGTGTGCAGTGACGATCAAACACTGCTCTGCTTGTAGACAGCAGTGTATTGTTGCTGCCGTGTCTTATATAGGACCAGTCTGGGAACTGAACCTGCCTTTTGCTCAAACCTAGAACTGAGGAATCCATTCACAGGACTGAAAGACAACTTGAGACAAGCAAACTGGAAGCTAACATGAAACAACATGTCTCTGTGGATCTCTACCAGCTTATGTCTAACCTGGATCTAAAAGGATTTATTTTGTGGGGCAAGTTATCTTTCAACAGGAACATTTTTTTTTGTTGGACACACTGAGCCTTTATATGTTGTGTTTTGCAAATATAAAACGTGCTTGTCACTAAAATACTGTGAAATGACCTTGTGAATGAAATCTGGTGTATCGTAAAAACAATCCTGCTTCCAAAAACAACCTCGCACTCTCATTTCTCTCCTCTCCTCCTTGAAATTCTCATTGTTTGCCCCCACAGTTTAACAGATGCCATACCTGGAAAGAGTTGAACAGCATTTCATAGTGCATTTGAACTTGCCAAAGAATCCCTGACACGTCTGTGTATGGCATAGCCATGAAAACAATATAGTGAACGCCAAACAGAGGCATAAGGACAAGGGTAGATTTCAGCAGCTTCCTGTAGCAACAAGGAAAGAGAAAGACACAGAGAAAATTAATGGATGGAGTGAACTTCCCAGCCAAGCTTGTCCACCTCAAATCTTGGGTGCAAGTTGTGCATGATTTCTCTCTTGCTCACAAGTCACCTTGACTAGGTTTAGGTATCTCACATTTACACAAATGCTGTGTCCAGCTGTAATTCAAACTTTTACTTCTCTTATGGCGTGTGACACAACGCAGTCCATGCTCCAGCGTGTCTGGATGTGCTAGTCTAACTTTCTCCACAAGCATGTCCTCAGATGATGCTGCTGTGGGTACTGAAGACTCTAAGACATCCTTTTCAGCCTCCTATAGAATTATAAAAAAGTGTGGGTTGGAAGGAACCTTTAAAGGTCATCTAGTCCAACTGCCCTGCAAGAAGCAGGGACATCTCCAACTAGACCATCCCCAGGTCAGGATCATAGGTAAAGGGTGGAAGGGTGACTGGTGTCACCCTGCTCCTTTCAGCCTCTGACTGGCACAAAATCCCCTTGTCCCTAAAGGATGGTTCTGCTTTAGATGACAATGACTGAACACGGTCCTATACAACCTACAATAGCCACCACTGCTTGAGCAGGGAGAGTTGGACCAGGTGACCTCCAGAGGTCCCTTGCAACCTCAACCGTTCTGTGATTCTGTCTTCTTATTGAGATAAGGCACGACAGTCCGCCCTGGGTTGGTGTCTCCCGTGCAACGAGCAGGGTGAGCGGAGAGGGAAGTACATCTAGGAGCAGGATTACTCTAGATATCAAGGGGAAGAGGACGGTGCACTACAGAGTTAGCAGGAGGCGAACACTCTTAGGAGGTGCTTTGGAGTGCAACATCACTTGGAAAACCTCTTCTCAAAGAAAAAACTCCATCCCAGCATAGGACCTAAATTTGGGAGTGGAAGGAGGCACAATACAACCCTGAGTACTTGGCTGGGTTTGCTCCTGAGGGAACCAGCCTTGCCTGGAAGTGATGTTAATTGGGGAATTAAACCTTCTGCCTAGAGTTACAGCAAGGCACCTAGTGCAGGCGATTATCAAGGAGGGCAGACATCACTACCAGAAAGACCTGGTACCTCCTCTCTTCAGCAACGGGAAACCACTGAGGGAATTTAACACATTAAAAGGAGAAGGCCCCATCCAAACCATAATTAATAGCAAGCTTTGGACAAGGAGAAATAAACAAATAGATAAATCAGGGCCCTGACAGGGCAGTAAAGAAAAATGGAGAGGTGTTTTCCTGCCAAATCTCATTCCTGCCTCAAATGAAACATCTTGTGTTTGTAGAGTGAGATGGTAGCAATGAGCTCGTGGTTTGTAGCCCAAATCATTCTGCTCCCCCTCCCCACATGTGTCATGCTGGCCAGTCCAGCTCAGGAGATTATGAGAAGCCTCAGGAGCTCTCAAGAAGCCAAGATGTCTCAGCAATCTGCTTTTTCTGTCCAGTTTCAACCATGCTACAAATATACTAAATTATCAAGAGAGAAGCGCTGACAGAACAAAGGAAAACAAAACAAAAAAGGAAATGCCAGATTTCCAGCAAAGAGTCAGGAATCTTTTTTCATTTCAGCAAAAGCTCTGAAACACCCGCTGAAGGGTAGATTTGACAAACAGACCAAGTTTTACAAAGCACAGAAGGGAAATAATTGGAGTAAATAAATTGGTACAAGTTTCAGGGGCTTCAACAGCATAAGCAATGTTTTTATTTTTGTACTCTTGGTTCAAGGCCAGCACAGTCACTTCCAAGCTGGCTGAGGAGACTGAATTCCTCTCTTTAACCTGTGAGGTGGGTCCTCCAGGTTGGATTTGAAAGATTTAGGAGATGTTTAAACTGTTGTTGATTCATTCTGCATTACCAGACATGGAAGACAGCATTCTTCCCACCTTATTTTAGGTGTCTATAGTGTAGGCACCATGAACTAGTCACCCTGGGCTCTCTCTGTAGTCAAGGGGGTGCAATAAGGACTTTGATGTCTCCCCAAAAGTGGAGGACAGGGTATACGACTCACCTGTACTGTTGTCTCGAATCACACCTCCCTGCATTCGTCTCTCGTAACTTGGTTGCTAGGACTCTGATAATATTGATAAAAAGAATAAAATTTACCTGGAAGAGTTGGGGAAAAAAAAACAACAAGGAAAGGATAATGGTTAAAAAGGTTCAGATGACGGTAGTGTTGTTTAGTCAATGCCTTCCCCAAGATGAATCAAGGGGCTGCGGCAGTGACCTGATCATGCAGTGTATGAAGCTACTCCTGGGAGAGCTTGTCCTGAAGAAGGGATGAGCTCCCCAGGAAGGACGCAGCATTTAGTGTGACCTGGTCAGCTGTGTTTAACCTGAATGTCTGGGAAATGGAAGGGAATGGCTTTCTCTGACAAAGTGTGGGCATCTCACATGGAAACAACTACATCTGATCTAGCCAGCCCAGCAGACACCTGATAACTAGGTATGATACTAATGTATAAGGCAATGTTTATGAGGTATTTTGAGGTATGGACTACAGACAACTCTCAGCATTTTTCACACCATCTTTTTTTTTAAAAAAAAATTCCATACAGTGATATGGGTCATTTTCACAGCCTCATAAACCTTTCAAACTTAGTTTGAGATCCAGGGAGCAGAGCAAAATCATGTTATATTTGTCTCTTGCAGCCCACTCAAGATTAAGATCTCCTCAGGCCAAAAGAAGCATTAGTAGGATGCCTTTCCATATTTCCACGTGCACCATGACAAAGACATGATGTCCACCTAACCAGAAATGAAAAATCAAGAAGGCAGAAGGGCAATATAATTGTAAAACTTCTGCTGTATATCTACTGGTGACTCTCCCTCTGGAGTAGTGTTTAGTATGGACCAGATAAGGACAGTAAGGAGGTAGTATCTACTTCCTATGCAGGGAGGCACATCTATCATAGAATGGTTAGAGTTGGAAGGGACCTTCAAAGGTCATCTAATCCAACCCCACCTGCAAGAAGCAGGGTCGTCCCTGACTAGATCAGGTTGCTCAGAGCCTCATCCAGCCTGGCCTTGAATGTTTCCAGGAATGGGGCATCCACCACCTGTTCCAGTGTTCTGTGAACCCATCTTGTGGCCAGCTGCTCAACCAAGCGAATCTAGTCCTACAGGAACATGCTCACGGTGACCCATGCAGCAAAAGGTAATGGCAACATCTCATGGCTACACTGTCACTTAACAGAGAGGAAAAACGGGGAGGTGTTTGAGAGATTCCCAGCTTTTTGGGGCTTCTCAGAGATTGGTTTCACTAAGGCTGGGATTACCTGCTGCTGCTCCAGACAAACCTATTCTTGGGGCTACAGCAAGGCCACAGGCAGAACCATTGTGTAACCAACTGCAGTGGGCAGATTCACTTTGCTGGGTTAATGCTGGTGCCTACCAGTGGCTTGCGGCAGCCATTTGACTTCTCAAATACCAATATAGCAGCATTACAAGGAAACAAATTACCATGCCACACACAGGCTCATAGTTTCATGCCAGAAGGAACCATTGTGAACCTCTAGTTTGATATTCTGCAAAACGTAGTCCATAAGACCTCCTTGTATTCATTTTCATTTGAGCTACAGGAGATCTGAGTTTCAGTGTTTCCATGACGGAGATCCTACCGCAACCATTGGTAAGTTGTTCCAATGGTTAATTATCGTCACTGTTAAAACAAGTATTTCCCTGAGCTGCTGAACGAACATGGCCTGGTTTGCTATGGCTTTGTCTTCTGTGGTTGGATTCCTTCTCTTTTAACGAGGTGCAAGTTCGTTTTGAACAGCTCTCCTCTGTGTTAAAAAGGGGGTAAGGTTGTACTACGCCCTTTTCCTTGAAGGAGCATTAGTAGAATTTCTCTCCCGTATCTATTTGACTGTTTTCATTAGATTTGTGGGAATTTAACATCCACGCGACTCCATTCCCTTAGTTACATTTGTTTGGAATTTACTGACTGGCACAAAAGTTATAAGGGAGGGATGGATAGACCGGCAGACAGAGAAGCACACAGCCTGGGGGCATATAATTCACTTTCACTGGAAACCAATCTGAAAAAAAAAAAAAGGCAGCCTTTGTTTCTCATAGGAGTTTTTCTAGCTTCAAAGGCTCAACAGTGGGTTCTCATTTTGCATTTGTTGGCTAAATTGAAGATGTCCAACCTTATCACAGTCATTAGGGAAACTCCTCTGACTTCCTTACACATGTGCTAAGTTTTAAAATAAATCCAGACAACTGAATAACATCAAAGTTAGCAGCAGAGTGGAGGGATTTTAAGCCCCTCAGCCTCCAAATTCTCTGCAAGTACATCCAGAAAATGCATAACTTAGTCCAGCGACATATGACCAGCCAGTGTGGGAATTGAAAAGGCAGCCAAGCGAACAATATGAACCCACAGAAATTAAACAGAAACAACCCACAGAATAATTTTGCATGATAAATAGCTGCATTTGCAAATAGCCAGGGTACAAGTACAGCAGAGCCTCATGGAGAAACATTATTTTTACAAGGACGAGCCTCAATTGAGCTCTTTCTCCTCTGCTAATTGAGCTTTAAATTAAATGCAATGGGGTTGCTGGCATTCATCTAGTTGAACTATCTGAACTTTCTTCTCCATCCTACTGTTTCATTTCCAATGACCACGATGTGGTCTTGGTGATTCGTTTCTTCCAAGGTGCAGAACTACTTGCTAGAGCCAGGTGGAGAATCTACACCAAAAGGAAATTCTGATAAAGAAAAAAAGGCCCTCCCCCAACGCCACCAAGTCCAAGCAGCTCATGTAATTGCACCTATGAGCATATTAACCTCAGAAACTTTTCTGCTGTTCATGTGCAGATGGTCTGATTTTCTTCTCACCCACACTGACCATCTCCAAGGCCTCCTGATTTGTGAGTCAGAATAAGGTATATAGAACTTGACGTAAAACCCTCTGAAGACTATAGAGAGATTCTCACTGACTTCACTCAGCTGTTCATGGATGAATGTAAAGGGAGATACCCCAACCCATGTGCAGGACCTTGCACTTGACATGGTTGAACTTCACGAGGTATGTATACAATGTCACTTGTATCCTCTCTGTCCCCTCTGGCTCCTAGGTGGGGGCTGAATGATCTTCCATCAGTGGTTAAGATCATGTCCAAATATAGTTGGGATGGTTTAACTTTCATTCCCACCTTTGAGGTATCCCAAGTTTTTATCAGTTCAGAAAGGCAAGTCTGAAACACTCTGATGGCATTGAAGCATGCCAAGGGAAAAGATTTGGTCCAGCTACAGAACCCAAATTCCAGTTCTTCCCACTGGAGATGCCTGGTGAGAATGTGTTATGACCCCTGAGGGCTTCCAGTATCACATGGGTTGGAAAGATTGTCTTGAATGTTTGTTCCATTCAGGACTTTTTGGCATTTCTGCCTCCCACCCCTTGCAACCAGCCAGTACTCACCACGATAGCTGCCAGGATGGGCACCTGAATAATCCATTTTAAATTGCCAGCACTCAAGTCCCAACACCTGAGAAGAGATGGATATCCTGTCAGGAAATCACTGGTTAGAAAGAGCAACGGACTCAAGTGTCTTGTTGGATAAATCCACCCTGGAAGGATGATTTCCTCCAAAGCCTGGTGTGGTGGAAGGACCTAGGTCTAACCCTGCCTTCAGTCAGCATGGCTTCAAAATAGCCCTTCTCCTGCTGTTACACTGCTGAAAACTGAAACTACTATTAAAACACATTTAAAATTATGCTCTCCAGATAGTGGAACAACTCTTTCCACAGTCATCAAGACTTGTCCCTTCTGGGCAGGAACCCACCCTTTTCTGCGTCTTCTTCACCTCCTTACCAGAAAAAGATACACTAAAAGCAGTCTAGCTTTAATGAAAACAAGAGAGGCTGAAATGGTCTAATATTACCTTTTGGACTAAACCTGCTCAGCTTTGCATGGGGACAGGTCCTGCCTGTCAGGTGACTGGGACAATTCTGTGGTTCTACATTTGGTTCCTGTGCTTTCTTCACCCCTGCTCTGGGATGAAGACCCAGACGGTGAGATCCAGCCATGCCTCACAAAATTCTTTATCTTCTTTTCATCTTCAGCCCTTACCCAAGTGAAGGACTGGAAGGGCAAACTGTTGGTGGCGTGGATGCTGGGCTACGGTCCTCCGCCTGCCAAGAAGGGGTTGAACACTATTTCCTCCCAGGCGTTTCCAGCAGCCATTGAATAAGGTCACTCAGTGTTAATTACTCTGTTTGAATTCTCTCCAACCACGGAGAGAGGAGTGCCACAGGCTTTTCTTTATCTGAGCCAGACAGCCCCCATATGGCAGCTGCAGTTTTAATTTCACGGGCCAAATGCTGCCCAGGCAGCTATTCAAGGAAAGCGAGAGGCAGGGGCAGAGAAACCACTGGTGCTGACTGAAAGGCTCTACGAGGACGAGCCGGTGCCAGCGCAGATGCGTCATACTTCAGTAGCTGTACTACTTGGTCCTTCTGAGCCTGAAGCTGAAATTCCGTTTGGAAAGCAGTGTCCTTCCAGGCAAAGTAATTTCAAAAGTTGCCTGGGGACCCTCACAATTTTGCTGACAGATGAAACCCATTGGGTGGTCAAGCCTGTGGATTTTTTTTGGAAAATTATTGTATTGGGGTTTGAAGATTGGATGCTATGGATCCCTCCTTTGGAACACTGTAAAAATACGATGCCATGAGGGTGCATGCGTAGGACAGAAGAAGCAGCTGATCCAGTATGTTGTTTCTGACAGTAGCAAGAAGCAGATAATCAACATGGAACAGTCAAGTAGGTAGTGATATTTTTTTCTAGATTATTCTTCCAACAATCTGTAGTTCAGGATGGCTTCCTGAGTGAGAACATTACTGTGTACTTAACACTTCTGGAGGAATTTATCTTCCATGAATCCTTTAAATGCTTTTTAAACCTAAGGACACACTGGTGTCCCCACCACCTGCAGTAAGGAGTTACAGCTTCAGCACCTCATCAGCGCTGAATCGCCTCCTTAGACTGTGCCAAACCTGCTATCCCCCAACTTCATTTCCATTCTTTCAGGATTTTAAAGACCCCTGCCCTGTCTCTGCCTAGTTGCAAAACCATCCCGTTATCCCCAGGGGTAACAGCTGCAGAGATTCGTATTTATCAAATTCTGTAAAATTAAAGGAAAGCTAGGAAAGTTGCACGTCTCCTTCCCTGCCTCACACATCCCCAAAAATTAGCTAAATTCATAATAGAAATAAATTCTGGCTTTGCCTGTTTCCTTTTTCCCTTTCATTCACCCATGGAGTCACCTGTGCCAAAAGCCCCACAAAAGCATCACACGTAAAAGCCAGAAAAGAAAATCCAATGCAACTTACTCTGTGTCGGCTAGAGTGGCTCTCACGCTGGCCCATGCTGTAACAAATACAGCAGGGAGTCCTGCAAAAAAACACAGGTCAAACAGGGTGAGTAGGGGGCTTAGAAGGCTCTGTTGCCATAAGCCCAAGCAGAGCAGGCTAGAGGAGGGTGGAGGAAGGAGTTTTTAAATATTCAAGCATCATTTAGACTAGGAAAGCCTGATCTTGGTCTCATGGCTCTTCTGTAGTCCAAATGATAAATTGAACAGTGACAAGGAGCATCTTCTGTAAGACAAATGTCATGGTCAGGACATGTCCACCCTGCTGAACTCTCCTGGCTTTCAAAACGGAGCAGCTTGCTTTCCCAAGTTGTCAGCCAGGAGTGGTCCAGGCTTAAGCTACCTCCTGATTCATGTTTGGAAGATGCCCAGCTGGTTTGGGACTGAGGTGGGTCATGGACAAATCACCAAGTTCCTGTGCCTTTCCTCTAGCACTGCTTGAGCACTGCATAGCCTGTATGCTTGAACCTGCATGACTGATACATGCTCTAGCTGACTGATTCAGTTTGAAGCTGAGAAGGGTTTCTTGCAGCACACCATTCCCAAGATATTTGCTCCCTTCCCCTGATGTCAAGGAATGGTGAATCCGGAGTTCGGCTTAGATCATTTGTCCCAGGACAGGGCTGGATGGATTAGAAGCTCTTTAAGTGTGAGTGTCCTGCTGCACAAAGCTAGAATTTAGGGTAACGCTTGCTAAATGTGTGGTGTTAGGTTGATGGTTGGACTTTATGATCTTGGAGGTCTTTTCTAACCTTAAAGGTTCTAAGATTCTATGAAAATGCTCTAGCCAAAGGTTCATTCCCAAATGAACCATCCTCAATTCAGCCCAGTCACACTGGGCATCATCTTTTCCCTGTAAAAAATAAATGAATCACCAATATCCAAATGCAATTTTCTATTTATTTTTTTAGGGTCCAGTTCTGCTTTATTTGTACAACTGAGTACCCTACTGGCTTTCCTTAAAAGGCAGGATCAAATCCACAGTAGCTTCCACAAATTCAAGAAGAATAGCCCCTTTCAGGTGGAAAAAAAAATTAAAAATAAATAAAGGCGACATTTATCACCGATGACTGTAAATATGCTGTTCACAGTCTAAGCTCGTTGGGGCTCGGCATGCATAAGCACACGCTTAACTTTCAGCGTACACTTAAGTCTCATTAGAGCGCTTAAAGGCTTTCCTGACCACGGACGCTTTCCTGAGCTGGGGTGTGGAGCGGGGACGCCTGTCTCATACACACATGGACAACGGGGCCGTTATCTTGGTTGGAACCTTTAAATGCCACGGTAATATAAGAAAGCATAAATAATTAAACACAGAGCCTCACTCAGGACCGGTGCAGCAGCACTGCCTACAAAGGTACTTTTATAAGGAATGCACCCTGCTTTACAATCTCCCGCGATGGCTGGCGATGGAAAGAAAATACTTAACCTATTGCACTGGGAACTCATCAGCATGTTGAAGGTGAGGGCTTGGGGAAGGTGATGATTTATTGCAACAAGCACCGTCTAGTTCCTCCTCACTCATAATCGCCTATCTATGAAAAATACGTGCATGTTCCGAACTACTGGCTGAGCAATCAGAGGCTTAAATGCATGCAACTTTGTGGATATCATTGGTGATATTCCAGTTTACATCAACCAAGAAACCGGCCATGTTGGGAGGCTGACATGCCCGCTGGCTGCCTGCGAGACGGTGGATGCTGAGCCGCTATCGTGAAGCTCTAAATTTGAAAGGCAGATTGTTTGAGAGATTTGGATGCATTTGACATGTACTTGTTCCTCCCTAGCCTGTCCTGTACTTGAGAAAAGACAGTGTTTCCATTCATACTAATTCTGTGCTGTGTTCAAGGTTCCTAGCAACAATAAAATACACAGGAGAAAATAATTACACCTAAAACAAAATCCCAATGTGTGGATTTATTGTGCCTTATGCACTGCTGCCTCGCTCCGTTCAAGCAAGCTGAGGAAAAGGATCCTTGACATTTTCTGCAAAACACACAGAGCAAATTCCTGGCACCAGCTTTCTTGCTACATTTGTCTTTCTGTGTCTCTTATATCGTTCTTTCTTTTTGCAGTGTGAACAATCGTAAATGTTCTTAAATTTACAAAAAATGGTATGAATTCTCCCCCTCTCTCTCCTCTGCCCCATTTTTAGATTATTTCTGTATCAAAAAAAATGTGGAATGTTTGGGCCATCAGGTAATTTCTGGAGTTCAGCCTTTTTCTCTCACTCTGGTAAGCTAGTCTCTCAACTTGCAGAGTCAGAAGGCTTAGCTTTGCCTCCAGCATCTCTTTTACTTTCAGAGGGTGACTTTTTGGTGTCTCCGCTTGAAAGTCCTGGTCTGCGATACCCCAAGTCTGACAATCCCACCTGCTGAGCACTCACAGCGCCCATTGACGCCACTAACCAGAAAACCAGGTTTGAGATCCCTGAAGTTAGACATCTAAAGATATCCAAAAACAGCAAGACACGCAAGAGGATGCAGCTTCATGAGCAGGAAAGTCATACATGACTAGATGCGTCTTGCCAACGCATCAAGGAAAGGAAAGTGAGTCTCCAAAAAAGCCTATGGTCTCCTTGATAGCTGCGAGCACAGACAGATGCAGGCATGGATGGATGCAGGCATGACCTCCCCCTTGCATGTATGTACCCCACGTGTGCGACCGGTGTGACGCATGACGAACTCCACCGGGCAGCGATGCCGTGAGTGACTTCTACAGAATCCACATTGTATGCGCTGTGCATTTCCAGTCCATACACACAGTGTGTACAATGCAGGTGCTATAAAGTCAAGTATCTCCCCATCAGCTGGAAAATGTGCAAACCTCAAGCTGGGCAAGTTCTGGTGGCCACCCCAACCCCCTTGCTCTCCTCTGTCACTTTTCTTGTGTGGATGTCTCCTAGCAGTTGGCTTTTGTGCATGTGTCAAAGCTGTGAGTAACAGCAAAGCGACTGCGAGGAGAAGAAAGCTTATGAATGAAGACTTTATGTAGGTCTGGAGAAATCTGGTCTCATTTCCTTGCTATTTGGAAACGTCTCTGAGGAACAATGAGTACGGTTTTTCATTCCCTCTGTGTCACAGTTTCCTAATATGAAATGGGTTAATAATACCCTCTTATGCCTCTTGTCCTGTTAGGTAAGAACCCTTCCAGGCAAGGACGATTGCTGCTTGGAGAAACGTGCAGGGCTCGCCAACATGGGGTTTTGGACCTGAGCACCTCTAACAGTAACGCGTGGATCTGTTTGTCTTTTCCAGGTCTCCCCGCAATCCTCATTTGCACCGTAGCTGAAAGCCAGGGGCAGGGGAATTAACATGGTGTGAAGGAAAAATGCCAGCGGAATCAGCTTGGGTTTTCTAGCTATTGGTCATGCTTCTTAGACTTCCTTCATAAAACAGCTGCAGGGAACTTGAAGTCTGCTGGGGAATTTATTGTTGCCCATAATATCATTATTTATTTATTTTTGTTGGGTGCTGGCAAGGAACAAGTTCCTTTCTGTCATTGGTGTCTCCCTCGCAAGAAGAGCACTGTGGATTTTCACAGAGTGACGGTCCCGTGTGCCAGTGAGGATGTGGATTAAAAAGACTTGACAGAAATCTTTGGGTCTGGCATCAAAGAGTAACTATATGTTCTGGTTTCCTCAGCAGTCTGGAAGTAAGATGTTGTAGGGTGATTTTTGCTTCCTACTCCCACCTTGGAAATTTCCAAGCAGGATAAAAGCACCGCTGTTTATTGTTACACAAGCAAAAAAAAAAAAAAATTAAATCCCAGCTTTTGGGGTAAAGGCATCTTTTCTGTACCTATGTGGAATGTCGTAATTATTTCTCCCTGATTCCCCGTCATTCATTGCTGCGGTATGGGCAGGATCCAGTGCCCACTGCAGGGAACTAAAGTTTTTCCACTGACTCCAGCGGGTCTTGGATTGGGTTGCCCTTTCCAGTGCCCAAAAGCTATCAAAGCAATACGTCTGTGCGGGTGCGTGTGTGTACATTATCATGCTAATCAAAACAAAGCAAAAACAAATGCAACCGGAGGGATCCTATGTTCTCATTCCAGAGGAATTTAAATTGAGCAGCCTCAAACTTTTGGAAGCACACAGATGATTGGTGTTGTGACAGGTGTGACTTCAGCTTTGTGGTTGCTCTGATAAAACGATTATACTCTGGCAGAGTGGAAGAATTAACGAGAGGAACCCATGCCTGTTAGACTGTTGTCCCTTGGCTGCATTACGAGCAGCATCAAGTTGGTTTTTTCTTGTTAAACATATGGCATTATTTTTCAGCTGCTTCCTTCTCTTCCAGAACTTGCTCCAGGGAATTGCTCCTTTAAGTCTGCACTGTACAGTTTTAGTGCCATTTTCTGAGAAGCAAATTTTATGTAACTTGAAGATTTGGAAGGGGGTGTTTGGTTGTTGTTTTTGTTTTTTGTTCATTTGTTTTAAAAAAGAAGTGATACCTTAAGTCCTTTCTGCCTCACAGTAGCTGAGGTAAGAAATGTCATGTCCCCAAAGTATCTCTCTTTATCTATTTATTTTCCCACAAACCTACTGGTTGGCTGCAACTAGACTTTGCCTGAGAGATGGATGCCCACTTTGGAACCTCCTGTCTTTATCATACGGCAGCGCCAGCAGTTTCTGACCTATGCACCAGCTGAATATGAGGAGGAACACGAGCAAGGAGCTTGTGGATCTCTTCTTCCCCATGATCATGGTGGGGAAGGAGGAAGGCTGGAGAGGGTCCTGCAGGCTGAACTGCCATGGGTTACTGAATCCCTTGAGTGCTCTCACAAAGCAAAACCCTGCAATCCTCCATAAACTTGGTTCTGCACTCTTTGGCTTGCATAGAGGCAGTGGTTTTCTTCCAGGAGAAATCACATGCTGGAATGGGGATGGCGGGACGCACACGTTAATCTCGTCCTAACATACAGGCAGGATGTGGCCAGGTGCATTTTGGACCTGGAAAGCTGGAAGTGGTGCTGGGCCTTACAGTTGAGAGCTAACCATAAACACCTCCGAACAGGTTTTTCCTGCTGTAAGCTCCTTTGTAGACCTACACCCCATTATTCTTAGTTATGTCCTTGAAGATCATCTAATACGTTTCCTGCTCTCCCTCACAGTCCACACGCTTCAGGCAACTGTGGGCAGTTGTTTTATTGTCCTCAGCCTACCAGCACCTCATAACTCCTTGCAAGCCAGAGCTAATGCCAGAAGGGAACAGAAAATGCATTCTCGTGCTAAAAGTGTGTGCCCACAACGCCTTCCACTAATGAGCACCCTCCCTGCGCCCACACCCCACCCCTTTCTCCTTACTCCAGGAAAAGATGCCCAAGTTAAAAGAAAAGGAAGGAAAAAAAAGAGGCTTCCCCACAAATTGCAGGTTTCTACTGGTGCTCCAACACTCATGAAACCTCAGGAGCTTTTTAAAGCAAGTGAGATCTGAGGTAGGAAATTCAAGCTTGGGTCTGCTGTTGGGAGCAGATGCTCACAGCCTCACACAACTTTCTGCCCTTCCAGCTTGATGCCTGTTTCTCAGCAGGAGGCACTTGGCAGAGATGGGGATAACTCAGAGGGTACAATAAAATCAGCTGCCACATGAGCACAACTGCTGCCCTGGAAGGATGGCAAGATGTGCTGTCTCTCTGAGCCTGGGCTGATCCTTCCAGAGATCCTGGAAGTGCCACGGTGTGAATACCACAATTCGGAAATGATGAGGGCTTCACAAGAGAACTAACCTGTCCTTGCAAGAGTTACTGGGTCTCTGATGCTCACCCTGAATCTGTCCCCTTTCCTATATTTATGTATATGATATATCTGCTTCAAAGACTATCTCCAACAGGTTTCTTACAGGTCAACCATAACTTACCCCAGCCAAATAATGTGAATCCCCAAAGATATTTCTTCTCTGAGAAAAATGCCATGAAGATGAGGCTGTGGAGATAGAGCCCTTCCACCAGAATCCAGTAGTAATTGGTTGCCAGGAAATAGAGGAAGAAGGTAACCGCTACTTTACAGCCCACCTGCAACGACCACAGAAAGACGGGGTTATGTGAGGAACATGGTGTGAAATTCTTGTTCTACGTAAAGACACGACTTGCCAAGATGGGCTGGAAAACAAGGTGGGGAAAGGAACAAAATAAATGGGAAAATTCTGTTGCAGGGCTTTTACAAGGGGGAAAAAATCAGTGCAAGAACAGAAGAGATGAACATTTGAGAAGAAAACTGCCCCTCAGCCTGACATTTTGTCTCCAACAGCAGGTGAGTTGGGAGGTGTGGGAGGACAGGGCACGTGTGGAGAGATGCTGATCTGATCCTCCTCTTTCTCAACCCTGGTGATGAGGGGCTCACACGCTTTTTAGGACAGCTGTGTTTCATCTTTTCCCTGTGTCTCTTGCTCATGGTAGAGGACAAAGGGCTGTGGCCAACTCGCCTCGGGCTGGGTGACCTGGCGCAAGTCACATCAGTTGGAAGTACAACTCTCCCCTCAGTTCGTGGAGAGATACAGGCACTGTGCTGAGGGTTTCACCCTATCTGGTCATGGATGTCCAAGACAGGGTCCTCCGGGGCTGCTGGTCTTTCCTCACCAAGCGTGAAGACATCCTACATGGCTGCTATAGGCTTTGACAACTGCTCCTCCAAGAGCAAACTGGATGATTTCACCTACTATGTCAAGGTGTTTTCTGAAAAAAGGTGAGCTGCAAGATGGGACACCTGGCAGAGACTTCCAGGGCACATTGATTTTAAATGGGTGCATTAGCTGACCTCTCATTCCACACTGTCCTGAAGTCCTTTGCTTTCTTGGGAGGAAAACCCTGCCTGCGATTCAAGGTTCCCCTGCCCTTCTGGCAGAGTTGGGGAAAGCCACCCTTCTTCCAACATTTCTTAGCTGTAGTAGAGAAAGGCTGCAAAGTAATGGTGCCACAGGGGATTAATTGGTACAGAGGGACTCGCAAAGTCATCTCTTGTCAATGTGGAAATGCTAGGACTCTGGATACTCCAATTCCACAGGAAACTTCTGACTACCAAATACATCCCACAGCAGCAGCACACCTCCATGGTACCCTTCCTTTGGGAGGAACACAAGCGACTTGCAGAAAATGCCAATAATATGTAGCTTGTAAATAAAGAGATTTTTTTTTTTTTTATGCTGGCACAGCTCTTATGCTAATCCTTTGCCAAAGAAAATGAATATGCACGTACACCTAAGTGTCTAAAGGGGGATTATAAGAAAAACAAGGAGAAACTCTTCAGCAGGGCCTGTTGTGATAGGATGAGGGGTAATGGTTTTAAAATAGAAGGAGGCAGATTCAGACTGCATATAAGGAAATTTTTTTTTACAGTGAGGGTGGTGGAGCCCTGTCCCAGGTTGCCCAGAGAGGCGGTGGATGCCCCATCCCTGGAAACATTCCAGGCCAGGTTGGCCGGGGCTCTGAGCAACCTGATCCGGTTGGAGATGTCCCTGCTCTGTGCAGGGTTGTTGGGCTGGGTGGGCTTTAACAGGCCCTTCCCATCCAAACTGTTCTATGATTCTATATTATAAACATTTATACATACATGTGCGTATATAAAATATGGACACATTTACACCCATTTTCTTTTACAGCCTATATGAGCTAAAATAGAAGAAAGATCAATTTAAAAATCCCCATCCAGGTTTAGTAATAATTTTTACATTTACAAAAAATCACCATCTACCACACACAGGGAGCATCAGGCAATAGTTGCCAAGTTCTCACTTCATTTGGAAACAAAAGAAATACATTAATTTTCGCCTTCATCACTTCTTTGCCTTTCAATTTGGCAGAATGAGAAATGCCATCAAATTACTAATATTCAAAGAATACAATATATTATCCCAATTATTCCTTATAATGAGTCCAGCCCAAGGAGAAACAGAAAACAATGCAGTAAAACATTTTTTATGTTCTTTCCAAAAAGCGAGTGTTTTGAAGTGTGCTGAGTGCTCCAGCCAGAGACTCACCAAATTAATGAAATGGATCTTTGAAATGGGAAGGAAACACAATAGCTAATTTTCATTTGCGGGGACTCAAGTGCACAGTGGGACATTTCTCATACACCGATTTTATGTGGGGGCGTTTGTGGCCAGGTCCCTGATAGTAGCACAAGCTGTGAAAGACTTGAGAAGCTGAATGAAAACACAGGCAGAAATTATCCACTAGGATATTTGAGCTAGCTCAGATTTTTTTCATGTGCATTGAAGGTAACTGTTGATCTTAGACACTAAAATCTACCTCCTCTGCTTTTGCAGCATCCAATAATTTGTGGATGATGAGCTATCCTGTCTAGGATCCACTATGGGATACCTGTGATGAGGTCAATGACAAGGAGAGCAGATCGTTTCAGTGAGTAGAGTCAACTTTGAAACCTGAGGATGGGCTTCATCCACCCCAAGCATATGGACAATGCAGATGTCTCCATCTGAGCTTCCTATACAGTGAAAAGAAATATGTACTTCTGGATTCAAGTTCACCTGATCTCACTTCAATTTTTATTTTAGGAAGTGGTTCATCATACTCTTGACTTGACTGGCTGTGTTGACCATACTGACTCAGCTGACTGTAGATGGAACCTGAGGTGACTAAATTGGCTTTAATCTGGAAGAGGGTAGATTTAGATGAGATAGAAGGAAGAAATTTTTCACTGTGAGGGTGATGAGGCACTGGAACAAGTTGCCCAGAGAAGCTGTGGATGCCCCATCCCTGGAAGTGTTCAAGGCCACATTGGACAGGGCTTTGAGCGACCTGGTTTGGTGGAAGGTGTCCCTCCCCAGGGCAGGGGGGTTGGAACTAGGTCTCTTCCAAACCATTCTAGATCGGAACCAAAACCTCAACCAACCTTGACTTTACCTTTGACTACTTTTCCTTGGCTCTGGGGCTGTGCAGTTCTTCTGGGATTGAGAAGAGCGAGAGGGGATGGGGAGAGGCTGTGGAGGGTGAGGAAAGGGGAGGAGCTGATGTCCCTCAGTAAGGTGGACAATCTCCCCAAAATAGGCGAGGTGTCGAAGAGAGAGCAGAGAGACACAAGTCTGGAGAACCGTCTGCTTCGGTGATACTCACAAACTGTGACTTATCTGCTGGAGGAGCTTCAGTAATGGATTTCAAGTCTTCCTCTGAGATCCGTTCCATCTCCTCCAAAGCTGACCCGGAGTATAAGACTGCGTCCTTCACGAAGATGCTCATGGCTCTTAGCATGAAGGAGACAAACAGGTGCATGTGGATGTAATTTCTAGTGCAGTGCAAACGTCTGGAGGAGGAGACAGAGAAGGGTTGGAGTAGTTTAGCTCATCTGTTGGACAGACTCAGAGTCACCTCTGCTTCTGAAGAGTTCACATTTATCTGCACTTTGTACCAAGGCTACAGAACTTTGCAGAGGTTCTTGTAAACTGTTCATCTTTGTGCCCACTTCAAACTCAGGACCAACTATAGTAGTAACTAGAGTGTGCTGGGCTGTTTTCTCCATTTGCCATCAAAGATGCTATCTTTTACTTGGTCATATCGAGCAGTTTCTGGGCTCCACCCCAGCAATGGCAGTGATGACCCCATGAATGCCGATTGTAAAGCGCTTTAAGATCCTTTTGGGGGGGAGGGGGGGGAGCGGGGAAAGCTGGCTGGTAAGATGGGAATGGGTTAGACCCATGTCTACGAGGTGTATTTTAGAAACAGTGATCCTGCCTTTGGGGAGTAGAAGGAACTAACTGACCTGCTGGGGTCCCCTTCTGTCTTCTATAACTGTGTTGCCTGTCTAGCCATATATGAATCTATTAATGGGTTTATACTCTCTTAAATCCACAGATCTAGTAATGGAAATAAAAAATAATAGCCATGAGGGTTTTCTTCTCCTTTGGGGGACATTGTCACAGTAATAACATTTGTTTCCCATGCTATCATAACAGAAATTACACCAAGTGGAACTGCTGAGGTATCAATGAAGATGCGCTTTGCTCCCTGTATTTGAAATGTGGTCAGGGAATCTCTGAAGTATGTGTTATCTGGAGTAAAATCTGACTTGGTCCCTGTTGCTGCTTTGATCCTTGGGATAAAGATGCTATAGCACAGTTGTCCATGTAGTCTGGGCTGTGAGATGCTCTGACTATGTGATAAAAGAAAACTAGAAGTACTCTTGCATACATGGACATCAAATATTTTAACCACCTTGCCAGTGTCCAGTGGGAAACGAAATAGGAGGGAAAGGGTTGAGAGGACAGGAGAATGGTGACAGGGTTGGGTTCTGGGACTACATCATGTGAAGTGGCTCCAGGAGTGGTCTGCAGTCCCCTTTTGCTTGTGTGTGTCAGAGATTCAGGAGACGGGATGCTCTGCTATCCGAGCAAATCCCCTTGATCTCATTTCGCTCACTGCAGAGAGGTTTGAGTACTTTTAGAGCCAAAAGCCACACATTTCATTCCCAGTGGTATGCATCCAGGGCTTAGCTCGAGCTTGCATGGTGGGAGCTGCTGAGTCCATCTACAGACACCACATGGCTGTTTGCTGTGTGGAGAATCTCCCTCCACAGCTGTTGTCTGGACCTTGCTATCTGCTAGGAGAAGATACTGCCAGCCACCAAAGGGAAGCAAATCTGGGGCTCAGGAGACTGGGGCTCAGCACCTTGCTCTATCTGCAGTTCAGCAGGTATGGCTTCCCAAAGGACAAACTTCTAGCTGTGAACAGGATCTTTCATCCCTCCTGTCCCATGGTCTCTGTGGCAGCAAGAAGCTGCAACAGCCAGGTCCGAGGAATGGATGGCACCGGTTCAAAATAGCATTTAGGGGTCTACATGCCTTGGCAGGGGTGGTGGAAAGGGGGAGCAGACAATCAGAGTTAGGACGGTGTGCGGTCATTTTTGAATCCCTAGGTACAGCAGCAGCACGGGGAGATGGGAGGAGGCAGTCCGGCACTTTTACACGGCTGAAGTTCCTTCAACTGGTCTGTCCTTCATGAATATTTGCATTTAGAGTAGAAATTCCCTTATGAAACCTTAGCTATCTAAAAATTAGCCATCTAAATCTAAGCCAATCATCTGAATGGGCAATAAGGACAGAAAACACTAGAGAGTCTTCCAAAGGAGACAAATCTCTTCCTGGAGATACCTCTCTTCCCATTTGCTACAAAAAGGGTCTACAAAACTCCATTGCAGGCAAGCGGAAGAAGTTCAAACATCCCACCCACCATCCCCCAAGAAGTTTGACCTAAGTGACACTAGCACAGCCCAAAGCACAGATGTAAACTCCTGTGGCTTGCTGAAGAAGCACATGCCACCCCACTTTTATCCTTTAGGAAAGCCCGAGGCTTTTCCAGCCTAGTGACAACTTGCTTAGGTAGAAACAGAGCCGCCTACCTGAAGTATCCCAGGATAAGGACAGCAACTGTGAGGGATCCCAGAGAGATGGAGTATCCAACAGTATAAATCAAATAGAGGCGATCAAAGACCTCCTGCAGTACAAATGATGGAAAAAATAGCGTCACATTAGAACGCGTCCTACTGCATCGTAACACAACCGTGGTAGCAGCACAGAGATTCAGGCTGGGGGTGTACAGCTCTGGGTCTGGGAAACCTTTCACAATCACACTTGATGTTGTCTTTTTGACATAAGAGCAACTTGGAAAGCAGTATTCATCTTTCCTAATGACCAGGGGAGAGCTGGGATTTTTGCAAGGGACTAGTGATGGGGTTGAGTTAATCACATGCCTGGGAGTTTCACAGCATTTTCATCCCAAAGGAACCCAAAGCGCTTTACAAACTCTCAGCCAAATCCAGAGATCATTTGGCAGCTTTTGCTTGAACAAAATGCCCACTGACCTGGGATTTTTGCTGGAACTGTAAAATTTAGCCATAAGGCTATGCCATACCATTGCTGAATGACTGATGTCCAGGCTGATGGAGTGTCAGCCCACCTCAGAAGACATGCGGAGGATATACTTTGGCTGCAGGATGTGTGAAGAAATCACCCTCATTTATTTTTCTTTTTAAAAATCAAAAGTAGTCTATGACTGTTATTCAATCCAGACACAACTTTAGCTTGTCGAAGTCCCATTGGAAAACGCCCTGTCACAGGAGAGCTCATAGTAATTAATTCTGTACTAGGTTTTAGTTCTCTTGGTCCCTCTATATTCTAGAAACCCTGAGCTTTCCGTTAAATATTGAGATGCTTTTCTTCATCCTGTGCTGGGGCATGCAGCTTAACTCAGGAATTACTGAATTTCTGCCTGAAAAGGGTTAAAATGCCTGCTACCATCCTGGCGTGTACCGCCTTTCATCATCTGAAATTAGAAATAAACCCCAAAGAAACCACCCGATTCAGCATCTTTCTCCTTGCTCCCCCCTTCCCTGCCTCCCGCCTTTCCCTCACCCCACCCGCTGGGTTGCAATAACATTAGTAACGCAGGGCTCTGAATGACAGCTCTGATTTTGATTTGAGGCTAGAAATGCTGTCCTGGACTGTGAAACCTCAGCCCTATTACATCAGAATCCCCAGATATGCGAATGTTTCTTTGTGGTTTCCATTGGTAGAGTGGTGTGCTTGCCAATATTAATCTAGCTCGTGTGTGTGCGTGCATATTTTTTTTATATATATATATATATATTTCTATGGAGGCAGCACGCACTAAAAAGCCAATGTGAGCAGATTCAAGAGTTTTAGGGAAAAAAAACCCACTCCTTCTCTTCAAAGCCTGGTGCACTTTTCCCACTGACAATCTGGAATCCTCTTTGAGCTGGAAAGCATTAGCTTCTATGGCGAAAGTTTTAAAAAAAAAAACCAGCAACCTACTCCAAGTTTAGGATTCTTGGTAATTTGGTGGTTGTGAGGTGTTACTATGCCCAGCTGAACAAAAGCGTCCATGAGCCCCATTCAGAAATTTAACCGGAAAGATCCACATTCCTACCGGACAACACCACCATTGTAGCAGCATTGGCCTTGGGAAGGGCCTGTTGATTGGCTGGCAGAACGTTTTGGGAGGCTGTGGTTAATTCCTCTGATGAACCACAGGGCCTCTTTTTGAAGGGACGTTGAGTCAGAACTGCCAAGACATACACATGCATGCATGCATGCACACTGCTGTCCCTGCTTGCAGGCATAGGTGCCACAAATCTTACTTGGCGTTCTGGTGGGGAGCCTTCAGTGAAGGTGATTTTTTGGATGGGGTGCTTGGGTCCTTGGGGAAAACCTTAGGACCAAAAGGCTGAGATTCTCCAAAAGCCTGCACAGGGCAGCCCTTGGAATGGCAGCTCATGCTTGCTAGTTCCCAGAGGTGTTTGTCCTCAGGAATGGTGAGACCTGGATTTACACAGAAGGAAAAAAAAAAACCTCTACAGGCAATTCCATGTTTCACTCATCTCCTAGAACAAGGGAGGTCCCAGCTCGGTGGAAACCACAATGCTGAATCAGGAAAGGTCCTCCAGGTAACAAAATATTGAGTCATCTGCCAGCTGAAACAACCACCTCCATGGTCTGAGAACCATGGTCTGAGCTGAGATGGATGGGAATTTAAATAATTCACAGAAGACCACAAAGGTCATGCACGGCCAAGCCATGAATACAACCCCAGTCTCAAGACAGTGTGCTACCTGCTACACCATTCTGCTGCAGCAGGAGCTCTACCTGATGTCTCTTACAAATCCACCCTGAAGGCAGACTGACCATCACTGGTCATCCACTGGCCTATTGGAAGAGACAACCCACCCTTCAAAAATCTGACCTGGCCATACCATAAGACTCTGGTTTAAAGGGTATAATACTTTAACCCGTGTCATTTAATTTGACTCCTGCAGTAATCCTTTACTACTTCATCCGTTGGCACATATGCACTGAAAAAAAAAAAAAATCCTAAAGGAAAACCAGAAAGACAAAACCTCAATATCTATGATTCCAGGAGCTGGGATTATCAGCAAAATATTGTAAAACTCACAACACGGTACCAAGATCAGTTTCAAAACTGGTGTCCTTGAATGTTTCCCTCTTCCCACTCCACCCCATGCCTTGTTGTGATGAGATAATGATGGGGACGGTGTGGATTTGATCTGATTCCCCCTTTCTTGTCTCTGACAGCTTTCCTGTGCCTCTTGCATCTGCCATCTCCCTAAGGAGTACCCAACTTATCGCCTTCCCCTGCCAACAGGGCCTGCAGAAGAATGCTCTGGAGGCCTTCCGTTAACATGGTTGAGCCAGTCATGGTTGCTCCTGGAGGGTGCTGGGAAGGATGAGGTCTCCCTGATGTGGCTGAGCTGGTTTTGGGCTTGGTGAAATGATTTCCCATCAAGTCATGCAGCACATATCCTCTGTAGGTGGTGCTCTGCGGTGCTCTCAGGCAATCATAGAACCATAGAATCTTTAAGGTTGGAAAAGACCTCCAAGATCATCAAGTTCAGCCATCAACCCAACACCACCATGCCTACTAAACTATGTCCTGACGGGCCAAGTCTACACGTTCTTTGAACACCTCCAGGGATGGTGACTCCACCACTGCCCTGAGAAGCCTGTTCCAGTGCCTGACTCTTTCAGTAGAGAAGTGTTTCCTAATATCCAACCTAAACCTCTCACAGCCTTAGGACACTTCCCTTCCCTCATCCTCTCTGGCCACACGTTGCAAAGCTCCACCAAACCGCAGCCATTTATTTTGTGTAGCCAGGTGAAATGATCTCTCCATAGCAAGCTAGCCCACATGATCCTGCCTTCCTAATCTCCAGCCATAATTCAGAGACTGACTGTAGACCAAAGTGAGAAAAACACAAGTACTATTTCAGATGTATTACATGCTGAATGCGTAACAAGATCTCCCTTTCCCCGCTCTCTCTCGATTTGGTGGGAGACTTCCTCTCTGCTCCCCTTTGCATCTCAGCTTTCCGCCAGCCTGGCCTCAGGGTAGAAACTTCACAGCAGCCTGGTGGCTTTGGGAGAACAGGAAACCAAAACAGAGCTGGGGATGGCTTCTGCATGAACTCAGAGAGTGCGTGGAAAAAAAAAACACAAAGTAAACAAAATCCAGCCGCCATGGGCATCCACGGGCTGGATGTGCCCCCCTCTCCCACAAGAGTCCCTGCGTTCCCCACTCTGTGCGGTTTGGACGTCTTCCAGGTGTGTGACCCTCAGAGTGGCTGGCTGTTATATTTTCATACTGTGCTCAGGGCTTAACCCAGCTCCTAATTTGTCCGACTTCCACCAACGGGGAGATAATTTGCGTTGATCTGAATCCAGAGGAAAACTGCTTTCCTCCGCAGGACAGCTCAGAGCTACATCAGAGCACCAGGCGTGGGGTTTCGAGGCCCCATTCATTGCGAAACCACGGCTGTGCTTTTGTTCTTGCGTTGCATTCTCAGTCAGTGCAAAGAGTGTATCTGCTCCCTCAAATTCTGGTATGGGTACATGGAGTTTGTCATAGTGGATGTGATTCTCTAATTTAGATGTCCATGAGGTGGATAGCTCCATCAGAGCTGGCCACCTGAGGGCCCAGGAGCCCTTTAGGCTGCAATTCATCTATTTTAATCACAGGATGGTGCCCTCCACCATTAGCTGCACTGACAGGGCTGTCACTAGAGGAGTCCAGAGTAACTCGCTCAAATCATAGAATCACAGACTGGTTTGGGTGGGAAGGACCCATTAAAGCCCACCCAGCCCAACCCCCCTGCACAGAGCAGGGACATCTCCAACTGGATCAGGTTGCTCAGAGCCCCGTCCAACCTGGCCTTGAATGTTTCCAGGGCTGGGGCATCCACTGCCTCTCTGGGCAACCTGGGCCAGTGCTCCATCACCCTCAGCATAAAAAATTTCTCCCTAATGTCTAATCTAAATCTACCTCCCTCTATTTCAAAACCATTACCCCTTGTCGTATCACAACAGGCCTTGCAGAATGTAGGCCCTACTCCAGCCTTCCTATCTGCAACTCCCTTGCAGTTGTCTCACATACCCTAGGACATCTCATTTAACTCTGGGCATAAACATAACCTATGTTTCAGCATCTGGATGAAACCTTCAGGGTTTTGGTATTCATGTGTCCTGTTTCCTTCCTGTGTCACAGGGAGAGACGTGGGTGACAAGGGCACTTATTTTCTAGACGACTAGGGGCCAACCCCGTTCTGAGCATGGCTGCACTGTGTCCTGCATCCAGCTTTCTCCTTTCATCCTTTTTCTTTGGCCTTTGTGAGACAATGGCAAGACTCTGCAACATTTAGGTCGTGAAGCTGAAACGGATCCAGTGATCTTCTGCAGGGTTGGCAGACTATGCTGAAGGGTGGGATTAGCAGTGTATGAGGATGGAAGCACATGTAAGGGCTTTCCAGATCAAGTATCTGCAAAGTTTCTCAAAGCTGCTGATTCAGATTGTTGCTAATGACATGTTCGAGATTAGCAGGGGAAGCATTTTATTGCTCTGAATGATAAATGTTGTCAGGAAGCCTCTGTCACTAACTCTATTCATTGCTTTTCTTCTCTTTTTTTTTAAAAAAAAAAAAAAGATGTGACTAAAAAAAGCTTAATGGCAGGGAAAAGGGATATTTGCAAAAGGCATAAACCAGTCACTGATTTCCGAAGCCTAAGAGAAATAATTGAGTGTTGAACATGACTTTTTGCTGCAGAATTCCACTCCCCTCATCTACAGAGGTGCCAGGCACTTCAGATGCTCACAATCTGGGTAGCGATTGGGGTCAGCTCTCAGACTGAGGCACCCCAATTTAGATCTGTAGTATGCATCTCCGCGCGTCTTGAGCATCTATGTTCACGTGATAAACAAGGAGAGATCTTCAGATTCAGTTGCCTACACCTAAGCATTAAGTGCTGTGTGAGACGCCTGTAGGTATCAATGTGGACCCCAAGTGCTGTTCCAGAAGAGCATGGGTCTCGTAGACATCTGCCAGCCTTGTGCTAATACTCCATACATCTCCAGTGGTGCCAGATGTCTAAGTGTAGGGAAAATAATTGGACCCTTTAACTGCAGGCAGCAGAGCTCTATAGAACAGTCCACAAAAAAAGAAAGGAAAAAAAAAAGGTGCTAGATGCCCCATCCCTGGAAACTGAAGGCCAGGTTGGACAGAGCTCTGAGCAACCTGATCTGGTTGAAGATATCCCTGCTCCTTGCTGGGAGGTTGGACTGGGTGGGCTTTAGAGGTCCCCTCCAACCCTAACAATTCTATCATTCTATGGAAAGTGTGCGAGTAGACCCACACTTTGAGATTCCCACAGATGTATTCATAAGAGGTTATGCTTCTCCATGTCATGCCAAGTTTATCTACAGTGTTCATAGCCGTAGGACATCCAAGAGGCCACAGACAAAATGTATCCCGTTCACATCAATGGGAAAAAAGTTCTCAAAATCCTATGCTACAGCCACATGTTGAGAATGTCCCACAGCTGCAGGCTCTTGGAGGGCTGTAAGTGGGGTCAAGAACACTCTTTGCTTGCCAGTTTTCATAAACTCTGCTTAAGCATCTACTATGGGCCAGCAATGGTTAAATATGGGGTGCAAGGGGACTGCATCTGACCCTGTGTGTCAAGCTGCGAGAGCCCTTTTGGTTTTTTTTTTGTGTGAGATTTTTTACTTTGCTGTCATAAACCATCAGACTTTCCCAGCAGACTCTAGGATGTATCTGTAGGATGCCATAGCCTTTATGCTAGACCTAACCTATAGGCATGAAATGAGGACATCTCAATGATGTGTTGTTTTTTTTTTTTAATTCCTATGCATATTTTAAATCGTCTGCCTGTCTTTCATGATGTGAACGTATGACACACTGACACTTTGATGGCATTTATCTGCATAATTCAGTATACATTGTGCAAACATGTTTTATGCCGCCGGTTTGAGGCTACACAAAGTTGTTGGCTTTTAAAAGGACCCCAGAGAGCTCCAGGAACAAAGGCCAGACATAGAAGATTTTTGATTTGAACAATGGAGTTTAGATAAAGCCTCCCCACAACACGCTGTGCCTTCCCCATTGTGTTTGGTCTGTGATGGATTCTCGAGGCCTCTCCAATTTCCCTAGAAGCAGTAAAACCACCATGACATAAACAAGCAGTAGCAGATGAAGACAGGATTGGTGGGCTGAGGTTAGATCTTAGGACGGTCCATCTTTTAGGCTGGTGGTTTCCAAGCTGAGCTAACCTCCCAAGTTGTTGGCTCGTATTCCCCTTCCCCATGATTTCTGTAGATGTAGGTCACATTTACCCTTAAGCTCATCCTTGAAAACAGGATGAGTTTGACTTGCTTTAAGAAAAGATGTGTTTGGCATTAGTGTTGTTTTTGGGGAGATGGGAATGAAGGAAATTTCTGGTTATTGAGCAAAATATGTCATTACTCCTGCCAGCGTCTGAAAAAGTGACAAGAAAAATGACCATGCTGAAGGTGCTGCTATTTGCTGGCTGTGTGAAAGGCAAGGGGTCCATGATCGAAGGGCTACTATGGTTTTTGGACAGAAATTGCCTTAAAAGCTACCTTCTAATGCCAGGGGTACATCAGGACTGTGTGCCACGTTTTCTCCAAAGATTGAAAAGCTTCAAGAAGACAAGTCGTCCTGACTACTAATTATAAGAGAGCCTTAAGAAAGCTATAAGGAGGATGGCCAATCTGCACCAGACCAGATGTCCTTTTAGCCCTGCTCCCTGGCTCCTACATGCCCTGGAACAGATGGTTAAGGAAGAGTGTAAGAACAGAACAAATATAGAATAAATATATATATCCACGTATATATATACACCTAGATGTCTCGTCTAGTGGTTATTTAGCAGTGCTGTATATCCTCTCCCAGTGTTCAGCCACTTGTGGTTCATCAAGGTGAAACACACAGGAGACAGACAAACAGCTGGTGTTTAACCCACTCTCGGCTCAAGAGGCTTTCCTTGCTTTCTGAAGAGCCAGGGTGCAACTGGGATGGGAGATGCCCATGCCCGTCTCCTGGGGATGGAATGGGAGAACAAGATTTTCCACCATCTCTGCTGCAGCCGTGATGGGTTTTCTTAAAAGTAGAATATAAGAGTTCAGGGAAGGACCTCTCATGACATAGCGGTGGCTTTCAGCACGGCCCCAAAGGCACAAAGAAAACTGTCTTATCTTCCCATGAGGTGCCGCTAAGACACCTTCCCACAAAACTCCTTCCTACCCCTTGCTAAACGGTTGTCTTCTACAGATCATGTCCTAGACACCGTTGTCCCTGGCAGGATTAATGCTATCTGCAATGTATTTGGGGAAATACACTTCAAGAGCTGACTGCAGCCTACCTGCTCTCCAGGCTAAAGAGGGGTCATCAGTCTTCAGGGCTGTCAACCCAGCGTCCTTCAGCAGTGCTAATTTTCCCTTAGAACACAGCCCAAGAGCAATTGCTCACTGGGCAGTTACGAGCTGTTAATTCTCCTGCCTCTGATGGCTTTAGCATACTCTGCTAATTTCAGAAAGCCGTTTCCGTGCCGCTCTGCGTGCAATAATCCTGTTTATACGGCTCGGGAAAAGGTAGCGAAAGATGCAAACTTTCTCTGGGGCCCTCTGTTTGCTGCTTTGGTCAATCTTGTAATTATCCCACAGTGGCTAAAATGAGAAAACTACACACCTAAGCAAACACATGTGGACATATATATATGTGTGTGTTTCCCATGGGTGTTTATTTCGGTGTGTATCTGCATATATAGCCATGTATAGATATAAGCCTATTTCTAGAGGTAGCAATGCAGAGATATCTGTATATATAGATAGGCACAGAGATTATTTTTTTTTTTCCCTAATGCTTTCTTCTAATGCATGGTTTCTTAAAAGTTCCTCTGGTTACATCTGCTCAGATGCTGTCCTACTCGGAGTCAGCCCACGATCTCCTTTCAAAAAGTTGGTTAAATGCAGCTGTTACTGGTGACGCAAAGATGCTGTTCCCCAGGGGTGAAAATAATAATAGAAAACAATCTCTCTCTAAAGGCGACCAGTCTATCTTGCCAAATTCCCCGATTCTGACATCTCTTGACATATTAACTTCAAGAAAAAAATGAAAGGAAAGTTTATTAATACCAGTGCTTCAGAGCCACTCTTGGGTGTGAAAGACGAGACTATCCCTACTCTCTGAAAGTCATCACCCAACTGAGAAAAAAAAAAAGAAGGTCATTCCTTTTCTCTTTTATTTCCACAGGAGTTTTCATACCAGAAGGCCCAAGAGAGCTGCAGCAGATGTATAGGCATTGCTTCACTTGTCACTAAAAGGCAGCCACCCCCACAGTAAAACAAGGCAACTACGTGATAACACGCAGCATCGCTTTTTGAGATGAGTGCACGGCTGGGCAGAGGAAAGCAACCTCTTGCAAATACCAGGTTAATGATAATAACGATAATAATAATAAGTAATAGATGCTATTGAAAAGGATTTTTAAATTAAGATCAATTAATTCTACAGCTGGGGGAAACTTACGTCTTTCATAACGTTCTTTGCACTGGGCAGGCATTGCTTAGGCAATACCAAGTTGTCCATTTAATCCGAACAATGTAGATGGGCTATTTTATCTTATCAACACCGTTAAATACCATTATATTCATCTCTGTGTAGCTAGAACAGGGAACTCAAGGCAAAAGATGACTGAGACTTGTGTGCAGAATAATGAGGATGATAAACCTGCGATGTTTTAATAAAACAGCTCATAAAAGGAGAGGTCATGAGAAGCAGCAATTTTTCAAGTAGGAGGAGAGGTTGAGACTAAAATGAAGTCTTCTGCATTGTGACACCTCATCTAATGTCTCTCTGTTAGGAAGCACAGCCCAAGTCCCCTGTTTGTGCAGTGACCACCTCCAGACTCAGGGACATAGACAGAAGGATACATGAAACTCAGGACAGTGGTGGAGTCACTGCAGGGATTTAAAAGACATGGAGATGTGGTGCTTAGGAACATGGTTCAGTGGTGGACTTGGCAGAGTTTGGTTTGCGGTTGGACTCAATGATCTCAAAAGTCTTTTTCAACCGTAACAATTCTATGATTCTGTGAACTCTCTCTTCTTTGTACCCTTCCCCTCCTGATTTACCTTGATGAAGTCCTAGCTGCCAGCATGGGAAATTTAAAAGAAAGAGCCTCCTTTCCCTATGGGAAATTTAGGAGACTTGCTCAGATGGAGAGGTCTGCAGCAGATGACTCCCACCACAGGACACAGCTGAGAGAGGTGGGACAGGGGAAGTGACTTCAGAGAGGTCAAGTTGTGCAACTTGGCAAAGCTCTCAGTGTGAGCAAGATGCCCAAGGACTCCAACACCTACTCCAGAAACCTCCCAGAAACCACTGGGGCTAAAATATTTATTTTTACTACATGGATTGGAAAAAAATAAGTCCCACCAAACTTGTTCTAAAAGTGAACATTTTACAGCACTGAGCCAATATGCTTTGCTGTTGAGTAGCTGGAGCAGTAGTTGGTGTATGCAACCTTCTCTGTTCCTTGACTGCATGATATAATACATGCAGATGCTCAAATAACCTCTTTCCTCACTAAAAACTTCATTCATATGTTGCTTCACTGTTGAAGAACCCAAATTAAAAAAAAAAGTACTGTGGTTGAGCTTAAAATTAAGAGCATTCTCCCAAAGGGACTGTGTGTCATCCTCAAGCCTGCTCCCCACCATGAAGCTTGTGGTTAGATCTTTATCTCCAACTGTTTGAAAATAACCCTTGCTGCAAATGATCAGTCCCTAATGCCATGTCACATATCCAAGGAGGACATCTTCCAAGTACCACTGGGAAAACAGAGGTTTCTGCTGATTCTTTACAAATTACAGAATTAGAGCAGCAACCATGTGTGGATGGGAATGTCTTTCTCTATGAAACAAGAAGGTCACATCCTCTCAGGTGGCTCTGTTGACACCTTTGCTGTCGCGTTAGCATAGAATTTCTTCAGTGACGCACTCAGCTTGGGAGACATTCAGAAGCACTACAACTACAGAGCCCCCACCTAGGCTCAGATCCAGACAGAGAGGTAGAAAATTTCTGCCAGCTGCTATTTTGCCAATCACCTGAATTTGTGTAAAAATAAGGCATATAGAGCTGATGTATAGACAGACATCTTTTTTTTTCCCCCCCTTTTTTTTTATTTTTCCCCAAGAGCATACCAAATCCTCTCCTGTGTAATTAGACCAGAACTAGTTCAAGATCTATTCTTACAGGTTAATTTGCTTTAGCAAAGGACTTTGTCCCCACACATCTGCAAAGAAACGTCTTTTATCTCTGTGTTTGTGCATCCCCTAGCGCAGACAAGCACATAAGCACTGGAATTATTGGTAACAACCTGGTAGCAAAATTATTGCCTGATGGGGAAGAGGGAGTCTCAATGGCATGGAACAACCTCCAACCACTTCTCCCTGAGCCTCCTTCAAGTTTCCCCAAGATCTCTTTACAAATGGGATCACGGCAGCTGGAGGAACCCTTTCTGTCTTTGAGAAGAATTTCAAATTCAAATAATTTGCCATCAAAACAAAGATGTGGCTTTGGCAACCTCAGACACCATTTCCAAGAGGAGGCAGCAAACTAGAGCTCACCAAGGGTTTTAAATGAGACATTGCTCCTTAGGTTTGCCCTGGATGAGGTCAACACTTCATGCTCCATGTACAAATGCAATTGCCTACCCTTTCCCTCGTCTCGTTGGTGAGGAACTTGGCACATTCGCTGTAGTTTGCCCAGGTGCGGTTGTTGCCTGGGGCCAGCTCCCAGCTTCCGTTCAGGTCACACCGGCGATAAGCATGGCCTGTAGGAAAGAAATGAGAGACAGAGTAAATGGGGCTAGACCTGGCATGATGGGAGAAACCTCTTCTAAGGGTGGATCTCATCAACCCTTGTGCCTTCTGCCTGCTTTGAAGCTCAGCTCCAAGAGCACAATTTCCATCTCCTTAGCGACTTTATCGCTTTTCTAGCTGAGAAACACCAGAGAGCTAATAACAGGTTGCGCTTAGTTTAGGTTAAGATATTGGGTTAACACACAAAGGAGAGAAGCTTTGAAAAGCCCCAAAGCACAGAATCATCCTCAGAGCAGCTCGAGCTATGAAAATAAACAGTGATCTGTATTATGCTGCTCTTTTTTTATAGATTCAGTGCATCTCAAGTTGGGTTTTTCTATGGCTATACTCCTCATGACAGTGGAGAAAGAAGAGAAGGCAAGGTTTCATTCTGGGATTCAGCTGACAGATGGAAACATCTCTGCTCAGATGTCTGTGTGGGGGTATCACTGCACGAGCTGTGCGTAAAAACTCCTGTTAGAATTAACGGGGATGAAACCAGTCAACAGATCCATCTGTCCTGTGACTGCAGTGGGAGAGCTTATGGAGACCTCTGCATCTAAGGGTCTTAATTTGGTCCCCACCCTAGCTGACTCAACCAGTGGACATCAGTGAGGTGGGGAATCCATGAGATGTTGGGGAAAAAAGGGATGGATTGTTTGTTCCTCCTGGCCTCTCATGTGAAGTACATGTGCAGGGGTCTCAGAGAGAGGTCATCAGCCAGGGTTAAAGCTGGCTTAGCTCACAGTCCCTTATAGAAAAGGCAGGACAGATAATGTGCAACCAGGGTGCGCTGGAATATCATTACTTGTTTTCTGAAAACAGTATCAGTGCTCTACTGGGAGCATATAGTCTTAATTCTCTGGGTGCACAGCTTTGCCTGAGAAAAGAGAACGCTTTAGCTTTGGAAATACACTGAGGAGCAAGTGTGCTTCAATTGCTTCTAAAAACACATGCAGACTTTGCGGCACCAGAAGCAAGCCAAGAAATGCGCTGCCTGAGGGAAAGAGAGATAGGGAGGAATTCACATGTTCTGGTTACAGCGCTGTTCTCAGATACCCACCGTAGGGGTCTGGGCAGAGATCAACGACTAGAATTAACAAACCGGTGAAGAATACAAATTGGAAGAATATTTTGCCGGTTTCTCTTGCTACCCAGAGCTTGTGGCATCAAAGCAATATAGGTTTGCAACCCTGCAAGACTACCCAGTTGTAAGCACGTATTCAGTGCTTATAATGCCCCATTACAGTCTGGGTGGGGCAGGCGGGAAATTTTTCATTGTTCAGCTTAAAACAGGGCTTTTCTTTCAGTATGAAGAAATAATGTCTGTTTCTTGACTTCTTTTCCCTTGGCTTTACTCCTTCTTGGTTGGGAGCAACCATGTGATAAAAAAAAGGATACTAAAGAGGATTTCTAACTTTCTGACTCGCACGTCTCCCCTTGCTGCAGCTCACCAGGCTCTGCTGACCCTGAGAGCAACACCTACCTTTGTGATTGAAGTCATAGATGTACTCGGGACACGGCATGGCCACCACTTTGCCTGGCACGCCTTCCGGCCAGCAGACAATACCATCCCACTCGGGAAGACAAAAGCCATCTGTGGAAGAGGTGCAAACATAAAAAGGAGTCACTTGACCTGCAGAGGTGATGCTAATGCCTCCATCTCATCCTTCAGAGAGGGCTTGCTGTGAAAATGCCAACGATACTGTCAATCCATTTGAGAAAGCCACTCCTAGGCATAATTTCAATTTTCTTCTTAGTTTTTAGCTTCACAAGGCACAGCTTTTTCCAGGTTTTATCTTAGAAAGATGTGATCAGGCATGGGATAATGGCTGAACGCTCTCTGAGAGGAGTCCACGCATCCAGAAAGTCGCTTTCCTTTTTGTGGCTGGAAGAAAAGGAAATGGGGCAGGAAAGAAGGGTGGAGAATGGGAGGACTTGAGCAGTCAGGAGTCTGTAGACTGATGGGCGACCTAGAGATGCTCAAGGGAGCTTGGCTGGGTATAGCCTTGGTACGGCAGCACAGGTTTGAGCCTAGGCTCAAACCAGAGCCAGATTATGCTGTTCCTACATTATTGTGAGGCTCAAAGCTACTGGTTCAGGCTTCCCTGAAAGTACCCATGCCCACACAGTACACTGGCTATGATTTAATGCCTACTGACCCTTAATCCAAATTCAATTGTAATTTTAGCTTGTTATTTACATCAATTAGTGCTATGTTATACCACAATGCTTTCCTGCTTTCTCAGACGTGCTTGCCTGCCTGAATTTGGGTGCACTTCTAAGTAACGATAAGAGTAGCAAGAATCTTTAGAGAGGTATCTGTGCCAATATTGCTAACGGTAGATAGAGAATATTTTATTACTTTGCTGCATAAGGAGTGAAGTGATAGAATTCCTGTTTCCTAAAGATTTGCATCCTTTCCCCTCTGACATCCTTTTTGCCTGTGACTTCATGAGCCTCAGCTTCCCTTTCCCTCCGTTTCCCTGGGATGTCACCACAGGGTGAGATGCAGGTCATGCACTGATGGATTTGGAGCTGTGCCCATGCTAATTGGCTGGCAGTGCACACACACTGATTGACCTGTCGCCCGCTGCCAAGCACGGTGTCCAATGGCTGAGTTTTCCCAGCTTTCCCCCACACTTAGTCACTATTCTGGATTTCTGCCCTGCACTCAGTCACAGATTTTCAGGAAAGGAGCAGGAAGAGAATGGGCAGGTGGAGAAATCCCATGAGTCCCATTGCTTTAGGAACGTAAATATCCTGGGAAGTCTTTATCTCTCTCTGTTGTACCACTTTGCTAGGCTCACTGCTACTTCCTGACCTTTTTGAGAAGGGACTGGTGGGGTGGTTGTTGGATGATTTTTCTTTAAATCATCCCTGTTCTCCCTTTTTTTGTTCATTGAAGAAAGCTAAAATAGCCCTGAAGGAGAAATCCTGCTTCCCCCCATACACACATCTCACTTCTCTCTGCATATAGAGAGGTACCGGCCCATTGCTGAAGGTTCCAGCATCATGTCCTATACAAATGCGTAGGGTCACGAGGGAGCTCTGCACCTCGCAGGGTTTGCCACCAGCCTCTGAAGCACCTGAGACACCAGGGCTGGAGGCAGATGACTGCCTTGGGAGATGGGCTGCCCACCCTCCTGGCAGTCTCATCTTCCTCATTGCTTGTTTATTCAGACTGCACAGGATGATGCCAAAACTCATCTGTATTTAGAAGGGCTGAGAAATCCTCCAGGCTGATGGAAAGCTGTGGGAATTGACCTAATTTTCAACACTGCTTTAAAAAGAGGGAAGTCAATTCCCGTGTTCCACCCCTTACATCCTCCCAGCTTGTCAACCATCCATTTCTGCAGCTTTTGGTCCATAAGCTCCCAGTCCCACAAGGGAGCACGTTCCCACTCA